>OY748313.1:11206627-11455376 GCA_963556515.1 Nudaria mundana
CGTCCGTTGCCGGGCGTCACTGGTACGCGCCAGAAGTTATTTCCAGTGGCGCCCGGCGGACCAAGGCTCCTAACTTATACCTTAGTATGTTACAAGAGTTACAACCACTAGGAGACCATTGGGGACATTTAATATGTAACAGTAAACTATCGTGTCTGTCTATTGACAGACGATAGTTTACTGTTACAATTTTGACGTTTGGCATACTCAGTGGATGCTCAACTTCGAATTCTCAATTCAGAACGGTTTTATGACCCCAATTAATAAAAGATTTTGATTTGTTACCTACTCAGTCGATTCTCTGCATGACCCTAAGGTTGGCTAACAGAGAATGCCTTTGGCATTAAGTCCGCCTCTGTACATATACTTGTGCATAAAGATTAAGTAAATAAATAAATAAACTTCTGTATTTATTTGTGGGTAGTACCTACGTACTTATGTACACAAACGATGTGTCGAACGATACAACACATCGTTTAGGCAAATATAGTCCTAGGAATTCGTGGGGGGGGGGGGGGGGGGGGGGGGGAATAAAGAATTGGCGAAATGTGGACTTAATAACCGCCTCTGTCTACCTCTTCGGTGATACAGGCGTGAATTCTGTCTATGTCTGTAAATAACAGTTGCTAGGGAACAAAAAATACAGCAACCGATTTCAAAATCGGTTCATCCAGTCCGAAGATATGAGGTAACAAACAAACATACAGTCGAATTGAGAACCTCCTCCTCGGTTGATTAGTAGTAATATAGGTACCTAAGTCTGCGTAAGAATGGCTTAATTTCTTTGTCAGAGATGGGGCCAGGCGGTCAGTGTTACTTACTCGTATTATGTTACAACAAATCGAATATAAATCGCCAACACTGATCAAATTTATTTAACAGTTTATTGTAGTGATATAAACACGAGTACAAATTCACGTAACGACAGCACTAACAATTATTTAGTCTGTGTTATTATGAGACTTAATAATCCGCGGCGATGCTCATAAATAAAGTACTTTCAGATTAAATGAGCATACAGCCGAGATTTATTGAAACAAGACAAGAAACACTAAAGAAATGTTATGCTAGAGTGAGACAACGCGATCTGTCTAACCCACAAATAAATACAGAAGTTTATTTATTTATTTACTTATTCTTTATGCACAAGTATATGTACAAAAGCGGACTTAATGCCAAAGGCATTGTCTGTTAGCCAACCTTAGGGTCATGCAGAGAATCGACTGAGTAGGTAACAAATCAAAATCTTTTATTAATTGGGGTCACAAAACCGTTCTGAATTGAGAATTTGAAGTTGAGCATCGACTGAGTACGCCAAATATAAAAATTCAGGAACAAATTTTGTCATTTCGATACCTCTTAAGTATACTGAGTCAACTAGCAAATTTAGGTATTTTATGATTTTTATATAAATGTATACAATAATCTATGATCTATATGATAGTGTTAAAAAAAATTAAAAAGAACAATATTTTGAGATAATTTCGCGTATACTAAATAAATTTCAACATCAGATAGAATCGTATATTGTATACTTATTCAACTGACATCGTACCTGTGTATGCGGGGTGTGTATCGGCACAAGTGTATTGCGACTCAGTATACGATGCACGGCGGTGAGTCGTGCATGCGATTTTGGCTAACATTTTTGACGAACGTCCAATGCCAAGGATGTCTAGATTGTCCTTCATTGGTAATATTGCATTCTGAAGAGTGGGTAGAGGAAGGAAAGGGGATTTTTTCGCTGTAAATGCACACTCCTGTGTTTTGTGGGCATTGAAGTCGACCAAGTTCTCGGCACCCCATTGGGGAATACTGTCGAGGTTACGGTCGAGATCAGCCACGAGTCGTCGTCTCTCCTTCTCAATCTCAGATCGCCCCGCCGTCGGACGAACCGAGTAACTCCCGTGCAGTGTACTGTCATCTGCATAGCAATGAATGTTCCCGAGGGATAGCATATCATTGATATGCAGAAGAAAGAGAGTTGGTGATAGTACGGACCCCTACGGTACCCCGGCATTCACTTGCAAGAAGCGAGAAACCTGAACATCGCAGAGGACCCGCACTCGGCACTCGTTTAAAAAGCTGGCAATCCAGCTGCACAGTTGAGGAAGTAGACCATATGCCGGACAACTCAGCAGCACATTTTCTTAGCACCACCGCCGGAATACGGTCAGGGCCACTGGCTTTCCGCGTGTCGAGTGACCGCAGCACTGCCCGTACATCACATTGCCTGATAACAATATCAGGCATAGTGTGGCCACAGTTGGCGATGGCGGGGGGCTGCAGGCCACGGTCGTCGACCCGGGAATTAGCCGCAAAGAGGTCTGCGAGCATGTCTGCCTTCTCTTGGGCTTTGTGAGCTAGTGATCCATCAGGATGACGCAGTAGTGGCAGCGAGGGTTGGCAAAAATTGGACCGTGAGGTCTTTAGCCAGTTGCGAGTATCCACGGCTGCCCATGGGATGGGATGTGAGCTCCTGACCAAGCCGCGCGACGCGCTGGGCATCCGCTCTCTTGAAGGCCCTCTTGCTGAACCTAGTGGCCCTATTGTACGCTGCTTTGAGGCGGTCCACGTGCGGGTCACGTGCTGCCCGAGCCCTGACCCAGGCGCGATATGCCGACTGTTTTTTCTGGACAGCCTCGGCACATTCAAAATCGAACCAGGGGCGGGCTTTAAATAAAAATAAGCCTCGGTAAATTATATTGGTCCAGTATACGTGAATGCTTAAATACTAATATAGCTAAATACATTCCTAGTATAATGAGTCATTATTATATTATGAACTGAGCCAGAAAATCCCAAAAATACCAAAAGTAAGGGATGATATTAATAAAATGACAATGATATTTTATAATATTTTGGTGTAAACCATGAATTTTGGTGCGCAACGTACATGAATATAAGTGGTGGTTAAACCATTTTACTATTGAGTCCCGCCGGCGTATACCCAGCAATGTACATAAAATAGAATTTAAAACATAAATCAGCAAAAACAATTCATACCAAAGGAAAAGCTTTCCATATTTATTAAAAGAAACATTTAATTTACTCTAATTAAGATTAATTTCATAAAAATATAAGCGATTTGTCTTCAAATCGCTCTCCTATAAAATTACTATAAATGTTAGTTGACTCAGTATACTTAGGAGGTATCGATTTGACGTATAGACCGGGCGCTAGAGGTAAGCGAGTATGCAAAATGTGAGGACCGAATGCCACCAATGGATTTAAGTTAAGAAAAGGTCAAAAATTAAAAATGCGGATCTTGCCCGTCAAAATTAAATATCCTAGTCCATTTTTAGACTTCTATACTTTGTTTAAGCAAAAAAAAAGAAGTCTTATTTTTTACCCCTCTACTCTTATTTGTAAAGGAAATGTATTGAGTACAATCTATAAAATCATTTTAATGATTATTTCAGTAATAATTTATACTTTTTTCTAATGGTGAAAGTGAGGATGGATTGTTAAATGAAAAAAATAAAAATAAAAGTAAGTAGGTAATAAAATCTTTATATTAATAAGAATCAAAGAATCAAAGAATCAATTTCATTTATTCAGTTTAGGCACATAAAGAGCACATATGAATGTCAAAATTTTACAATTTTATGTCAAGCACTATTATAAAAATACTAAATTAATTACATAAATAACCATTTGAAAATGATTCTTTCGCTGGTTCGGTAAGTTGGTTCTCCTGAGAAGATACCAGCAAGAAACTCAGGTAGATTATCAATTTTCTTTTTAATAATGTTTTGTTTACATTGTGTTACAATTTGTATTGTAGGAGTGGCTAACAACAGCAGATTAGGGTGACCATGCATTTTTATCATTAAGATATTCGTCTACATTATAATAGCCTTTCTTCATCAAACGTTTTTTCACTACTATTTTAAACTTATTAAGAGGCATGTCAACCAGATCCTGCGGAATTTTATTAAATATTTTTATACATTTGCCTACAAACGAATTACCAACTTTATGAAGTCTAATTTTTGTCATTGCCAGTTTATTTTTATTTCTTGTATTATAATTATGGTTGTCGGATCTTTTTTTGAAGAGTTCTATGTTCTTCCGTACATACACGATGTTGTCGTAAACATATTGAGAAGCAACGGTTAAAATATTAATTTCTTTAAATAGTTCCTTCAGCGAGTCACGGAGTCCGAGTCTATAGATTGCTCGTATAGCTCGTTTCTGTAATATGAATATTGTCTCAATATCGGCAGCTGAGCCCCATAGCAGCACACCATATGACATAACGCTATGAAAGTAGCTAAAATAAACTAATCGTGCCGTTTTTTTCATCAGTCAGTGACCTTACCTTTCTAACCGCATAGGCAGCCGAACTAAGTCTTCCTGCCAAGGCTGTGATATGAGAACCCCATTGCAGTTTACTATCTAAAGTTATTCCAAGAAAAACTGTGGTATTGACTATTTGAACTTATTCATTATTCATAGTAATATGAGTATATTTTTGCTATCCGTATTATAGATTGTCCGGAGGTAACGGGAAGCCTTGAGCCGCTAGTTCAGCGCCGAACAATAGCTTCCTTGGCCGCATTCTACCGTATTTACCACGGCGAGTGTTCTGAAGAGCTCTTCAATCTGATCCCACCCTCTTCCTTCCGATCCCGAACGACTCGTGCCGGGCAGAGATGCCACCCCCACACAGTGGATAGCATGTTCACGAGAACCGAACGTTTTAAACGTTCGTTTCTCTGCCGAACGATAGTGGTCTGGAACGCCCTGCCTGTGCACGTGTTTCCTCCCACATATAATCCTGGGTTCTTTAAACGGAGCGTGAAGAGGCACATCAGTAGGTCGTCAAGTTGAGGGCCACTCTCAATAGTAATGTGTGCTGTGAGAGTGGCCCACAATCGCTAGACGTCGTCACGACTTACCACCAGGCGGGCGGCGTCAATTTGGCGAACCAAATATAAAAAAAAAAAAAAAAAAAATCCACCTGTCTAACATTGGGCATAGTAAATTTTACACATTTTGTTTTCTTCACATTGAGCAGCAAGTTGTTACTTGTGAACCAATGCAGTATTTCCGAAAGGGTATTATTTACATCGTCAAGTACTACTTTTCGTCTATCACTTTTAAAAATTAATGATGTGTCATCAGCAAAATAATACTATTTCACAAAGATTTTTAGTGAAGTAAGGTAGATCATTTACGTATATTAAGAATAAAAGGGGTCCTAATATCGAGCCCTGGGGTACTCCCATGACTAATGAGGCGCCAGAAGAGTCGGTGCCATTAACGTTAACTTTTTGTACTCTATCAGTGAGGTAAGACACCAGTAAGCCAAGTGAGCTTTGCGAAACACCATAATACCCTAATTTTAGTAACAAAGTCTCATGATCAACACAATCAAAAGCTTTTGATAGATCACAAAAGATACCAATGGCATCCTGCTTTTCCTCCCATGCATCAAATATATGTTTCACAAGTGCAACTCCTGCATCCGTTGTGTTTCTGCCTTTAGTGAAACCAAACTGTTTGCTATGAAGTAACTTATTTTCTGTAAAATGTGAAAGCAATTGATTAAATATTATTTTTTCAAAAATTTTACACAGTGTTATGGAGATAGGTCGAAAATTTGAAGGATCACTTTTGTCTCCTGCTTTGAATAAAGGAATGATTTTACTGTACTTCATAAGATTAGGAAACTGATTTTCATCTATACATTTATTGAAAATGAATGCAAGGTGAGGCGCAATAGCAGGAATTATTGATTTTATTATATTGGTTGAAATGCCCCAACGATTCTCAGTATTTTTTATATTCAGTGGTTTAAAAGTTTTAAGTATAGTGACAGAGTCAATATACTGAAAATCAAAGTTAACTCTACATTTATCAACACTAGATTTGAGAAGAGAATTGGCTACGTTTTTTGAAGAATTTAACTTATTTGTCGTTATAATTAGAACATTTGTGAAAAAAGATTCAAATGCATTGGCCACTGCAGAATCAGTTTTAATATATTTATCATCTATTTTTAACTCGAAGGATCGATCACGGGACTTTGCTTTACAGGTTTCTTTGTTAATAATATTCCATGTTGCCTTAGTTTTATTATCGGATTTTTCAATTTTAGCCCGTATATAACTAGATTTGGCTATTGAACAAACTTTTTTGAACAGTTTGGAGTACTTTTTAATCCGTTCAATTACTTGTGGCTCATTAGTAGATGCCTTTGTCTCGTATAATTTAAACAATTTTTTTCTACTTTTATAGATTCCAGGCGTAGCCCAATCACTAAATTTAATTTTGAATTGATTTACAATAAAAAGATTATAGCCCGCTCTTACGTCCATTGCCGGGCGTCTCTGGTATGCACCAGAAGATATTGTTAGTTTGGTACCCGTATTTCATACGAGTCGGGTCCAACGACTGATTAAAATAACTCTAATAGAATTTATTTTGGACAACTTTTGGTCATTTCAAAGTGCTAAATTTACAAAGACTTGCAAATTATTAGCAAAACCCCTGTACGCAGTACCTATTTCATTAAAGAATGCATATTTTATTTAATAAATATAATGAATATTATGGAGCAGGTTACTTAAATGTAAAATGTTTGGATGTTCGTTTCTCAGCAACCTCTTGACCGATAATTTAATTTTTTTCACCTAAATTAATAACTGATTTCAATTAAGGTCGTGACGAAGCTCAAATATTCAATTTAAAAAAAAAAAAACACTTCGCTCAATACGAAGCCGCGCACTGTTTACAGCAGCGTAACTTTACCTAGTAAAATTGTTAATATGGTACTGAAATATTAATATCGATATTGGTGATTATGCTGTCCCAGCTCTAAATCTATCAAAGTGTGGCAACTTCTTACAAAATAAATCGCTTATTTTTTCGAAATATTTTAAGTAGTAAGATAATACTCCTTTTTTGAATTATGTCTGTGTGCATTGCTACTATCGGTTGAAAGCAGAGACTTGGGATGGCGCTCGCTTCGCTCCCGTTGAAAGGTTATCTTAGTGCTCTAACATAATGACAACAAACGTGATTTTGACATAATAATATTATTAACGTCTTATATGTACATAATTATCTCAGCAAACAGGGCAGCCAATAAACTGAATGTTAGTCATATTTACAGAGTTTTGAAAAACTAGATTATGTTGCAGTAAGTTAAAAATAAATATTTCTTAAATTAATTGAAGATATGACTTAGGTATTGCTTTAAACAAGGATCCCTTCGTTCTTATTCGATATCGTAAAAATACCTTTCAACACGTAACCAAAAATATACTGTATAAAATCTTATTAAGCTTAGTACAAAATTAATTAAATTGATAAGAAAACGTAGCTTGAAAATTATCCCAGATTATATTATAGTTCATAAAATGGTAACACTGTCGATTAGCATAATTTTTTTGGATTTTTGGTATTTTAATGAATTAATTGATAATTTTCGAACGAAATAATACTTACAGGTGATAATGAAAGGTAAGGTTATCCTTTTGTTTATTTGATGTCGCTGATCGCTTTTTACATCAAAATACACAGCAACTCGGCATTTTAATAGGAGTGAACTCAGTGAGCCGTGCGACGGGAATGGCGCGGAAAGCGCAGCAACTAGTTTTATATAACGGGCATGACCCGCGGTCTCATATCTTTGGCAGCGGGGTATGCGTGTTCGTCGTGTCTCCCGTTGGTTTATTGCTCTGAATATGCAGGTCATTAACAGTGGTTTGACATCTGCATTTAAAAAAGTAATACCACGGGCCGCGGCCTCTTTCTACTTTATATGGTATCGACATTATATTATTATCTACGTTATCTCTATAACAATATTTTAAATAGCAAATATTTGATTGTTTGTTTGCATTGAACAGGCTCCATAACTACAGAACTGACTTGGAAAATTCTTTCACTTACATGTGTCTACATTATTCCCGAGTGACATCATTAAGCTACTTTGTATTTAATTCCCGTGGCTCCATTGGGAACGAGAAAATAAAACACTCAGTAACGCGGTAATGAACGCGGTAACCAGCTGGTATATTATAATTAAAGCTGAAAGCTATGGAGTTAGGATTGTGTTCAGCAAGAAACTATTCTGACTACTAAACTATTCTATTCTATAAATATTCTTAAAAAAAAACCATTATAGAAGCATGCAATTTATTTAAAATTTCTTCGACAAGCGATCTTCGGGATAATCATGCCAAAAATAACCATAAATAATGGTCTGTCTATTTTTTATACCTGTCTAGTATAGAAAGCATAAGTTTAGCTCTAAATTCAATATGAGCGTTAAAATATTGCGAAGACGGATATAAAAGTTGGGATTATCGATTGATGCGTAATCATTTATCATAGAACTGCTGCCAAGTGCGAGTCGGACTCCCGCACAAAGGGTTTCGTACCTAAACGGCAAAAAAATCCGTTTGTTGTATGGGGAGCATCCTTAAATATTATTATATTGTGGTTTTTTTAAGTACGTGTTGTTTTAGAGGCAACAAAAATACATCATCTGTGAAAATTTCAACATTCTTACTATCACGGTTCATGAGATACAGCGCAAGACAGACGGACGGACAGCGATGTCTCAGTAATAGGGTTCTCGTTTTACCCTTTGGGTACGGAACCCTAATAAAAAATGACTGTTGACGTTATAAAAAAAAGAAAGCAGAAGAAAACACAAAGTCGGTGCTTTTTTCAATGTAGTCTACCATCAAATTCGTGGTTTTTAAACAAAGCCTAGGTATCTATTTTTGTAAAAGTGGATTCAAATTACCTGAACATTCTAAATTCAAGACTAAATTTGGTCCGATTTGGACTATTTGGTCACATGACCAAATAGTCCAAATCGGACCAAATTTAGACGTTGTGAAGCACTCGCTTTTAATTAAAACAATTGATTCACCCATATATTTTTGTATTTCAAAGCAATGAGTTAAGCTTAAACTATTCTTAATATATTAAGAAAGAAATTATTACCCAGTCGAAATTTATCAGGTTAACTTAAAAAAAAGAAGAACCAGTCGAATTAAGAACCTCCATCATTTTATGAAGTCAATTAAATAATTAACAACACAATTTGTTACGAAAAACTTTTATTCATTCTATTCATTCGTGTTACATAATGTCATCCATGTACAGTTCGCAAAACAAATGCCATCGACAAGAGAGACAACTTTAATTATATTAGTGTAAATATTCATAGACTGAACTAATAACAGTTACTACTGGGGTGTCTCGTGTCTAATTCCACAGTTAGCTCACTTATATAATACTAGTGGTCACCCGCGACTTCATCCGCGTGGTAATTTAGTTTTTTCCCCGTTCCCGTAGTATCGCGCACTCGGTTTGTCATCGTCGCTTCCTACTTACTTGACACTTATCGTCATATTTTGAACAATTCACACAATACCTTTATAAATTGTAGCCTATGTGTTATTCTGATGTTTAAGCTATATTATTGTAAAGTTTCATTAAAATCCATTCAGTAGTTTTTACGTGAAAGAGTAACAAACATCCATCCATTCATATTACATACATACTAACAAACTTTCGCGTTTATAATATTAGTAGGATATTGTATTATCTAGGTAGACCTAATTCTGGGGTGTGTCTAAGAGTGAGGCTCGTGGTCTAGTGGTAACCGACAATGTTGACACATTGCAAAGTTTAAGCAATCTAGTCAGGCCGGTCTTAGGATGGGTGACAATTTCTTAAGCCCCCTCCGTGCCTCGGAGAGGACATTAAGCCGTCGGTCCAGGTTGTCATACAAACATCTATGGCAGTCGTTAGGGGTAGTTGGAACCCTAATAAATAATAGGTTTCCCGTTTTACCCTATGGGTACGGAACCCTGAAAATGACAACGATTCACTATATCGGAGATGGCAAATTAATTTTATAACATTTTGTAACAATAACTAAGAATTTACGATGCCTTGTTACAACATGGCGGTTACACGTATCCTGTGATCAGAGGTTTCTAAACTTAGATTTTATGTATTTTGTTATTTGCCGGACATTTTGTGCTATACAGAGACGTTGTGAAGGCAATTACACAGTTTTAAATATTTAAATAAAAATTATAAATTACAAAATCTTTTTTTTTTTAAATTTAGGTTGACAAATTGACGTCACCTGCCTGATGGTAAGCGGTGGCGACGTCTGGCGATTGTGGGCGACTCTCACAGTACACATGAATCCTATGGAGAGTGGCCCTCAACTTAACGACCCAGCGATGTGCCTCTTCACGCTTCGCTTAAAGAACCCAGGGTTATATGTGGGAGGAAACACGTGCGCAGGCAGGGCGTTCCAAGTCACTATCGTTCGGTAACTAAAATGTCATCGGCCTTTCCAACCCTTTACGACCGGAGCTGCGATGACCAATACCGACATTATTCAATCTTTTGCTTCATAAATAGTTTCCAAATCGCGCAAACAAAAAGCGCAAGGGTTGGCGTTAAATTAGCAGTATTTTTGTCCAAATACTGAATGGAGTCAGGCGTTACCTGGCGAAAGTCCATGATAAAACAATGGAGTATATGCTGATGGTTTTTTTTATATATAATTGCACTAATTTCGCTAAATAGAAGACATTACAAACGTCGACATATGTTTCACCTACTCACGAGGCATTATCAAGACTGTCTCCAAAGAGAACAGCAAAATACGAAGCAAGAACGTAGCTGCTTTTAATAATAAATAATAAGTAAATAAATAAATTTATTTCACAAAAAGCACTTTCACAAAACATATTACACTATTTGAGCAAGTCATCTATAATACACGGGTACACTAAACTGCCTCCAAACTAGGTAAAATCCTGTATTTTGGAGGACAGTGTTAATTACGAGGGGCCATGTTTGTGAGTTTGACTCATTGTGTATAGTATGAACGTACGTTCATACCTTAAAAGCAGCAATAAAAAATCCAACATCATATACTCCATAGTATTTTTGTCATTAAATACAGCAGACACCTCTAGTGCGGTGTAAAGAATCGCTTTACGTTGTGCAGTATTCTTAGATTCCGCGAAGCTAGCACAATACCATGTAGTTTTGACAGGCGGTACAGACGCGTTAATACTGGAGACAACTCAACAGCACATTTCCGTAGTACAACCGCCGGAATGCCGTCAGGGCCACTGGCTTTATCTATAGGTTTTTTATTTTTTATATTGGGTTCGCCAAATTAACGCCGCCCGCCTGGTGGTAAGTAGTGACGACGTCGAGCGATTGTGGGCCATTCTCACAGCACACAATACTATAGAGAGTGGCCCTCAACTTGACGACCTACGATGTGCCTCTTCACGCATCGCTTAAAGAACCCAGGGTTATATGTGAGAGGAAACACGTGTACAGGCAGGGTGTTCCAGGCCACTATAGTTCGGCAGACAAACGAACGTTTAAAACGTTCGATTCTCGCGAAGATGCTATCCACTATGTGGGAGTGGCATATTTGCCCGGCATGCGTTGTTCGGGATCGGAAGGAAGAGGGTGGGATCAGATTGAAGAGCTCTTCAGAACACTCGCCGTGGTAAATACGGTAGAATGCGGCCAAGGAACCTATTGTTCGGCGCTGAGCTAGCGGCTCAATGTTTCCCGTTACCTCCGGACAATCTATAATACGGATAGCCCGTCGCTGCATAGCGTCGAGAGCGTCCAGAAAATACTTCGCGGAGCCGTCGCAGAGGTGAGAGCAGTATTCGACGCAGGGTCTAATCTGCGTCTTGTACAGCAGTTTTTTTTTGTTTCCCATATTCTCATAATCCAGATATAGTTATACCAAATTCTCAGAATACTTTTTTTTGTTTCCCATCGTACCATTTTCCAAATAAACTATTGCCAGATTTTCATAATCTTTTTATTTGGTTCCCATACAATCGTGTTCCAGCTATCCTATTGCAATAAATAATATTATTTTTTGTTTCTCATGCTAACAATTTCCAGAATTATTACTAAACTACCCTACACTATTAACAAAATTTAATAAGCCTCAATTATTTTGTAGGTCTAATTGTCTAAATGATATTATTTATCTACCTAAACCTCTATATAGTTTTCGTTGAACCAGTTTGCTATATCTTTACTATCTCCTGAAAATAAAAATTGCCAGTCAGTAAATTTATTGTTTTATTTGCCTATTACAGATAGGTTTAAGTGTCAAATTCGACTCACTAGGTTAGGTTAGGTTAGAACTGTGACCACCTACGCACGAGCTGAGCGAGCGAAGCGAGCGGTGCCGCGGCAGCGGCCGGCGAGTGCCAGAAACGACTTGCATTAATAGAAAAAAGAGATTATTTTTAGCAGCTTACCCGGAACTGGACTATTTAGATTAGGTTAATTAATTTCTTCGTTAAACAAAATGGGTAGGTTTGGTTAGGTTAAAACTGTGACCACCTACGTACGAGCCGAGCGAGCGAAGAGAGCGGTGCCGCGGCAGCGGCCGGCGAGTACCAGAAACGACTTGCATTAATAGAAAAAAGAGATTTGTTCCAGGTAAAAGTGACAACTGTGTAATATGAAATTTTCATTAAAAAAAATCTTGATTTTAAAAATCTGGATATTGTTTTTCTGGATATCAATTAAGTGTATTTCAAAAAATTGTGTTTTAAAAATTGGGCTTTCGTGCATATTGAATTTTTAAAAACGGTATTATGAAAAAATGTCCAAACGTTTTCGGGATTATGATATTCGGAATATTAAAATTCGGGATTAAGATAGGTAACCGTTTTGCGGGCATTGAACTCGACCAGGTTCTCGGCACCCCATTGAGAGATACAGTCCAGGTTCATGTCGAGATCAGCCACGAGTTGTTGTCTATCCTCCTCAATCTCCGACCGCCCCGCCGCCGGACGACCCCAGTAGCTCCCGTGCAAAGTGCTGTCATCTGCATAACAATGAATGTTCCCGAGGGATAGCATATCATTGATATGCAGAAGAAAGAGAGTTGGTGATAGCACGGACCCCTGCGGCACCCCGGCATTCACTTGCAAAAAGCGAGAGGCCTGGCCATCGCAGAGGACCTGCGTCGTAGGTACCTACTCAAGTCTACTTCCCGACAAAAATAACGATTCCAACCTGAACACAGGCGCAGGGTCGTTGGACCGTTTTCCAGAAACCAGCACGTGAGTAAAACAAAGAAATTAATAGTTCGGGTGAGGGTCGACATATCAGTAAAGCCTTCGGCACTGTTGATATTTTTTATGAAACTTTCGCGTTTTGTACACATTATAAACTTAAGACCACCGGGTCTTTTTTTACCTCTTTATTACCCGATGTTTCGATCCTTTTACAAGAGCCGTGATCAGCCGTGGCCACGACTCGTGTATAATAATCGCGTAAAAGACCCATTTGTCTTAAGTTTATAACACATAGCAGTGTCAACTATGACTCATTACTGACACTGAAATGTTCATAGAAAATTTATTAAAGAATATTTTACACTGATAGATACTGAACTGGTACTGTGTCGGACGAAACTGAGGATTTACTGATAAGTCTAAATCGATCTTAAAACAATTTTAATTAACGGTTAGGTGCCCAAATTCGAGTAATTACGAAAAAGTGTTATTATGCCTAAATAAAATATATAGACTCATAAGTACCACTTCTATGTGCGTCAAATACGATGTTTTACCCGATACACGGGAATTTAGAAGCACAATGTGTACTTTTCAACCGACTTCCAAAAAAGAAGGTTCTCAATTCGACTGTGTTTTTTTTTTTAATGTTTGTAACCTCCCTAGTTCAGTAGTTTGAAGTCGCTTGCTGTGTCAATTTTTGACGTGCATTTCTCTTCTTTATCTATTTTTCATTTTTGGTACCTAAAATAAGAATTACTAGTTATCCCGACGATCTTAGTATCGCCTCAAATAAAAAAAATAAAAATATTTTAACATGGTATTTCATGCAAATGTATGTAAATTTAAAAATGCGCCGGATGGACAGACAGACAGACAAAATATATAGATAATATACATAATTATATACTAAAAATATTTACATTACAAAATATCGTTTAAAAAATCCTCTGCGTCATTGCCGACTGGGAAGGTTCCCAGAATGCTGGCTGTGTTGCCACGTTGGATGGCGATACTTATTCTTTGGGCCAGAAAATAGCCAGCCTTCTGTTCCTGAGAAGCATCGATTAAGCGTTTAGCAATCGTACTAATATTATAAAATTAAATGCGAAATTTTGTAAGTATGGATGTTTGTTACTCTTTCACGTAAAAACTACTGAACGGATTTTGATGAAACTTTACAATAATATACTCGTAGCTTATACATCAGAATAACACATAGGCTACAATTTATAAAGATACGGCGACGGGAACAATAATCACGCGGACGAAGTCGCGGGCGACCACTCTATAAAGGCGGCGAACACTCGGAGTCCATGACCCCAGTGTCTCAACCCCAAACGGCTCAAATATGTAATCACCTGCTAGGTTAGCATATTTACACCGTTTGAGGTACCTATACAGATACCTAACTGATATTTCAGGACATCCAACACGAGAAAACAACGGGCTGACTAATCTAAAATACTGATTTAACTCGAAATACGACACTGGGCGTGAGTATCCAAAATAACTATATCCAACAAAATGGCTTGATATAAATAAATGACCGGATTAAAATCTTAAGTTGAACGAACGCCCTCTCAGAACTATAATTTACAGTACGGTATGGAAAAAATAGATATATGTACGATATTTAAGGTATTGACTACTTAGGTGGCGTGGTCTCGGGTTCGATTACCGTTCGGGACAAACTTTGTGTGATGTCACATATGTTTGTACTCTACTGGATAATCTACCTGAGTTTCTTGCTGGTATCTTCTCAGGAGAACCAACTTACCGAACCAGCGAATGAATAATTTTCAAATGGTTATTTATGTACTTATTTTAGTATTTTTATAATATTGCTTGACATAAATTATAAAATTTTGACATTCATATGTGCTCGTTATGTGCCTAAACTGAATAAACGAAATTGATTCTTTGACTCTGCGCTAATAATGCACACAAACATGTGTATAGGTAGAGACCTACTTACATTTCTTTGGTATACCTGATATGAGATTTGATTTTGCTGCCTTGCATGGACAACATCCCGTGAAAACATCTGTTTTCGGTTCGGGGGGGGTTTTGGTATGAGGCAGCTGTATTTGTATTTTTTGGGGTATTTTGACTTGACCCTATTTGATTTTTCTGGCCACCGTACCACAGAATAGGGAATAGTACTTAACATCAGAACTTGCAATCCGACGTTAATTAAAGCACAGTCTTTTGTTTACATAGAACATAATTCGAACGTTAGGGTTGTCAGTAAAGTACCAGCATAATTTGACCAATAATTATGACGTTAATGCCTCAATATCAACTCTATGGTCAATGCCGTATCACAAACAAACAAGAGACAACCCTTACTGTCTTACAACTTCAAGTTGTCGCTGACGTCACGTATTTTTTGCGAATGTTAGGCGTGACTGACTGTACTTACAAGGAATGTTATGATAAAACAGAGAACAATGAGATTGGGCGTTTTCACATTGCACGATAACGACACACGATATCTTGAGTATATCGTAAGAAGCAGCAGTAACTTTAAGGTAAAAATGTAAATTGTCGTGACGATATCGTGCAATGTGAAAAGGCCCAAAAAATAAAATAAAATAACGTTTATTATCTTTGAAATTTTTAGAAAATTATTTAGATTCGTCAAAAGTTGGTGTGACTCTACCGAGGGTTCCAAAATGCAACGAGACTGAGAAGAGCCTTCAAGAAACTCAGTTCGGCTTTTTTCCAAAATATTTCATCTTAAATTCTTTCCCATTCTTTCCCATTAAAATTGTTTCTACTTTTTTTAACTATTCTAAAGTTTCACCCACAAAACTCAATTGATCTATGTCAGTAAATCAGTTAAACGCCCAATAGATCATTTCAGCGCTATTACTTTCAGTTCTAGTGTGTCGCAATGTGCGCTCGCGCAACACCCGTCTAATGATTTATATCTATTGTAAATTGTGTCTGTTCTTTTGTCATCGACTTACATTTTAAGCTTGTTACATTGTTGTGAGATTTAACATTTGTTTTTATTTATGTACATTATCGAATAAAAATAGCTGCAAAGTAATCTCTGTTTATTAGTAGCTGGTGCACGCAACTTCGCTCGTGTTAATTCTGCATTATGTTATACGAGTATGATTTGCCTCGGTGGTGCAGTGGTATGAGTATGTACCTCGTGCGACTACCGTCCCTGAGATCCCAGGTTCGATTCCGGGTCTATTTATAAATAGTTTAACCGTGTGTCGCGCGTCGGAGAGCACGTTAAATCGTCGCATCGTTCCCGGTAATCATTTCGTTATGATAGCAGTTTTTACGGGTATTTGGAACCCTAAAACAAAAACCTCTCGTGTCTACCTCATCGTGTGAGGTATCATTATACAGGTTTTATAGGTCTTTTAAAAACATAGAGAGGTTGCTAAGATGATTTTTGGATTTAAGTACCATCCGTTTGCTTTCTCAAAACTAAATACCTATCTCATTTAGTTTTGAGGAGCATGTTTGCGAAAACAGGCCCCGCCTCCACCTCTCTAAAATCTAAACAGCTGGCGTGAAGAACCTGAAAAAAATCATAATTGTAGTCCATGAGGAAAACAACGGATCGTATGACTCTGTTAGTTCAATAGTTATAGAAGCTAATGGGTAACTACGGAACCCTATCTTATATGTGGCTCGACACGCACCTGCCCGGTTTTCTATGATTTGACTACGATTTTTTTATTCCGTGTCGTTGCATGCAGCCTCTCTGGAGATTGTGTGGAACCCCCTTATTGTTTCATCGGCCAAGGTCCTCAGTGGTATATTAAGAAGAGTTGTGTTGTTGGCTGTATAGGATATGGCGCAGTCCATATGGGAGCCCCGTCTAGGGCCATACTTCCCACTATCCCCAGGTACAGTCTCCTGCAGGAAGATACATAACTTATTTTACTTAAAAATTTCCCGTTTTTTTGCTAAAATTAAGGAAAATGAACTGGGTTCCGGAACGTAGGAAACGGCGTAAATTTTTTTAATAGTTCTTGTTTTATCAGGATTTTGACCTTCGAAATTGATACTCATTGAATTTGAGTGGCGTTGACAGCGGCTGGCACAGCGCCAGAGTTTTGTGACTGACACTTTATTATTTTGGCGCGCTAATTAGCCTTAGGAACTCTAGGATTATTATTAATGCCTGCCTTTTAACTTTGTATTAATAGTGTTCATTGTTCTGCTAGATACATACGGCTGGTTTCTGAATTGAGAATTTGAATTGAGCATCCACTGAGTACGCCAAATGTCTAAATTCAAGAATAAATTTTGACATTTGACGTGCTCAACGAATACTTAACTTCAAATTCTCAATTCAGAAACAGGCCGATTGTCATGAGATATTTCTTTGCTTAAATTATTGGAATAGAGTGGCTTTAAGAAGGAGTAGGCAAACCGATACTAGGTATGCAATGCATACTGCTAATTGTAAATTTTGAGCGGAGCAAATGTTTTTATTACAAATCAGAATCAGACACTTAAATTAATTAATCGAAAGAAAAAATCTATTTTCATTGGTGACGCACGTGTTTCCATGGCAACCATTTAATCATCTAGTTTTTCGGTGATTATTCCTCGATCGTGCATCCGATTTCGAAAATCGTTTTTTCCGAACCCACCAGCTGCATGTCTTGCACGCGCGTGCCAATTTTGGAATTTCTAGTTAAAGAACTTTTTCGTCGATGTCCAGGACATTTTCGGGGATTATTCCTCCGTGGTCAGCTCTATTTTCATGATTGCATATATCTGAATATGCACTCCCAGGTATGATGTCGACCAGCATGCCAAATTCGGTCTAGCCGTTTCGGAGGAGTAGACGCACAAATGATTTACAATTGTCGCCTAAGATTGAGCTCCGCTTCGCTCCGCTCAATTATATAGGTACTTAAGCTCAGTTTTTGCCAGTAACTTTGTTGTAGTACCTACGTAATAGTGGGCGAGGCTATTGCCGCTACTAACCGAGTACTTTTATGATTGCCAGAGCTGCGTCCGTAGACTGGCAAATGGGTAGTTGGTAGATCATGCCTACAACTAAAATAGGTAAATAATTTGCTAAATACTTTAAATAGCGAATTCCAAAAGAGCTTTGAATATTATTAGGAAGAATTCAATCTTAAATGATTTCAGTTGCCAGAGTTTGGCAAGACCCCCGCCTGTACACGCCATCCAGATAGTATGCGCACATAAAAGGAGTAGCACAGCACTGAATATCACCCTTCGTGACGTAAGCAACGCGTCACAAAAGAAACACATCAGCCGTTGCTAAAATTACGTCACAAAATTATAAGTAATAAGGTCAAGGCCGCGGCCTCAAACCTCCAAGTTCAGGAACGACGTATAGTATTGATCCAGTGTCCTTGTAACGAGGCCTTTCCAGCGGCCTTTGAACAAGGTTTTCTGAGGAAACCTTCGAACGAGGCCACAGCCTTGCAGCTCAAGGATTCACCTTGTAACGACATTGTCCTTGTAGAAGGACACAGCGCTAAGCCTTGAGTCAAGGTCTCTTGGAATACCAAAATTGGGTATGCGCGCGTTGCTTTGGATTTTACTGTCAGACTAAAGAACTTTTGATGACATATTTGCTGCTTTATTTTTTACTGAACTAAATCGGAAACGGTAATTTAAGCCGTAACAAGCCGCAGACGTTTTTTACTGTATTCATAATATAACAGAAGCAAACTTGGAGTTCAAAATTTGAAGCTATGTGGTTAAATGTAAACGAAAAGTATGAAGATGTACTAAAAATTAGGTAGGTACCTCTCTACGCATACTTAAAGGGATTCTATGATACAATGTGGCAACTAAAAAGCTATAAAAGTTCCCGAATTTTAGCGAGACAAACGAACAGCGATTCATTTTTATTTAAAAAACAATGGTAAGTAAAAATTTTTTTAAGAAAAAACTTTTTAGCATTAATTAATAGCATTAATTTTTCGCAGAATCAGATTCTACGAAAAATTAATGCTATTAATTAATGCTAAAAAGTTTTTTCTTAAAAAAATTTTTACTTACCATTGTTTTGTCATGGATTTTCGCCAAGTAACGCCTGTTTCTATCCAATATTTCATTTTTATTTATAAAAAAAAGAAGTTACGTATATATAGGTATTTGATCTACACTGCAAGTGTCATCGGTGCTAATTTGACAGAAGCTGTCATTGACATATTGTTCGCTATCTCTTTTAATTTGCTTCTTTCAAGATTGGCATCAGTAACATTTTGTTTAACGCCAACAAGTACATATCAGTAGATTGTTAAAATTATTTTAATTGGAAAGAAGAAAAAAAGAAAGAAAGATTTATTATTCCACAAAATAAAACAAACCCTTACACAGGTTACAAAGGAAGAAAATACGAAAATTAAAAGTAAATAAAATAAAAAAATTGACTAATGTTTACATATAAATAACGTGGAATATAGTATTGTATAGTATTGTATGTTTAATTGTGCCAAAAGCTTTGCCAAAAGTTTTGAAGATCAAATGCCTCTTTAAATTCTTTAGGACAGTGATTTTAAAAATTGTCAGTAAATGAATTGAATCCATATTGTTTTACTTTTTGGTGATATTGCTACGAAATCTACGAATAATTGAGCGCATCCACATTGAACGAATTCACAATAACACAGGATTTTAAATTAGATATTAGGGTATAGTTATTAAGATTATAGTAAATTATGTAGCTACTTTAACGCATTAGGTATAAACCTGTAAAGATATAAGTATTTAAGGCAATAAATAAATAAAATGCACTACTCTTACTTTTAACTTATTATTATTGCGTATATCTATCAGGTAACGTATAGTATATATAAATATATTTGTACAATATTATGGCATTATATGTAGGTTTATATACGTTTAGGGCTCGTGGTCTAGTGGTAACCGACAATGTTAACACATTGCAAAGGTTAAGCAACATCGACTCAGGCCGGTCTTAGGATGGGTGACCATTTCTTAAGACATTGAGACCCCTCCGTGCCTCGGAGAGCACGTTAAGCCGTCGGTCCCGGTTGTCATACTAACATCTATGGCAGTCGTTAGGGGTGGTTGGAGCCCTAAATCAAAAATCCGACCGGTCTAACAACAGAAATCGATATCGCCCATGGGTTGTGGAGGTCAGATGGCAGTCGCTTCACGGAAAATATCGAAGTTCAGCCGAATCGCAGTTAGACTGGAAAGCCGACCCCAACTGAGTTGGGAAAAGGCTCGGTGAATGATGATACGTTTATGTATATTTAAATTATGAACTATTTAAGTAGGTACATAGTTATTAAAAATTTAAATTTATGACCATCAATGAACAATTTTTTTTTGTATTAATTTTACACCAATAATTTTTTTTTTCCACTGCTGCTGTGCACCTACTACTAGATCTATCTGCATCACCCTAAGGTTGACTGGAAGATAATGCCTGTGGCATTAAGTCCGCCATTGTACAAAAACTGTGCAAAAAGTTTAAATTAAATAAAAAAATTAAAACTTACCTATATATTAAATTAGACACAATAAAACGCACTAAAAACTAATAACCCGATAGTTTTTGCACAAAAGTTGAATGTTTGCGCTATATTCAGCGCAAGACGTCCTGTTAGCTACAATACATTACAGTATGTAGGCAAACCCGTCAACTAAAAATAAATGTATGTTGCTGTGATTTTACTAAACGCATCGGGATAAAGTTCATGTACGACTGATATGGGGTTTGTAGGATATCAGTTTTCATGAGGAATTATAAAATAGTACTCGTAGATTTTATGACAAGGACTGGAAATGCCTTCCAGTGTCACCAGAGACGTCCGCAGCAATGGACATGGGAGCGGCCGCTGACTCGCAGAATTAAAAAAAAAAGGCAGTAAATTAGATGACAAAAGCTAAGCCAATGATTTTGAGGACGAGAAAACGAGAAAATAAATTATAGGGGGAGTGAATCCCAAAAAAATGTTTGTCATAATTTTATTTTAGCACATTGCCGGCGCGGCGTAGTAAATACACGTCATGTCCATGCAGTTTCATCTTTCTAGCATTAGCCAAGGAAGGACGGACAGACGCACTGATGGACGTATCGATGCAAAGCGTCTGTCCTCGGCTTTCCTCCTAAACGGTGAGTACCAGAGATATGAAACTTTACTTAAATGTGTTTTTTTCTACGTTGACAAAGTGCTAAAAGATAATTATGCAAAATATTTTTTTATTGGGGTACCTCCTGTACACGTAACCAGAATTTGGTTTTTTTTCTTGCGTCTACACTGGAGTGTAGGGTATCATTAGATAGGTGTTTTAAAAACATCTAGAGGTTGCTGATACGATTTTTTTAATTTAAGTTTTCGCTTGCGAGATAAGTATTCAACTTTATAGCAATTTTTTTTCGTACGTTTCCTCTAAAATCTAACCGGCTGTTTCGAAATATCTGAAAAAAAAGTGATGATAGTCTATGTAGGTAATGAACTTTCAAGCAAAACTACAACGAATCCGATAACTCTGTTAGTTCAGGAGTTATAGAGGTTATTATAGAGGTTATTATAGAGGTTATTATAGAGGTTGTTATAGAGGTTATTATAGAGGTTATTATAGAGGTTGTTAAGGGTGACTACGGAAGTTTATGTTAACGGTTTTTTTATGTTATTGTTACTTGTGGTCACCGTGCTAAGTGTCCGTTCTAAAGTTCACTAGTCCGTTTTGAATCTGGCGGGACTCCGCGACGAATTCGCTGCTCCTCCGCTTCGCCTCCTCATCATTCACCGAGCCTTTTCCCAACCCAGTTGGGGTTGGCTTTCCAGTCTAACTGCTCGCGGCTGAACTTCGACTGTCATCTGACCTCCACAACCAATGGGCGATATCGAAATTCTGTAGTTAAACCAGTCGAATTTTATTTTAGGGCTCCAAATACCCGTAAAGACTGCTGTAGATGTTCGTATGATAGCCGGGACCGACGGCTTAACGTGCTCTCCGAGGCACTCAATGTCTTAAGATATGGTAATCATCCTAATACTGGACTGGCTAGATGTTGCTTAACCTTTGCAATGTGTTACCCTACTTGGTCGCCACTATAGCCAAGCCACCTCTCCGCATTAAAAACCCTAGTGTGATAAGGCCCTTGTAATATTTGTGAATATGAAACAATTACTTAGGTGCCCTCTAACTTAATAATGAGAAAACAAGTAAATAGACCCTTGTAATAGGTAATTTAGTAATACCTTTTTTATTTATAGCCGCTGGAAGTTCATCAAAAATCCACAATCAATCAAAATATTATAGAACAGTAAATTATCGTGTCTACCAAATAATTACACCCTATTGTATGTACACAGATGTCTGTGTCGCAAGACTGTTAAGGCGGTGACCCACTACCACTAGACACATTTGAGGTCAGACACGTGTTGTTTATGTTTCGCAACGTTACACATACACCACGCAACGTTGCGAACATGAAGCGTCCGAATCAAATAAACATTTGGCGTGGTTCTGTGCATTGCGGCCTATTACAACCGCACACGATCAATGATTCGCGTGCGGTCTACTCGCGCGACTTATGTCAGAGTATGGGGATATATGACACCGTTTTCACATTCTAGTCTAGACAAACGGTACAGAGACAAAGTGAAATTATAGCACTACTACAAGCACATGTGGCATGTGTGAATGCCAAACTGGTCGCTTGTCGCGTACGCGGCGAGTTTGGAAACGTTTAGACACACGCGTACAGCCAGTGGACACACGTTGTTTGCTTTGTTAGTTGTTGTACCTTAATTAAAAGGTTTTTTAATGTGTCTTAACGTTCATTGCCGGGCGTTCTGGGTACGCCCTTGTAAGGATAAGCAGGCCTAATTAGACGGTTAATAAGTAGATACAAATTATAGAGCATTTATAATGTTCTTACCACTTCGAAAAAACAGTGTCTTCAAATCGGATAGAGAAAGAAATTGGTCCGCTCACTGTCTAAAACAATGGCTTTGCAATTTGACGAAGTTTTCAAAATAACAAAAATAACTTTAAACATAAGCCGATCCCATCCACATATAAAAAGAGACAAATATTGGCACCTCCTAGCTATAATAATGCATAGTGTTTCCGCGTTGGTATATTGTCTTGTGATGTACAACATAATTTACCACGATTTAAAAATGAATAATTACTCACAAGCTTGTAAAAATAGTGCTCTAGGCGTAATTTTTATCGTTGTTGGTTGTCAATATTTTGTGCTGACATATGATCAAAAAACTGTGCTGATGTTGATAAATTCGGTCAATAGAGATTATGAAATGATGAAAAATTTGAAATATGATGAGCAAAATATTGTTAGAAAGTATATTAATCAAGGTAAATATGTTACTAAGCAATGGGTAGCCATTGGAAGTCTCGTTCTTGGGTCGATGATTGTCAAAAGTATTTGTTTAACAGTTTACAGTTACTTTAAATATGAATTGAAATTGGTACCTTTTTACAACTTAATTTATCCAGAATTTATTGAAGAGCATAAAGAGAGTATTTATGTATATATGTTCACTTATATGTTGATGTTGTACTATGGTTTATATGCTGTAGTAATGCATATAGCTTATATACCTTTGGGGCCTATTCTGATGCTTCATGCAACGGGACAGTTGGAGATCGTAAACTTAAGGCTAAATAAGCTCTTTGTTGAAGTGAATACAGATATTATAAACAGGAAGCTGGTTGAAATTATCACACAGTTGCAATATATTTACAGGTATTGTATACTAGTGTTTGCCCGCAGTCTCACGTTTTCCAAGTCAGCTCATGTTAAAAGTTAAGACTCGTTAACTCCTGAACTAACAGAGATCTAAAGTGTTAAAATTAAGTCGGTACGTGCCCACGGACCGTACGTAG
Source organism: Nudaria mundana (assembly GCA_963556515.1). Lineage (NCBI taxonomy): Eukaryota > Metazoa > Arthropoda > Insecta > Lepidoptera > Erebidae > Nudaria > Nudaria mundana. The sequence continues at coordinate 11,230,558 of OY748313.1, forward strand.
AGTACGGATTAAGTTTGAACCGTGGGCAGCCTAATTTATACTTTGTACCACAGATTATGAATCCATCCCATATTTACGATCATTTTGACATAACTTCTCCTGTTTTGGCCTGATTTAATATAACTTTTTTTTTTCCTTTTTTTTAAATTTTTAATTTTTACTTTTAATTTTAACTTTATTATTTTAACTTTTTTTTTTAACTTTTATATTTAACTTTTTATTTTTGGCAGCCATATTGGATTGCAAAATGGACATGAAATTCTTACTTCACATACCAAAAACCTTGCCCGACAGTTGGCCGGTTTTTATTTGATAAACTTAACGTATCATCCTTTCTAGGTACATCACTATAAACACGCTACTACATATTCGCGACTCACTCTTGACCATTTTCAAATTATTTATTTTATGTGTCTGTATTTTCTAATGACTTGCCCAACACCTTTCTACTAATATAAATCGGGGAATTTGGAATTCGAAACTGGCAATACCAACAAAAATGACAATTATAAATTAAACATTATTTAAATATTGATTTAATAAAATTATGATGAATTATGAGTTACTTACAGATGGTAGGTGACTTTGCTGGTTGTTTTTAGTCGTCCTGTGTAGTTTCTGCAAACTTTTATTGCACATTTAGGCATATTTAGGCCAAAAAATTTTGATCGCATAAACAACCAATACTCTTGACAACACAATTGTCAATAAAGAGCGGGAAGCTGTTTATAACCAAACGGTTCGGTTATATTTTTTTAAATGCATTTCTGACACTGAGGTCCCGTCTATAGTATATAACACGTCACTGGTACACATATTGAAACAAGCTTTTTTGTCGAATATTTGAAATTCAGGTCAGTTTAATTTTTATTGTTTCAGTTTCGTAAACCACATATCAGACGTGTTCCAGATTGCGAGCGAACTGACACTGAAGGAGACTAGTATATTACTACCGGTCACAGTTTACGAACTCATTTTGGTAAGTAAATTACTCGTTAAAACATATCAGGTGGGGATTCCCCCATACTCATTCGAGGGGAGCTTCGCCTGTCACTACTGTGACGTTACTACGTCGAGGAAACAGCGTAGCACACAATAAGAGGAACATTGTCTGTCGGTCTGACCAATTGGCATACGCAGCACCCGCCATGCTCTTGTCACTGTCATCGGATCGAATCTCTCATTGACATCCCATCATCTGTTCCATGGTTGTCAACCAGAGTAGACCTTATGCCGCCCTGTATGTTTAGTACCAGTTTCTTTTTTTTTTTTTATATTTAGGTCGACAAATTGACGCCACCCGCCCGATGGTAAGCTGAGGCGACGTCTAGCAATTGTGAGCGACTCTCACAGTACACAGGAATACTATAGAGAGTGGCCCTCAACTTGACGACCCAGTAATGTGCCTCTTCACGCTTCGCTTAAAGAACCCAGGGTTATATGTTGGAGGAAACACGTGCGTGGCAGGGCGTTCCAAGCCACTATCGTTCGGCAGAGAAACGAACGTTTAAAACGCTCGGTTCTCGCGAAGACGGTTTCCACGGTATGAGAGTGACATCTCTGCCCGGTACGCGTTGTTCGGGATCGGAAGGGAGAGGGTGGGATCAGGTTGAAGAGCTCTTCAGAACACTCACCGTGGTAAATACTGTAGAACGCGGCCAAGGAAGTAATTGTTCGGCGCTGGGCTAGCGGCTCAAGGCTTCCCGTTACCTCCGGACAGTCTATAATGCGAACAGCGCGTCGCTGCATAGCGTCGAGTGCGTCCAGCAAATACTTCGCGGAGCCGTCCCAGAGGTGAGAGCAGTATTCAACGCAGGGTCTAATCTGCGTTTTGTACAGCAGACACCTCTCGTGCGGTGTAAAGAATCGCTTTACCTTGTTCAGTATTCCTAGTTTCCGCGAAGCTAGCTCAATACATCTCTTAATGTATTTTGTGTTATTGAGCTCTCGACGAACGTCTATGCCAAGGATGTCTAGATTGTCCTTCATTGGTAATATTGCATTCTGAAGAGTGGGTAGGGGAAGGAAAGGGGATTTTTTCGCCGTAAATGCACACGCCTGTGTTTTGTGGGTATTGAACTCGACCAAGTTCTCGGCACCCCATTGGGAGATACTGTCGAGGTTTCGATCGAGATCAGCTACGAGATGTCGTCTCTCCTCCTCTATCACAGATCGCCCCGCCGTCGGACGAACCGAGTAACTCCCGTGCAATGTGCTGTCATCTGCATAGCAATGAATGTTCCCGAGGGAAAGCATATCATTGATATGCAGAAAAAAGAGAGTCGGTGACAGTACGGACCCCTGCGGTACCCCAGCATTCACTTGCAAGAAGCGAGAAGCCTGGCCATCGCAGAGGACCCGCACTCGGTGCTCGTATAAAAAACTGGCAATCCAGCTGCACAGTTGAGGAGGTAGACCATATGAAGCTTGGAAAGGAGCGAAGCATGCCCGACCCTATCGAAAGCTTTGGCGATGTCCAGGCTAATAGCCAAGGACTCGCCGAACTTTTCCATAGCCTCACCCCAGACATGCGTGACGAATGCCAGGAGGTCACCCGTTGATCGTTTTGGCCTGAAGCCATATTGCCGATCATTGATTAGCGAGTGATCCTCCAGGTATCGCATGAGCTGCTTATTGATAAGGAGCTCGAGCACCTTGCAAATGACTGAGGTGACAGCTATGGGTCGATAGTTGCCTGGATCGGATCGATCCCCTTTCTTGGGGATCGGTTGTACGTTCGCCTCTTTCCAGACCTCCGGCACGAGCCCTGTAGAGTATGACAAGCGGTACAGACGCGTTAATACTGGAAACAACTCAGCAGCACATTTTCGTAGCACCACCGCCGGAATGCCATCAGGGCCACTGGCTTTCCGCGTATCGAGTGACCGCAGCACTGCCCGTACATCACATTGCCTGATAACAATATCAGGCATAGTGTGGCCACAGTTGGCGATGGCGGGGGGCTGCAGGCCACGGTCATCGACACGGGAATTAGCCGCAAAGAGGTCTGCGAGCATGTCTTACGTTAATTTGTTCAATATACCTACGTTTTCGTATTTCCCTATACATTTCACACCATGAAATGTATGGAGAAATACGAAAACTTATATCGAGCAAATTAACATAAGGAACTGGTACTAGACACACTGATCTTAGCAGGGTTTGAGAGCCAAGTCTGCCACCCGCGTTACCTAACCCGGTGACGTGCCAAATATATACAATCATTGAGTTTTTCGAATCAGCTCAGTTGTATTACTTGCCCCATGGACTTAGACCTACAGAGACTATATCCGATAAGACATAATTATTATCTATTTATTATTTTCATTTCAGGAAACAAACCAAGGCGACTTCAGTGTAGAATTCCTTATAATTTTAATCGGCGGTATACTGATCACTAGCTCGCCGTGTTACTACAGCCAGCTGCTCATGGATAAGGTGATATTACTTGCATCATTTGAATTCAACACTACTTTCTTACAGCTCCTTCCTTCGTTTGTGCCTTTCTGTGACCTTCAATATTAAAATGGTATCGCTGTCGTGTAAACTATAGATAAGTATATAGACTTAAAAAAAACATAATAGAACATCATCTTAATCAGCATTCCACTGCTGACCATATCTGACGCACATATTACTCTGTCCGATTCTAGAATAATTGCAAGAAGAAGAACGATAAAATAATATACAAAAAATATATTCTTACTTTTTCTAGGAAAAAAAAGGTTACTTTATTAGAATTAAAACAGTAAAACATAACAAAATAATATCTCGTCTGTTATACCTTTTGTCCTGTTTCTCTCTCTATGCATATAGAAGATAACATAAAAACGGTATTTCTAATGAAAGTTAAATTTTAAATTACTGGTAGATGGCTCTGTATTTACACCGTAAGTCGCACATTGACAATATGATCGCAAGTTTAAATTTTGTAACACACTGGTCCTTCACATACGACATATGCCACGCGACGTGGGAAATAGCGACACACGTCTTACGACGTCTGACGTTTACGTTATCTATGCGCTATGCCACTTGCGCTATGACACTTTAAATGTGTGTGACAACATCGTACGCGTGGGATAGCATGGGAACACGCGAATCTGGCGCGGTGACGCGTGAGACAGCGGGGTGAATGACCATGTGTTCGTTGCCATACAAATTGTATGGGTCATATCCTGTTCAGATGACATAATGCGTGGTGTACGTCGCATGTGAAGGATGAATATGACCGTGCCTTTAAGGTTTTCTGAACTGTTTCCTTAAGGCCACGGTTGCCCCTACATCAATGCCGACCGCCTTTGGTTAGCACTAGGAAGAATTTCTAGTGAAGTTTCAAGGTTTGGGGCAAGTAGTGTTCTCTCTCTATGTTTCTTTATCTCCTAACTCTTCTCATCTACAGCCAGTTCGCAACTGCTACGAGTTTCTATGGGACACTATGGCATCTTCAACTGCCACAAGTGCCGACCGCGCGCACTAGACTATATCAGGACACGCCGCTAACGCGTGCACTTCGCACTTTCAATGCCGTGGCTCTCAAAGTTGACGTTTTTACGTGTGCCTTGAATGAATTCACAGTTAATAATACACTATTTATTTTATGTTATGACTTATGTATGAGTTATAGGAAAATTGTGCATAAATCGCATAAATCGCGATTATATATATATGTAGAAGTAATACATATGTATATGTAGTGTATATATGTAGAAGTGGAATAAATAAATAAATAAATCTTACATAAGCCGTGCTTGCTTACCACAGATTAGAGAAATGTTCTAAAGTATGCTTACTCGCGGGGAATAGGTAGGTAGATACTCTTACCAACTGAATAACTTTATTTCTGTATGTTATCAAATGCCACTGAACCAGACGAAATATTGCCAAACTAAATAATATTAGGGTTATATAAATAATATTCGCGTACAACTATATTTTAAACGTAAACACTCAGATTTATGATAAACATTAAAGCTCCATGGTAGATATACAATATTTGTGTCATGAAAAACGTTTATGATTATGTAATTTCGAGATTTACTATAATAATATGCTTCCCCGAAGTGGTAGGTAGAGATAGTTATAGAAGATAATTCGACTTTTCGTCAGTAACATTGTCAGTCCGACAAGCCGACGCCGACGTGACTGAGGGCACATTGTTAGTTCAGGAGTTCTAGAGGCAACGAAACCGAGCGGTATGCGTGATTAACCTGTTACCACAGTAACGTGCCTACGGGCGGCTCGCGCGACATGAAACGCATTACATTATTGTATGTAATTTGACATTGACATCGACACGCGTTGCGGACGAGATCCGTGCTAGTGGAAAAACGCTTAACAGGAAAAACGCTCTTAGAGCCCGCATGCCAGGTTTCGACCAATGTTACTGAGCCATAACTGAATCAAGAAAGTATTACGGTGATGGTGTTAACACCTAAATACTTAAGCTTAAAAACAATGTTTTATTATCTTAACATTGTAGATGCTTACGCCACCACTAAAAGTAGAAACATACAATGCTATTTATTATTTCTGTCATCTAATCTATCTGATCTCAAGTGTGAGCTGTGTAATGGCAAGGACTCGGTGTCGGTTTCTCGTAGATCGGGTGTTTATTTGTTGAGTTGTGATGGATGTGATATGAAGTATGTGGGGCAGACGGGCAGGTCCTTTGAGATCAGATATAAGGAGCATACGGCGGCGTTCCGCAACGGTTGTCCTGAGAAGTCCCTCTTCGCGAAGCACCTCCTTGACACTGGTCACCCCTTGAACAATAGTAACACCTTTAAAGTTTTACGTTTATGTGAGAAAGGGTTCAAGCTGAGTGTTTGGGAAAGGCTAGAAATAGTGAGAAGAGATGCGGACACCTTACTCAATGAACAAATAGATTTTCACACGTCTCCCTTACTTAATCTGGTTGTAAACAGACAGACACATTAGTTGGTTGTTGGTTTGTATGTGTCATTTGGCATTTCTGCACAATTTTTTGAAAATTAATAAGATGAAGTCTTGTATTGGTGAATACCTATTTTTGGGTACTTAGTTAGCAAGATCCGAGGTTTCTACCCACGTTAGTTATTGTGAAAAAATCCTACATCGCGATAATGAAATTTGCACACGTTTACTTATAAGCAAATATGTTCTAACCACAAATTTTGCTGTTCTCTCTGCGATAGTCTTGATAATGCTTCGTTTAGAGGCGAAACAATTGTCGACGTTTTGTTGTCTTTTTTAATCCTGCGAAAAATAGTGCTATTAAGAAATTTAAAATAAGTTTAAAGTGTTTTTTAAAAATATTTTACTTACCATTGCTTTGTCATGGATTTTCGCCGAGTAACGCCTGGTTCCATCCAATATACTTATATATTTCTAAATAAATACTAAATACTAAATATTATACATAGAAAATATCAAACTCCGAAACAAACATACATACAACCATAGTCGCATACTCATACCACAGCGCCACCGAGGGCGAGGTAATCATCATAGAGTATCGCTATTTAAGGTAGTAGGTATTACCTCGTTCGTACCAGAGACGCCCGGTAACGGACGTAAGAGCGGCCGCGAAATAAAAAAAGAAAAGCTAGTACATATTACGAGTACCTGCATAATTTATTTTGTTTGCGCAGTGTACCTTTGCCTTGATGTTTTATACTCTACAATTTATGTTAGATTCTAAATTACAAAGAACTCTACAATAATTTCAAAGCAACAATGTACAGAAATGACTGAGTTGGCTAGAGTACTTTGAAGTAAATCAAGTTAGCTTGATACACTATAGTTACTTGGGTCAATAATGCTTAAGTGGTAGATCATATACAATGTCAATCGAATAAACTCAAAAATTAAGGTACTGATTTCAAAAATTCTTACACCATAACAATGCCACATTATGTCTTATTAAGTGAGGTATATTAAGGCATATAGCTAAATGATTACTAATTAATTAATAATAATTATAGATTTATAACTACGCGGTTATTGGCAAAGTGTGGGTGTGTAATGCTCCTCTGCCTACCCCTTCGGGGATAATCTTCAATACAGTCTTAATATATAAATCAATGACAGTCTGTGTTAATTACTAGAAAAAAAATTAGTAGTGTGTTAAGGAATAAAGCATATAGCATAGCATTGATAAAATGGTAAACTGCGCTTTACTTAGCACAAAATGGGCGAGTTTTATTGAGCGAAGCGAGCCGAAGGCGAGCGGAGCTGTTGAGAGCTCAAATTATTTTTCAAACGATTTATGTTAAATTGTTTCTCGGCGAATACTCGGCCGATTTCGGATTTTCTTGCACTCATCAATAGCTTACAGAATTACCCAGGTTATTACGATGCCAGAATTTTGAATTTAAACTCGCTTCACTCAAATATATGCTGCAGCGTAACGGTACGTTTCGCGACTGCGGCGACCTAGTTGTATAATAAGTACTACTCTCATACTTTCAATTTATAACACCAAAGAGCTCCTCTCTTCTCTCTTACCATGTTTACCACGTATTTCCTGTCCTATCATGTCTGTCAAACGTCACACGTCACCAGCACACTTGTCACTCGTCACGTCAAACTTTGCGTCTGTGTTGATACACAGACGCAATGTTTGTTTGACGTGTGTTACGACAGTAAATAAATTTGGAACTTGAACTATGTTTACATGTTAAATAATGAAAGTGGTTTATAATGTAAAATGTTGTGATACACAAATAAAACACTCTTTCTTTCTCTTTTTTTGTCATCAAATATTAGGTACCACTCTCACACTCTATCTATTTATACTCGTAGCTCCGAAGAGCCAGAGCACCTCTCCTTTATTTATTTTTCCACTCCTTTCTTAATAAATTGCCAATGAGGGGCTCGCACAAATGTCATATTAGTGGCCTAATTACATGGGACCAACAAAATCGGAATGAAGGCGTTTTAAACGCCTCTGTCTAACCTTCGAAGGGGAGTAACGCGCAATTACCTACCTACCTGTATATGCCATCGGAGGGGTTATGAGTTTGTTAAAAAAAAGATCTTTTGTCAAAAAAACTTGAATAGTAACATGAACTGTCCCTTAAAAATATTTACATGTAGTCTATAATCAACAATACTACTACTACCTACTAATCAGCACAAGTGGTTTCCTTTCCACAAGGTTTTCCGCAATGAGAACTGTGATACAGATGTTCAGCCGCCAGAAGCCGCCAACTGATTAACATTAAAATGGAGTTAGATTTCGATAAAGTTTTTAAAATACCAGCAACGGCTTTATCAATCGTCGGATCTCATCCGTATATCAAAAGAGACGTAAAATGGCTACTAAAATCTGTATTAATGCATTCTGCATATAGTTTATTATTTTATTTAATACTGTACACCTTAATTTACCAAGATTTTAAAGTAAATAATTTCACTCAGACGTGCAAAGATTGTGTTCTAGCTATTATGTACATACTCGTTACTATGCAGCACCTCGTTTTGTTATATCATAAAAATTACCTTTTAAATTTGATAAACTTCGTCAACAATGATTATAAATTGAAAAATTTATCTATTGATGAACAAATCATAGTGAAAAAATATTCAAATCGTGGGTTATACGTCTGCAAGCTCTGGCTAATCTTAATAACGGCAGGATACATTGCGTTCCCACTGAAACATCTTATCCTAACCTTGTATTACTATTGCCTGGGAGAGTTCAAAATTGTACCTCCGTACCCCTTTGTATACCCAGGAAGTATCGAAAGAAATAAAGAAAATATATTTGTATTTCTATTAATTTATATATATTTAAACGCATCTACTTTATACGGTGCTATAATTTACTTGGCGTATGTTCCTTTGGGACCGATAATAATATTACATGCTTGTGGTCAGTTGGAGATTGTGAAGTATAAAGTGGATCGCTTGTTTCGTTCAGGAGATATAAATGAAGAAATTGTTAGGACTAAGTTGAAATATATAGTTAAACATCAGCAGTATATTAACAGGTAAATTATTGGTAATAGTTTCTTCAGGAAATAGTATTTAGTACGCTCCAACTAGACTATTTTCGTACACATAATATGTTCCACACTTTTGGACTGAACTTGTTGAAGTATTGTGATCTTGTAAACAATAGATTTTGGATTTAGATTTGATTTCTCGTAATCCCTGAGCTCCCCTGAGTCGAAAACAGTGATTTCTTCAAAATTTACGTATGTACGGAGAGCTATATTGAACCATTTGACCTGTTTCGCTGCGCGGCAGGGAAGCTCATTAACACACTTTTCAGGCCTAGACAGAAGAGTGAAAAATCACCTAAATACAGGTTTCGGTTCTTTTTCTCTATGGTGCAAAAAAATCCATGTCAAACCACTGCTAATGTAATTAGCTTAGGCGATAGGACGAATGCGGGCAATCTGCTTATAAAACTTACTTGTTTGATAGCCCGCACCCGAATGCTAACGACCAATGGAAACTCTTACCCGCACCCGGGCGCTATGGCATGCGCTTCAGAAATATCCCGCACCCCGCATGCGAGCGGTAAAGACCATTAAAAATGAGCCATAAGCCTTTTTTTGATATGAAAAATCAAATCAAATGAGAAGCCTTACAAAATGTCCTACTTATTTTTTTTTTATTGACCTCTAGTTTCGTGAATATCATCATGGATGTATTTAAAGTCTCATACGACGTAATTTTAAAAGCCTTTACACTAGTTCTGCCGGTTACAGCATACGAAGTCTTAGAGGTAAGGATCCCACTAATGACGAAACTCACAGAACCCGCTACAGGCCGCACGCTTCGCCCCCGAAGGGATAGGCAGAGGTGTATTTTACGCCTAAAGTTCGCCAATTACTTTCAAAATACGAGTTACAAAGCTTGTGTTTTGGGTTCACGTCAGTAATGTGGTGTCAGGGAATGAAACTCACGTAGTCGAAACGAAGCACCACTATCATTCTAACACTGAATTGCTGACGTAGCACGACGATAAACTATATTATTTAGAGCAACACCAAGAATCGAAAAGCAGCATTATTCATAATTCACTAACGGACAACTTGCTCGGGATCCCGTTTTTGTGTCACCGAATGCCAGACCCCTGACACGCCGGGCGCCACCGGGAATTCTCTCACTCGGCAATTGACGTAGGTGCGACGGAAGCCGCGACCTGCGGCCGCGGATTCAAAAAACATAAAAAAGACCCCTGACACGGTTGCAAACCCTTGCCAGACGCTCATGACTCTGCGACCTTTGCCACCTGATATCTCTGAAAGTAACCACTGCCGACACTTAGTATGAACTCACTGGCATGCTCTGAGAAATTTGCAGCTTTTATAACGTGACGTAAGTCGGGCAGTTACGGGCTCCAAGTCTGTCTTCGATAAATGAACCATTGGTCTCTCTATTTGAACCATTATTTCCTAAGATTAGTGCATTCAATCTGTCAGATTATTTAATACCATAACTGAAAAAAAATCTTCTGTTATATTATTTTTTGATGTTGCAGACAATGAAACAGGGTGAATTTAGTCTAGAATTCATCTCCTTCGTCTTCGGTGGTGTGCTTATCAGTACTTTTCCATGTTACTACAGTCAACTGCTTATGGAGAAAGTGAGACCTGATATTAATTAGGATTGGTAAACAGAAATGGGTTACCTTAGAGTAAAGTATAAAGGACGCTCAAAAGCATTTTAAACGCCCAAATTTCGCCAGTCAGACAAACAGACTGACATAAATCACGCCTATCGCCGAAAGGGCAGGCAGAGGTGCATTACACACCCACACGTTGCCAGTAATTTGGTTAGTTTCACATATGAGGGACCAACACAATTCGCCAGTGACAGTAGCTCTATTTGCATTCCACGTAATATAGCAGTTTCCATCTGACAGATCTTGGTGGAGCCCTAATGAAACCATTCGAGGCAGCCCTGTTAACTGCCGTCGGCGCGGCGCCATAGGAAGTACTTACGAGTGCGCACCTGTCTCAGGACATAGGGACGGCCGAGGCTTCGGGCCGCGGGCCTATTGCCATTTACCGGGCACAAGTTCCAGACTCTGGGATAATTATCTGGGTAAAATTCTAAAGAGAATTATACATTATCCACCAGACCCGGGAATCGAACCCGAGACCTCGAGTGTGGCAGTCCGTACATAGTACCATTGTGCCACCGAGGTAATCTGACATATATTACTAAATAAATATGAATGGTACTCGTATTAAGATGATAAAAAATTTGCCCTTCCAGTGGAGATCCTTTTCGAGATGTGTTTGTTATCTTATCTTATTTGGTTGCAGGGAGAAGCTGTTCGCCTATCCATATACGCGTCCGGTTGGGAACTGAATTACGATCGGCGCACGCGCACCACCCTACTAATACTGCTACAGTACGGACTACGCCCTATCGCTATACGTACTGTGTTTAGAACTCTGAGTTTGGAAACACTTACTGACGTAAGTAACACCATGGCTTTCTACGAAAAATATATAAATATGTGTATTCCGTGACCGTTCCGTCCAAATCGCAGATGTCTTGAATAAAGGCCAGCTGGTGAAAAGTACCCAGAACCGGCGAGCATGTATGAAGGCACTAATGAAAGTTGAGGAAGCGTAAGTAGTAGGTCAGGACCGTAGCAAGTGGAATTCCGTGGTCTCTACCACAGTGGGAAAGAGATTTTATTTATGTACCTCTATGTACGCATATTCCGTGCCTGGTGTCAATGTAGGCTTTTTCCATAAAAAATTTTTCAGTGTAAACACTGGCCTCCTCTGAAAATCAGCGCTGGTCAATGTGCCACGGCCCACGTCAGCATATGCTGAGGAGACCAATTTCCACGCAGATGCAGTGTACACTAGCATGCACCGACAACGTTCCTACACATGGTTTTATTTTACTTTTCTGTGCATCTACGTCTTTTCTTTATTTCTTTCAAAATCGGATATCCGGAACAAGTTATCATTATTTCATGCGAGTGGGACTGCGTACATTAGGATCTAAGCTATTGGATTTTACATTGTTTTCTCTGTTTTCAGATTTTTCAACAATCTTTTGCAATTTTCAACTTCATGAACACTATGTGGAAATAGAACAGTACATTAAGACATCATCTCTCTTTAGTTTTAAAAGTTTTGCTTAAAACTAGGGAACACCCACGACTCGTTCCCATGGACCTGACGCCGGATGTGTAAGAACTTATGCTAAGAAGATAATTATTTTACATATTTAACCTATGATCTTTTATAACTAATATTCTGTCTTTAATCTTTTTATTTTTTATTGCTGCTTCTCACCTATTGAACGTAGTTAGTTCACGTAATCAATGTCCTAGAAATTAAGTAACCTTTGTGAAAGATAATTAATAAAATTACATACAATAGAAATTTTATTTTTACAATAAGAATTACAATATACATACGCTGACAATATACATAACTGACGGGGGTCTTGGGCTCTCTGTTTCCGATGAGCGCGGAGAATCACGTTACTCCGCGCATGGCTCCGTCTCAGACGCCTAACGCGGATAGCAGCAGCGAAGACGAGGTACCCGAGTTCAGTGAAAGTAAACTAAATAATAAGTAGTGCTCGTCTTGTAAGATTGTAAGAACTAGATATAGAATAAAATACACACTTTCATAATAATAATTTATTTTAGATATGAATAATTATTATTAAAAAATCATATTCATATTTATTTTCATAAATAGGTAATACAAGTCATAGATTGCAGATGCAGATAGACGCAATTGCAGATAGTTGGTGTTCACGTAATGTTCGACCGTTGTATTTTGTCTGGAAATAAGTTTAAAGCAATAGTTTTCACAAGTATCATATATCATCTTGTGCACAGTGATACCGCGAGTGGGATGGTGTAGGGGTTTCCTGGATCCTGTTCTTTCGATGGACTTATATGTGGAAATACATTAAAACGTCAGACATTTTTTTTTTTCGTGCTACCCACATACATCAATTTGCGTGTGGTCGTGAACTGGCGAGTGAAGCGGACATTTTGGCCATTATAGTGTCACCGGGCCTTTCACACATGAGTGTTTTGGGACACACTAAAATAGACTGACGAGTGAGGTGGACATTTGTCTTTGACACAGGACCTTTCGGGACATAATAAAATAAACTTGCATGTAGTTGCACCTGTCTGCAAAGTGAGTGGCGATTTACTGTAAACATGATTTGTAGCGCCTGTAATACGGCCCTCGTTGGCAAAGAAGCATTGATATGTCGGTTGTGTCTTGGTAAGTACCATTACCAATGTCTTAATATTAATGAGATTCAATTTTCTACTCTTAAAAAGGAGCAAACATCGAACTGGTCTTGCCCCTCGTGTAATAACGTTACAAGGCGAACTCGGACCTCCGACAACACACCAGTGCGCGGAAGCCATTCACTACCACTTGGCAACGAGTCTTTCAATATTTCCTGTGATGTGATTTCACCTGAGTGCTCTAATGCTGCCGCACCCGCTGTGCAAGTGTCAAAGTCCAACTCCGTTACAGACACTGCTGAGGTGGTGACTATGGAGGGGATAGGTGCTCTTCTGGATCAGAAGCTCAACTCAAGTCTAACAGTATTTATGGAGAGCTTCCGTAAAGCCTTACGTAATGATGTCAAGGAAATGGTAGCAAGCGAAATAGAAAATGCTATTAAAGATATTAAGGATGATTTTAGTGTTACCACAGATTTTATTTGCCAGAAACAGCAGGAGCTGAGGTCTGACATTCAGAATACCGCTAACACCATAAAGGTTTTGGAGTCGGAAAATCATAGGCTACAATCTGAAATAGCAAAACTTAATTCACGTCTCGCGGGGATGGAGAAAGTGTCACGAGGCTACAATATTGAAATACAAGCAGTGCCTGAACGCAAAAACGAGAACGTCTTGCTGTTGTTGAAGAAACTGTGTGACGTGGTGAAGGTTCCTATAGCTGACGGCAATATTAGCGCATGCCGCAGAGTTGCAAAATTTGACGCCTCCTCCAGTAGGCCACGAAACATAGTGGTTACGTTCTCAACACCAATGATCAGGGATCTAGTGCTTTCGGGGACACATAGGTACAACAAAGCTCACCCTGAATGTGGTTTAACGTCTTCGGACCTTGAAATTCCGGGTGGCACCTGTAGAGTTTTCGTCACGGAGCATCTGAGTCCGGAACAAAAGAGCTTACATGCTGCAGTGAGAAAGTTTGCCAAGGATCGTGGTTTTAAATATGTATGGATAAAATATGGTCAAATCTATATACGTAAAGATGATAATGCTAAAGCCTTTCCTATTAGGAATCTTGATTTTCTCGAAAAGTTGTAAGTTTGTTGTTAATAGTTAAAAGAAACAAACTTTATATTACTTACTTTATTTGGCCCTTGCTGTTTAGTTTATAGTTTCCATTAACAATGTATAATATCTTTTATCAAAATTTGGGTAGGGCTAGATCTAAGCTTGATACTATTTACTTAAATCTCTTAAATGCTGATTATGATATTGTCTGTCTGACTGAGACAAATTTTGACAGTAGCGTTTTCGATTGCGAGACTATAGATACTAGGTATATCGTTCATAGGCGTGATCGCGAGAGTGCATGCTCCCATAAGCAGGAAGGTGGAGGTGTCTATGTTGCTGTGAAAAATAATATAAGTGTTGTCCGTCAGACGGCTTGGGAAAGCAGAGTTGAGGATATCTGGCTCACCATACCATCCGGTAAACGGGATGATACGTCTTTACATATTTGTCTTTGCTATTTACCACCTGATTTACCTTTGGAGGATGTGGAAGCATTTCATTATAATACACAAAATATAATCTCTGCTTTTGGTGGCGACTTTCATGTGCTGGGCGATTTCAATAGTGCAAACTTAACATGGGTCAGGCGGATGGACTGTGCCATCACCCTACCAACAAATCCACTTGATCGTAAGGCTAATTTACTTATAGAAACGATGGACGTCTGTAGCTTGATTCAATGCAACGATATTCCTAACAAAAATAACCGATATTTGGACCTTGTGTTGACTACTTTACATCACAATTTGGTCACTGTACAGCAGACCGAACCCTTATGCCACTCAGATAAGCATCATTTGGCATATCAGATTAAAGTCACATATGGTAGTGTTAGGGCAACTAAACCCAAATTTAATGCCCGTTATAACTTTAACAAATGTCAGTATGTCAATGTGAAATCTGAGTTGAGTTGCGTGCACTGGGAATTTTTACTCTCACCAGCGGACGTCAACGAATGTTTGGCTTCTTTTAATAAGATATTAAATGAGATAATTTCAAAAAACACACCTCTTGTAAGAAACTTAGCTTCTGACAGATACCCACTCTGGTACAGCCAGGCGCTGATACGCTGTATTAAGGAGAAAAATAAGTTCCACAAGCGTTTTAAAAAAATTTCTAATCCTAGGGATTATGATACATTTTCTCTACTTCGTAGCAGGTGTAAGGCCCTTATCACAGACTGTTATAGAACCTTTTTGGCTTCCGTGGAGGAGTCCTTGAGTGACGATCCTAAGCTGTTCTGGCGATATGTTAACGACAGGAAGGGTGGTTCTACAATACCCCTTATAATGGTGCATAACAGTAAAAGTTGTTCTAATGGACAAGGTATCTGCGAACTGTTCGTTGAATACTTCGGATCAGTCTACGACGGTCCTCCTGATGGACAATCCTCCCTTCTCCATAATATGCCTGAGGTTGGAAACTTGTCTCTGTACCAGGTCTTGATCAACCAACAGGATATCTGCTCAAAAATAAAGCAGTTGGATGTACGAAAGGGAGCGGGTCCAGATGGAATCCCGCCGGTGTTTATAAAGAGGTGTTGTGAGGAACTATCTCTCCCACTGTCTATTATTTTTAATAAATCTTTACAGTCTGGAATCTTTCCAGTGCGTTGGAAGGTGGCACATATTGTTCCTATATTTAAGGCGGGTGACAAAGCACAGTGTGCTAATTATAGGCCGATAAGTATCTTTTCTTGTCTGGCCAAATTATTCGAAACTCTGGTATACTCCCCCCTTTATCATCACCTCAGTAACTATTTATCAGAGAAGCAGCACGGTTTTGTCAAAAAGAGATCGACTTTGAGTAATTTGTTGGTGTTTAAAAATTATCTTTGTCAGTCGTTTGCCACTGGAGGTCAGGTTGACGCTATATACCTAGATTTCAGTAAGGCCTTCGATAAAGTCAGTCACCATCTACTAAGCCTTAAACTTAAACATTACGGCGTTAATGGTTCTTTGCGAAGGTGGGTCACCTCTTACCTGGGTAACCGTAGTCAGCTTGTCACCGTGAAGGGCTATTCATCTTCGTCCATATCGGCTTCATCCGGGGTTCCGCAGGGATCACACCTGGGGCCACTTCTTTTTGTTATATTTATAAATGACCTTGTCAGCCGATTATCCTGCCCCTCCCTTCTCTACGCCGACGATCTCAAAACTTTCGCGGATGTTAGAGATCTTAAACATGGAGTAGCGCTTCAGGATGACTTGAAAATGGTGTCTGAGTGGTGCTCATTCAACAAAATGAGTCTTAACGTGAGGAAGTCCTGTTACGTTTCTTTCACTAGAAGACGTAATATAACTAACAATGAATATCTTGTGGAAGGTCAAGCTTTGGAGAGAAAGACTTCCGTTAGGGATTTAGGAGTGCTTTTTGATGAGCAACTGACATTCCGCCTTCACTACTCACATATAGTAAATAGAGCCCGCAGACTACTGGGCTTTATCATCAGGTCAACCAAAAATTTTAAAAGAAAACAGAGTTTATTGACTCTTTTTACAAGTCTGGTCCGGAGTGGTCTTGAATATTGTTGTCCAGTATGGTCCCCTATCTATGGTGTTCATACAGATGCCATAGAGAGCGTGCAGCGACGTTGCTTGAAGTACGTCGCCCGCAAATTTAACTATGGTAGATCATTGCGGGACTATAATGAGAGATTGGCGGAGTTTGGTATGATTTCGCTTCAGGCCCGCCGCAAAAGATATGATCTCCTTTGCCTCCACAAGATTATTCACTCTGTCATTGATTCGCCATGCTTGTTGTCTGCTGTATCTATTAACATAAGACACAGGTCACGCTGTCCAAATGTGTTTCTGATTCAGGCCTACAAAAATAATACCTCATTAGGATACCCTCTGGTTAGGATGTGTCGTACATTCAATGAGTTGAATCGGGTGGAGGATGTGGATGTATTCCACGGTGCATTCTCCCAGTACAAGATAGTCGTATCGCGTATCATAAATGCTTTTCCTTAAGTTTAACTTAATTTCCTTGCTTTGATATAAGAGAATTAATTATACTTTATGTTTACTTTTGTCATGATGTGTATGCTAAATTTGGATCACTGTCTGGACTTGTAAATCTGCCTCAAATGTTTTTTATCATGTGATGACAGTAGTCTGTAAGCGTACCTTGTAATAAATAAATAAATAAATAAATAAAGAGAGGGTGAGTTAGGAGCGGTTTTACTTCGACTTAGTCGCCGGAAAATCACCGCCCCTGGACCCGATGGCATTCCGGGCCGTGCATGGGTCCTGGTCCTTAAGGAACTCGGACCTCGACTGAGGGGGCTATTCAACGCATTCCTCGAAAGGGGCTAGTTTCCCAAGATGTGGAGGACGGGGAAACTGGTCCTGATCGTTAACCGGGGCATCCGGCGGACTCACAGTACGGCTACCGGTCGATCGTGTTGCTCGATGAGGCGTGTAAGCTCTTTGAGCGAATTATCGCGGAACGCCTCATCGAGCATCTCACGAGTGTGGGCCCAGACCTGGCGGACAACCAGAACAGTGTCCATTGGGGACGCTCCACCGTGAACGTGAACATGCGCGTGTAGACCCTGGCGGAGGAAGCAGTGTCGCGGGGCGAGGTGGTGTTGGCGGTGTCTCTTGACATCGCCAACGCCTTACCCTGGCTGCGCTTGGGAGACACTGGTCTACCACGGAGTGCCTCTCTACCTCCGTCGTATTGTCGAGGCATATTTATTCCAGAGGGCCATAACTTACCCTAGCTGGCTGGGGCCACCTCTCCTGTGGAACATCAGATACGAGTGGGTGTTGTGGGGTGCGTTGCCCGAGGGCGTAACAAGTTACGCCGACGATATACTCGTCACGGCGCAGGGAGCAACGCACCAGGAGTCAACACTCAAGGTCACGACTGGGATTTCTCAAGTCGTGGGCTGGATACGGCGGCTGGGACTGGACTGGAAAGTAGAACCATAAAATGCTACTTATCTTTTCTGTCATCTAATCTACCAATTCTTATTCCTTTCCGAAACTAACTAACTTTACATTTATCATCATGGGTTTCTCTAAGAAAATGCCAAAACAGTCATAAATAATTAATAAATAAATAATATTTTTTTGGACATTCTCACACGACGTCGTCTAGCCCAAATTAAGCTAATATAAGCTTGTGCTATGGGATCTAGACGAATGATAAACATACTTATATATTTTTAAATACTTTCATATTATACATAGAAAATACCCAAACTCCGAAACAAACATTTGTGGATCGCACAAATAATTTGACCTGGAATCGAACCTAGGACCTTAGGGACAGTAGTCGCATACTCATACCACTGCGCCACCTAGGCAGTCATCATAGAGTATCGCTAGTTATGTAGTATTATCTCGGGCGTACCAGAGACGCCCGGCAACGGACGTAACAGCGATCGCGGAATAAAAAAAAAGCTAGTACTCGTATTATTTGCCTAAATTATTTTTTTTGCGCAGTGTACCTTTGCCGTGGTTTTTTTGATACTCTACAATTTATGTTAGATTCTCTCTCTCTCTACAATAATTTCAAAGCAACAATGTACAGAAATGACTGAGTTGGCTAGAGTACTTTGAAGTAAATCAAGTTAGCTTGATACACTATAGTTACTTGGGTCAATAATGCTTAAGTGGTAGATCATATACAATATCAATCGAATAAACTCAAAAATTACTGTACTGATTTCAAAAATTCTTACACCATAACAATGCCACATTAAGTCTTATTAAGTGAGGTATATTAAGGCATATATAATATAGCTAAAAGTTTACTAATTAATTAAGAATAATTATAGATTTATAACTACGCGGTTATTGGCAAAGTGTGGGTGTGTAATGCTCCTCTGCCTGCCCCTTCGGGGATAATCTTCAATAAAGTCTTAATATATAAATCAATGACGGTCTATGTTAATTACTAGAAAAAAAATTAGTAGTGTGTTACGGAATAAAGCATTTTAGCATTGATAAAATTGTAAACTGTGCTTTACTTAGCACAAAATGGGCCAGTTTTATTGTATTATAAGTACTACTTTCATACTTTCAATTTATAGCACCAAAGAGCTCCTCTCTTCTCTCTTACCATGTTTACCACGTATTTCCTGTCCTGTCATGTCTGTCATACGTCACACGTCACCAGCACACTTGTCACTCGTCACGTCAAACTTTGCGTCCGTGGCGATTGTTACCACAGTAAATAAATGTGGAACTTGAATTAAGTTTAAATGTTTAATAAAAGAAAGTGGTTTATAATGTAAAATGTTGTGATGCACAAATAAAACATTCTTTCTTACTTTCTCTTTTTTTTTGTCACCAAATATTAGGTACCACTCTCACACTCTTTCAATTTATACTCGGAGCTCCGAAGAGCCCGAACTCCTCTCCTTTATTTATTTTTCCTCTCCATTTTTGATGGAGATTTTAAGAGGCCCTATTATCATTTCCTTCAAGTAATTCTCACCTGCCGATTGATGGACTAGGCATTGACAAATTATCCAAAGTGCCTGAAAATGTTCGCTCCTTATTACACCAACAAAATAGGAATAAAGGCGTTTCAAACGCCTCTGTCTAACCTTCGAAGGGGAGTAACGCGGAAGTACCTACCTACCTGTATATGCCTGTAAGTTGCCTGTAAATTACGATATTTTAACCAAATCTGAAAGGAAAAAGATCTTGAAAAGTAAGTCCCTTAAAAATATTTACAAGAAGTCTATGGTCAACAATACTACTACTATCTATTAAACAGCACAAGTGGTTTCCTTTCCACAAGGTTTTCATCAATGATTACTCTGATACAGATGTTCAGAATACATTTGTTCGCTATCTCTTTTAATTTGCTTCTTTCAAGATTGGCACCAGTAACAATTTGTTTAACGCCAACAAGTATTAGTAAATTGTTAAAACTATTTTAATTAGTATTGTATGTTTAATTGTGCCAAAAGCTATTGTTTTGAAGATCAAATGCCTCTTTAAATTCTTTCCGACAGTGATTTTAAAAATTTACAGTAAATAAATTCAATCCATATTGTTTTACTTTTTGGTGATCTTGCTACGAAATCTACGAATAATCAACATTAAACGAATTCACAATAGTCACATATAGGATTTTAAATTAGATATTAAGGTTATGTATAGTTACTAAGATTATAGTAAATTATGTAGATACTTTAACGCATTAGGTATAAACCTGTAAATATATAAGTATTTAAAAGGCAATAAATAAATAAAATGCACTACACTTACTTTTAACTTACTTATTATTACTGTGTATATCTATCAGGTCACGTATAGTATATATAAATATATTATGGCATTATATGTAGGTTTATATACGTTTACGGATATTTAAATTATGAACTATTGAAGTACATAGTTATTAGAATTTAAATTTATGACTTTCATATGAACAATTTTTTTTTGTATTAATTTTACACCAATTTCATTTTCTTTTTCGCTACTGCTATGCACCTACTACTAGATCTATCTGCATCACCCTAAGGTTGACTGGTAGATAATGCATTAAGTCCGACAATGTACAATAACTGTGCAAAAAGTTTAAATAAAATATATAACTTACCTATATATTGAATTAGACACAATAAAACGCACTAAAAACTAATAACCCGATAGTTTTTGCACAAAAGTTGAATGTTTGCGCTATATTCAGCGCAAGACGTCCTGTTAGCTACAATACAACAGTATGTAGGCAAACCCGTCAACTAAAAATACATGTATGTTGCTGTGATTTTACTAAACGCATCGGGATAAAGTTCATGTACGACTGAAATGGGGTTTGTAGGATATCAGTTTTCATGAGGAATTATAAAATAGTACTCGTAGATTTTATGACAAGGGAGTAAAAATGCCGGGCGCCACTGGAAATGCCTTCCAGTGTCACCAGAGACGTCCGCAGCAATGGACATGGGAGTAGCCGCGGACTCGCAGAATTAAAAAAAAAAGGCAGTAAAATACGAGAAGAAAAGACGAGAAGACGAGAAAAAAAAATTATAGGGGGAGTGTATCCTAAAAAAATGTTTGTCATAATTTTATTTCAGCACTTTGCCGGCGCGGTCGTAAGTACACGTCATGTCCATGCAGTTTCATCTTTCTAGCATTAGCCAAGGACGGACGGACAGACGCACTGATGGACGTATCAATGCAAAGCGTCTGTCCTCGGCTTTCCTCCTAAACGGTGAGTACCAGAGATATGAAACTTTGCTTAAATATGTGTTTTTTTTCTACGTTGACAAAGTGCTAAAAGATAATTATGCAAAATATATTTTTATTGGGGTACCTCCCGTACACGTAACCAGAATTTGGTTTTTTTTCTTGCGTCTACACTGGAGTGTAGGGTATCATTAGATAGGTGTTTCAAAAACATCTAGAGGTTGCTGATACGATTTTTTTATTTAAATATTCGCTTGCTAGATAACTATTCAACTTTATAGCAATTTTTTTTGGTACGTTTCCTCTAAAATCTAAACGGCTGTTTCGAAATATCTGAAAAAAAAATGTGATGATAGTCTATGTAGGTAATGAACTTTCAAGCAAAACGACAACGAATCCGATAACTCTGTTAGTTCAGGAGTTATAGAGGTTGTTAAGGGTGACTACGGAAGTTTATGTTAACGGTTTTTTATGTTACTGTTACTTGTGGTCACCGTGCTAAGTGTCCGTTCTAAAGTTCACTAGTCCGTTTTGAATCTGGCGAGCCTCCGTGACGAATTCGATGTCGCTTCGCCTCACATCCACCGAGCCTTTTCCCAACCCAATTGGGGTCGGCTTTCCAGTCTAACTGCTCGCGGCTTAACTTCGACTGTCATCTGACCTCCACAACCAATGGGCGATATCGAAATTCTGTAGTTAAACCAGTCGAATTTTATTTTAGGGCTCCAAATACCCGTAAAGACTGCTGTAGATGTTCGTATGATAGCCGGGACCGACGGCTTAACATGCTCTCCGAGGCACTCAATGTCTTAAGATATGGTAATCATCCTAATACTGGACTGGCTATATAGATGTTGCTTAACCTTTGCAATGTGTTACCCTACTTGGTCGCCACTATAGCCAAGCCACCTCTCCGCATTAAAAACCCTAGTGTGATAAGGCCCTTGTAATATTTGTGAATATGAAACAATTACTTAGGTGCCCTCTAACTTAATAATGAGAAAACAAGTAAATAGACCCTTGTAATAGGTAATTTAGTAATACCTTTTTTATTTATAGCCGCTGGAAGTTCATCAAAAATCCACAATCAATCAAAATATTATAGAACAGTAAATTATCGTGTCTACCAAATAATTACACCCTATTGTATGTACACAGATGTCTGTGTCGCAAGACTGTTAAGGCGGTGACCCACTACCACTAGACAACATTTGAGGTGAGACACGTGTTGTTTATGTTTCGCAACGTTACACATACACCACGCAACGTTGCGAACATGAAGCGTCCGAATCAAATAAACATTTGGCGTGGTTCTGTGCATTGCGGCCTATTACAACCGCACACGATCAATGATTCGCGTGCGATCTACTCGCGCGACTTATGTTAGAGTATGGGGATATATGACGCCGTTTTCACATTCTAGTCTAGACAAACGGTACTGAGACAAAGTTTCATACAAAAGCGCGAAATTATAGCACTACTACAAGCACATGTGGCATGTGTGAATGCCAAACTGGTCGCTTGTCGCGTACGCGGCAAGTTTGGAAACGTAAAACACACGCGTAAAGCCGAGGACACACGTTGTTTGCTTTGTTAGTTGTTGTACCTTAATTAAAAGGTTTTTTAATGTGTCTTAACGTTCATTGCCGGGCGTTCTGGGTACGCCCTTGTAAGGATAAGCAGGCCTAATTAGACGGTTAATAATTAGATACAAATTATAGAGCATTTATAATGTTCTTACCACTTCGAAAAAACAGTGTTTTCAAATCGGATAGAGAAAGAAATTGGTCCGCTCATTGTCTAAAACAATGGCTTTGCAATTTGACGAAGTTTTCAAAATAACAAAAATAACTTTAAACATAAGCCGATCCCATCCACATATAAAAAGAGACAAATATTGGCTCCTCCTAGCTATTATAATGCATAGTGTTTCCGCGTTGGTATATTGTCTTGTGATGTACAACATAATTTACCACGATTTAAAAATGAATAATTACTCACAAGCTTGTAAAAATAGTGCCCTAGCCGTAATTTTTATCGGTGTTGGTTGTCAATATTTTGTGCTGACATATGATCAAAAAACTGTGCTGATGTTGATAAATTCGGTCAATAGAGATTATGAAATGATGAAAAATTTTAAATATGATGAACAAAACATTGTTAGAAAGTATATTAATCAAGGTAAATATGTTACTAAGCAATGGGTAGCCATTGGAAGTCTCGTTCTTGGGTCGATGATAGTCAAAAGTATTTGTTTAACAATTTACAGTTACTGTAAATATGAATTCAAATTGGTACCTTTTTACGACTTAATTTATCCAGAATTTATTGAAGAGCATAAAGAAAGTATTTATGTATATATATTAACTTATATGTTGATGTTGTACTATGCTTTATATGCTGTAGTAATGCGTGTAGCTTATATACCTTTGGGGCCTATTCTGATGCTTCATGCAACGGGACAGTTGGAGATCGTAAACTTAAGGCTAAATAAGCTCTTTGCTGAAGTGAATACAGATATTATAAACAGGAAGCTGGTTGAAATTATCACACAGTTGCAATATATTTACAGGTATTGTATACTAGTGTTTGCCCGCAGTCTTACGTTTTCCAAGTCAGCTCATGTTAAAAGTTAAGACTCGTTAACTCCTGAACTAACAGAGTTATCTAAGGTGTTAAAATTAAGTCGGTACGTGCCCACGGACCGTACGTAGAGTATGGATTAAGTTAGAACCGTGGGCAGCCTATTTTATACTTTGTGCCACAGATTATGAATCCATCCCATATTTACGATCATTTTGACATAACTTTCCTTTTTCGGCCTGATTGAGGAGTGAAAAACGGTCAAATAAGGTTTTTAAGGTTCTCTAAAATAAAATTTTAATTTATATGAACTATAGGTAAAAGGGTCCGTCCATATCATCTAATTCAAAATTTTGAGCCATGAATTTTTGAAATTTTTATACTGTCGGTTGATGGCACTTGGTGGAATATGGTACACATATTGAAACAAGCGTTTTTGTCCAATATTTGAATTTTTTCTTGCAATACACTACAGTTCCATAACGGTCAGTTTATTTGTTATTGTTTCAGTTTCGTAAACCACATATCAGACGTGTTCCAGATTGCGAGCGAACTGACACTGAAGGAGACTAGTATATTACTACCGGTCACAGTTTACGAACTCATTTTGGTAAGTAAATTACTCGTTAATACATATCTCAGGTGGGGATTCCCCCATACTCATTCGAGGGGAGCTTCGCCTGTCACAACTGTGACGTTACTACGTTGAGGAAACTGCGCAGCACACAATAAGAGAAACATTGTCTGTCGGTCTGACCAACTTGGCATACGCAGCACCCGCCATGCTCTTGTCACTGTCATCGGATCGAATTTCTCATTGACATCCCATCATCTGTTCCATGGTTGTCAACCAGAGTAGACCTTATGCCACCCTGTGTGTCTAGTCTAGGTCTAGTAATAGTTTCTTACGTTAATTTCTTCGATATACCTACGTATACGTATTTCCCTATACATTTCACACCATGAAATGTATGGAGAAATACGAAAACTTATATCGAGCAAATTGACATAAGGAACTGGTACTAGACACACTGATCTTAGCAGGGTTTGAGAGCCAAGTCTGCCACCCGCGTTACGCAACCCGCGAAGGTGTGACGTGCCAAATATATACAATCATTGAGTTTTTCGAATCAGCTCGGTTATATTCCTTGCCCCATGGACTAGACCTGCAGAGACTATATCCAATAAGACATATTATTACCTATCTATTTATTATTTTCATTTTAGGCAACAAACCAAGGCGACTTCAGTGTAGAATTCCTTATAATTTTGATCGGCGGTATACTGATCACTAGCTCGCCGTGTTACTACAGCCAGCTGCTCATGGATAAGGTGATATTTCTTGCATCATTTAATAAATAAATAATAATAATAATAAATATTTTTGGACATTCTCACACAACGTCATCTAGCCCAAATTAAGCTAATATAGACGCTAGACGACTGATAAACATACTTATATATTACTAAATACATACATATTATACATAGAAGATACCTAAACTCCGAAACAAACATTTGTGGATCACACAAATAATTTGAATCGACCCGGAATCGAACCTGGGACCTTAGGGGCGGCAGTCGCATACTCATACCACTGAGCCACCGAGGCAGTCAAATTTGAATTCAACACTTCTTTCTTACAGCTCCTTCCTTCGTTTGTGCCTTTCTGTGACCTTCAATATTAAAGGTATCGCCGTCGTGTACACTATAGATATATAGACTTAAAAAAACATAATAGAACATCATCTTAATCAGCATTCCACTGCTGACCATATCTGACGCACACATTACTCTGTCCGATTCTAGAATAATTGCAAGAAGAAGAACGATAAAAGAATATACAACAAATATATTCTTACTTTTTCTAGGAAAAAAAACGGATTACCGCTTTATTGGAATTAAAAAAGTAAAACATAACAAAATAATATCTCGTCTTTTATACCGTTTGTCCTTTTTCTCTCTCTATGCATATAGAAGATAACATAAAAACGGTATTTCTAATGAAAGTTAGTTTTTAAATTACTGGTAGATGGCTCTGTATTGACACCGTAAGTCGCACACTGACAATATGATCGCAAAATTAAAGTTTGTAACACACTGGTCCTTCACATACGACATATGCCACGCGACGTGGGAAACAGCGACACACGTCTTACGACGTCTGAGGTTTACGTTATCTACGCGCTATGACACTTTAAATGTGTGTGCTAGCGTCGTACGCGTGAGATAGCATGGGAACATGTGAATCTGGCGCGGTGACGCGTGAGGCAGCAGGGTGAATGACCAGTGTGTTCGTTGCCATACAAATTGTATAGGTGTTCAGATGTCATAATGCGTGGTGTACGTCGCATGTGAAGGATGAGTATGGCCGTGCCTTTAGTGTTTTTTTATTCCGCTCCCTAAAGCCACGGTTGCCCCTACATCAATGCCGAGCGCCTCTGGTTAGCACGAGGAAGAATTTCTAGTGGCGCCTGGTGAAGTTTCAAGGTCTGGAGCAAGTGGTGTTCTCTCTCTATGTTTCCTTGTCTCCTAACTCTTCTCATCTACAGCCAGTTCGCAAGTGCTACGAGTTTCTATGGGACACAATGGCATCTTCAACTGCTACAAGTGCCGACCGTGCGCACTAGACTATAGCAGGACACGCCGCTAACGCGGACACTTCGGACTTTCAATGCCGTGGCTCTCAAAGTTGACGTTTTTACGTGTGCCTTGAATGAATTCACAGTTAATAATACACTATTTATTTTATGTTATGACTTATGTATTGGTTATAGGAAAATTGTGCATAAATCGCCTACTCTATATATTATGTAGAAGTGATATATATGTAGTGTATATATGTAGAAGTGGAATAAATAAATAAATAAATCTTACATAAGCCGTGCTTGCTTACCACAGATTAGAGATATGTTCTAAAGTATGCTTACTCGCGGGGAATAAGTAGGTAGATACTCTTACCAACTGAATAACTACTAGACCACAGCCAAACACTTTATTTCTGTATGTTATTAAATGCCACGGAACCAGACGAAATATTACCAAACTAAATAATATTAGGGTTATATAAATAATATTCGCATACAACTGCATTTTAAACGTAAACACTCAGATTTATGATAAACATTAAAGCTACATGCTAGATATACAATATTTGTGTCATGAAAAACGTTTATGATTATGTAATTTCGAGATTTATTTACTATAATAATATGCTTCCCCGAAGTCTACCACGTAGAGATAGTTATAAAAGATACTTCAACTTTTCGTCAGTAACATTGTCAGTCCCACAAGCCGACGCCGACGTGGCTGAGGGCACATTGTTAGTTCAAGAGTTCTAGAGGCAACGAAACCCTATTATATTTTTTTTATTTATCGTTTATTTCAGGCTAGCTACATGAGAACAGTTACAAGATGTTGTATTAACTAATTCTACGGCCCATAGATACCCGTATATACCTTAAACTTAAAAATACATATAAATATTGGCGACAGCGTATACGACGACCGCGTTGGTCTATGTTTCAAACAGAAGTAGCTCCTATGTAGCTCGACTGATGAGCAAGCAACTCATTGCCATTTCTCTGTATCGTTTAGATAATCCTTAATAGTATAATATGCCTTTTTTTAAGAGGTGTGTCTTAACAGCCACTTTGAATTTATTCAAAGGAACGTTCATAATGTTTAGAGTAATTTTGTTATTAAAACGCACACCAAATCCTGCAAAGGAGTCATGAACCTTCTGTAAACGATGATACGTCCCAACCAATTTATGCTTATTTCTAGTATTTATTGCATGTATGTCACTGTTCATACTGTATAAATGTATATTCTGTTTAACGAACATAATATTCGCATATATATATATATATATATATATATATATATTGTGATGCAACAGTTAAAATGCCTATTTCTTTAAATCTTTCTCTAGGAGAAACTCGAGCATTCAGTTTATAAATCGCACGTATAGCTCGCTTTTGGAGTATAAAATCTATCTCTATATCAGCTGCCTTGCCCCACAGTAAAATTCCATACGACATGACACTGTGAAAATAGCTAAAATAAACCAGGCTGGCAGTTTCTACATCCATGAGCTGTCTGACTTTACTAATAGCAAAAGCCGCAGAGCTAAGTTTCCCTGCAAGACCCGATATTTGGGCGTCCCACTGTAATTTACTGTCTAGAGTAATACCCAAAAATACGGTTGATTCTACAAGATTAAGGGTATCACCGTTCAAAATAATATTAGTATGTACCGTAATTCTGAACATTAGGCATACTAAATCTAACACACTTCGTCTTTTTTGCGTTCAGAAGTAAATTGTTGGTTGTAAACCAATCCAGAACTAGTGCAAGTGAACTATTTACTTCGTCAAAATTCCTCAGCTTGCGATCAACTTTAAAAATAAGTGATGTATCATCGGCGAATAGAACAATGTCGCACAAGTTCTGTACATAGAACGGTAGATCATTAATGTAAACTAAAAATAGAAACGGACCTAGAATTGATCCTTGTGGCACGCCTATAGCTACAGAAGCCCCTAAAGACCGACTACCATTGATATCAACATGTTGTATTCTATCACTGAGGTATAAGGCAACTAGGTCCAGTGCCGAATCTCTGATACCATAATAATTGAGTTTCCGTAATAGGGTATTATGTTCAACACAATCAAAAGCTTTGGAGAGATCGCAAAATATACCAATGACATCTTGCTTATTCTCCCAGACATTGAAAATATGCTTCATTATATATATAGTCATGCCCTGCGTTCTTGTAGCAGTACCACACTGTTTCTTGTAGGAGGGCTTCCTCTTCTTCTTCACCACTACAGTGAACCCCTCTGCGTCACAAGGCTCCTTCCTCGGAGCCTTAACGGGTGCATATATATAAATGCGTCGCCCGAGATGCACTTGGTGTGGATGATTGGATGTCAACGTCAAATCAGTTCGCGATTAACCCATTACCATAGTGACCTGCCTACAGGCGGCTCGCGCAACATGAAACGCATTACATTATTGTATGTAATTTGACATTGAAATCGACATGCGTTGCGAGATCCGTGCTAGTGGAAAAACGCTTAACAGGAAAAACGCTCTTAGAGCCCGCATGCCAGGTTTCGACCAATGTTACTGAGCCATAACTGAATCAAGAAAGTATTACGGTGATGGTGTTAACACCTAAATATTTACTTAAGCTTAAAAACAACGTTTTATTATCTTAACATTATGGATGCTTACGCCACCACTAAAAGTAGAAACATACAATGCTATTTATTATTTCTGTCATCTAATCTACCAATTCTAATTACTTTCCGAAACTAACTTTACATTTATCATCATGTATTTCTCTAAGAAAATGCCAAAACGGTCATAAGTAATAAATGAATAATTTTCTTTTTTGGACATTCTCACACGACGTCATCTAGCCCAAATTAAGCTAATATAAGCTTGTGCTATGGGATCTAGACGAATCATAAACATACTTATATATTTCTAAATACTAAATATTATACATACAACCATAGTCGCATACTCTTACCACAGCGCCACCGAGGGCGAGGTAATCATCATAGAGTATCGCTATTTAAGGTAGTAGGTATTACCTCGTTCGTACCAGAGACGCCCGGTAACGGACGTAAGAGCGGCCGCGAAATAAAAAAAAGAAAAGCTAGTACATATTACGAGTACCTGCATAATTTCTTTTGTTTGCGCAGTGTACCTTTGCCTTGATGTTTTATACTCTACAATTTATGTTAGATTCTAAATTACAAAGAACTCTACAATAATTTCAAAGCAACAATGTACAGAAATGACTGAGTTGGCTAGAGTACTTTGAAGTAAATCAAGTTAGCTTGATACACTATAGTTACTTGGGTCAATAAATGCTTAAGTGGTAGATCACATACAATATCTATCGAATAAACTCAAAAATTAAGGTAATGTAAAAAATTTAATTTAAAAAATTCTTACACCATAACAATGCCACATTATGTCTTATTAAGTGAGGTATATTAAGGCATATAGCTAAATGATTACTAATTAATTAATAATAATTATAAATTTATAACTACGCGGTTATTGGCAAAGTGTGGGTGTGTAATGCTCCTCTGCCTACCCCTTCGGGGATAATCTTCAATACAGTCTTAATATATAAATCAATGACAGTCTGTGTTAATTACTAGAAAAAAAATGAGTAGTGTGTTAAGGAATAAAGCATATAGCATAGCATTGATAAAATGGTAAACTGCGCTTTACTTAGCACAAAATGGGCGAGTTTTATTGAGCGAAGCGAGCCGAAGGCGAGCGGAGCTCTCAACGGGTGACTCAAATTATTTTTCAAACGATTTATGTTAAATTGTTTCTCGGCGAATACTCGGCCGATTTCGGATTTTCTTGCACTCATCAATAGCTTACAGAATTACTCAGGTTATTACGATGCCAGAATTTTGAATTTAAACTCGCTTCACTCAAATATATGCTGCAGCGTAACGGTACGTTTCGCGACTGCGGCGACCTAGTTGAGCGAAGCGAGCCGAAGGCGAGCGGCGCTCTGAACGGGTGACTCAAATTATTTTTCAAACGATTTATGTTAAATTGTTTCTCGGCGAATACTCGGCCGATTTCGGATTTTCTTGCACTCATCAATAGCTTACAGAATTACCCAGGTTATTACGATGCCAGAATTTTGAATTTAAACTCGTTTCGCTCAAATATATGCTGCAGCGTAACGGTACGTTTCGCGACTGCGGCGACCTAGTTGTATAATAAGTACCACTCTCATACTTTCAATTTATAGCACCAAAGAGCTCCTCTCTTCTCTTCTTCTTCTCTTTTTTATGGCCTCTGCTTGTAGCAAATTACCAATGTCCAGTCAATTCAATTCAATTCTTTTTTATGGCCTCTGCTTATAGCAATTTGCCAATGTCCAGTCTTCGTAAATCAAGTATATAAATCAACAAATAAAAACGTAAAAAAATGAAAAATGTGAATGTGATGTGAAAATGGCGGATCATGAATCTCCTCTCTTCTCTCTTACCATGTTTACCACGTATTTCCTGTCCTATCATGTCTGTCAAACGTCACACGTCACCAGCACACTTGTCACTCGTCACGTCAAACTTTGCGTCTGTGTCGATACACAAACGCAATGTTTGTTTGACGTGTGTTACGACAGTAAATAAATTTGGAACTTGAACTATGTTTACATGTTAAATAATGAAAGTGGTTTATAATGTAAAATGTTGTGATACACAAATAAAACACTCTTTCTTTCTCTTTTTTTTGTCATCAAATATTAGGTACCACTCTCACACTCTATCTATTTATACTCGTAGCTCCGAAGAGCCAGAGCACCTCTCCTTTATTTATTTTTCCACTCCTTTCTTAATAAATTGCCAATGAGGGGCTCGCACAAATGTCATATTAGTGGCCTAATTACATGGGACCAACAAAATCGGAATGAAGGCGTTTTAAACGCCTCTGTCTAACCTTCGAAGGGGAGTAACGCGCAATTACCTACCTACCTGTATATGCCATCGGAGGGGTTATGAGTTTGTTAAAAAAAAGATCTTTTGTTGAAAAAACTTGAATAGTAACATGAACTGTCCCTTAAAAATATTTACATGTAGTCTATAATCAACAATACTACTACTACCTACTAATCAGCACAAGTGGTTTCCTTTCCACAAGGTTTTCCGCAATGAGAACTGTGATACAGATGTTCAGAATACCGCCGCCAGAAGCCGCCAGCTGATTAACATTGAAATGGAGTTAGATTTCGATAAAGTTTTTAAAATACCAGCAACGGCTTTATCAATCGTCGGATCTCATCCGTATATCAAAAGAGACGTAAAATGGCTACTAAAATCTGTATTAATGCATTCTGCATATAGTTTATTATTTTATTTAATACTGTACACCTTAATTTACCAAGATTTTAAAGTAAATAATTTCACCCAGACGTGCAAAGATTGTGTTCTAGCTATTATGTACATACTTGTTACTATGCAGCACCTCGTTTTGTTATATCATAAAAATGACCTTTTAAATTTGATAAACTTCGTCAAAAATGATTATAAATTGAAAAATTTATCTATAAATGAACAAATCATAGCGAAAAAATATTCAAATCGTGGGTTATACGTCTGCAAACTCTGGCTAATCTTAACAACGGCAGGATTCATTGCGTTCCCACTAAAACATCTTATCCTAACCTTGTATTACTACAGCATGGGAGAATTCAAAATTGTACCAGTGTACCCCTTTGTATACCCAGGAAGTATCGAAAAAAATAAAGAAAGTATATTTGTATTTCTATTACTTTATGTATATTTAAACGCATCTAGTTTATACGCTGCTTTAATTTACTTGGCGTATGTTCCTTTGGGACCGATAATGATATTACATGCTTGTGGTCAGTTGGAGATTGTGAAGTATAAAGTGGATCGCTTGTTTCGTTCAGGAGATATAAATGAAGAAATTGTTAGGACTAAGTTGAAATATATAGTTAAACATCTGCAGTATATTAACAGGTAATTATTGGTAATAGTTTATTTAGTACGTTCCAACTCGACTATTTTCGTATAGGTACATAATATTATGTTCCACACTTTTGGACTGAACCTGTTGAAGTATTGTGATCTTGTAAACAATAAATTTTGGATTCAGATTAGATTTCTCGTAACCCCTGAGCTCCCCTGAGTCGAAAACAATGATTTCTTCAAAATGTACGTATGTACGAAAAGCTATATTGAACCATTTGACCTGTTTCGCTGCGCGGCTGGGAAGCTCATTAACAAACTTTTCGGGGCTAGATAGAAGAGTGAAAAATCACCTAAATACAGGTTTCGGTTTTTTTTCTCTATGGTGCAAAAAAATCCATGTCAAACCACTGCTAATGTAATTAACTTAGTCGATAGGACGAATGCGGGCAATCTGCTTATAAAACTTACTTGTTTGATAGCCGGCACCCCGAACGCGGGCGCTAGCGACCAATGGAAACGCTTACCCGCACCCGGGCGCTATGGCATGCGCTTCAGAAATATCCCGCACCCCACCTGCGAGCGGTAAAGGCCATTATAAATGAGCCCAAAGCCTCTTTTTGATATGGATAATCAAACGAAAAGAGGAGCCTTACATAATGTACTTATTTTTGTTTATTGATCTCTAGTTTCGCGAATATCATCATGGATGTATTTAAAGTCTCATACGACGTGATTTTAAAAGCCGTTACACTAGTTCTGCCTGTTACAGTATACGAAGTCTTAGAGGTAAGGATCCCATTAAGTATATGCCAGCAACAGTATAAGCACAACGACGAAACTCACAGAACCCACTACAGACCACAGGCTTCACTCCCGAAGGGATAGACAGAGGTGTTTTTTACGCCTAAATTTCGCCAATTACTTTCAAAATACGAGTTACAAGCTTGTGTTTTGGGTTCAGGTCAGTAATGTGGTGTCCGATAAATGAAACTCACGTCGTCGAAACGAAGCACCACTATCATTCTAACACTGAATTGCGGACGTAGCACGACGATAAACTATATGATTTCATCCAAGAAGCAGAAGCAACACCAAGAATCGAAAATCAGGATTATTCATAATTCACACTAGATAACTTGCTCGGGATCCCGTTTTTGTGTCACCGAATGCCTGACCCCTGATACGGTTGCAAACCCTTGCCAGACGCTCATGACTCTGCGACCTTTGCCACCTGATATCTCTGAAAGTAACCACTGCCGACACTTCATACTCACTGACCGTTCTTACCTGTGTTGGGGGCATGCTTTGAGAAATTTGCAGCTTTTATAACGTGACGTAAGTCTGGCAGTTACGGGCCCCAAGTCTATTTTCGATAAATGAACCATTGATCTCTCTATATGAATCATTATTTCCTAAGATTAGTGCATTCACCTGTTCAGATTATTTAATACCATAACTGAAAAAAAATCTTCTGTTATATTCATTTCTTCTATTATATTATTTTTGATGTTGCAGACAATGAAACAGGGTGAATTTAGTCTAGAGTTCATCTCCTTCGTCTTCGGTGGTGTGCTTATCACTACTTTTCCATGTTACTACAGTCAACTACTTATGGAAAAAGTGAGACCTGATATTAATTAGAATTGGTGAACAGAAATGGGTGGTAACCTTAGAGTAAAGTATAAAGGACGCTCAAAAGCATTTTAAACGCCCAAATTTCGCCAGTCAGACAAACGGACCGACATAAATCACGCCTATCGCCGAAAGGGCAGGCAGAGGTGCATTACACATCCACACTTTGCCAGTAATTTGGTTAGTTTCACATAATATATGAGGGACCAACACAATTAAAAACACAAAAACACGCCAGTCACAGTAGCAGTAATTGCATTCCACGTAATATAGTAGTTTCCATCTGACAGAACTTGGTGGAGCCCTAATGAAACCATTCGAGGCAGCCCTGTTAACTGTCGTCGGCGGCGCGGTGCCATAGGAAGTAATTACGAGTGCGCACCTCAGTCTCAGGACATATGGACGGCCGAGGCTTTAGGCCGCGGGCTTTAAAATATAAGCTCTGTTAACTGTATTTTATCTGCTTGAATCGAAATTATTTTCGCAGATATCGGTTGCAGTTTTGATCTAACCTAAAAAATCTCTGTCAATCAAACAAAATAAAAAATCTCGTATAGGTTCGATTTGGTTTTGGAGACAAATTGAGATATATTACTAAATAAATAAGAATGGTATTAAGATGATAAGAAATTTGCCCTTGCAGTGGAGATCCTTTTCGATATGTGTTTGTTATCTTATCTTATTTGGTTGCAGGGAGAAGCTGTTCGCCAATCCATATACGCGTCCGGTTGGGAACTGAATTACGATCGGCACACGCGCACCACCCTACTAATACTGCTACAGTACGGACTACGCCCTATCGCTATACGTACTGTGTTTAGAACTCTGAGTTTGGAAACACTTACTGACGTAATTAACACCATGGCTTTCTACGAAAAATATATAAATATGTGTATTCCGTGACCGTTCCGTCCAAATCGCAGATGTCTTGAATAATGGCCAGCTGGTGAAAAGTACCCAGAACCGGCGAGCATGTATGAAGGCACTAATGAAAGTTGAGGAAGCGTAAGTAGGAGGTCAGGACCGTAGCAAGTGGAATTCCGTGGTCTCTACCACAGTGGGAAAGAGAGATTTTATTTATGTACCTCTATGTACTCATATTCCGTGCCTGGTGCCCATGTAGGCTTTTTCCATCAAAATGTTTTCAGTGTATACACTGGCATCCTCTGAAAATCAGCGCTGGTCAATGTGGCACGGCCCACGTCAGCATATGCTGAGAGGAGACCAATTTCCACGCAGATGCGGCGTGCACTAGCATGCACCGACAAACTTTCTACACATGGTTTTATTTTTAAGTTATCATTATTTCATGCGAGTGGGACTGCGGACATTAGGATCTAACTATATTAGCTATTGGATTTTACATTGTTTTCTCTGTTTTCAGATTTTTCAACAATCTTTTGCAATTTTCAACTTCATGAACACTATGTGGAAATAGAACAGTACATTAAGACATCATCTCTCTTTAGTTTTAAAAGTTTTGCTTAAAACTAGGGAACACCCACGACTCGTTCCCGTGGACCTGACGCCGGATGTGTAAGAACTTATGCTAAGAAGATAATTATTTTACATCTTTAACCTATGATCTTTTATAACTAATATTCTATCTTTAACTTTTTTATTTAATATATTTCCCAATTTTGGATTTTTTTTATTGCTGCTTCTCACCTATTGAACGTAGTTAGTTCACGTAATCAATGTCCTAGAAATTAAGTAACCTTTGTGAAAGATAATTAATAAAATTACATACAATAGAAATTTTATTTTTACAATAAGAATTGCAATATACATGTACGCTGACAATATACAAAACTGACGGGGGTCTTGGGCTCTCTGTTTCCGATGAGCGTGGAGAAGCACATTACTCCGCGCATGGCTCCGTCTCAGACGCCCAACGCGGATAGCAGCAGCGAAGACGAGGTACCCGAGGTCAGAGAGGGTGAGTTAGGAGCGGTTTTACTTCGACTTAGTCGCCGGAAAATCACCGCCCCTGGACCCGATGGCATTCCGGGCCGTGCATGGGTCCTGGTCCTTAAGGAACTCGGACCTCGACTGAGGGGGCTATTCAACGCATTCCTCGAAAGGGGCTAGTTTCCCAAGATGTAGAGGACGGGGAAACTGGTCCTGATCGTAAACCGGGGCATCCGGCGGACTCACAGTACGGCTACCGGTCGATCGTGTCGCTCGATGAGGCGTGTAAGCTCTTTGAGCGAATTATCGCGGAACGCCTCATCGAGCATCTCACGAGTGTGGGCCCAGACAACCAGAACAGTGTCCATTGGGGACGCTCCACCGTGAACGCGATCATGCGCGTGAAGACCCTGGTGGAGGAAGCAGTGTCGCGGGCGAGGTGGTGTTGGCGGTGTCTCTTGACATCGCCAACGCCTTACCCTGTCTGCGCTTGGGAGACACTGGTCTACCACGGAGTGCCTCTCTACCTCCGTCGTATTGTCGAGGCATATTTATTCCAGAGGGCCATAACTTACCCTAGCTGGCTGGGGCTAGCTCGGCGAGATGTATCGTGTGGTGTTCCTCAGGGTTCGGTCCTAATACCTCTCCTGTGGAACATCAGATACGAGTGGATGTTGTGGGGTGCGTTGCCCGAGGGCGTAACAAGTTACGCCGTCGATATACTCGTCACGGCGCAGGGAGCAACGCACCAGGAGTCAACACTCAAGGTCACGACTGGGATTTCTCAAGTCGTGGGCTGGATACGGCGGCTGGGACTGGACTGGAAAGTAGGAACATAAAATGCTACTTATCCTTTCTGTCATCTAATCTACCAATTCTTATTGCTTTCTGAAACTAACTAACTTTACATTTATCATCATGGGTTTCTCTAAGAAAATGCCAAAACAGTCATAAATAATTAATAAATTAATAATATTTTTTTGGACATTCTCACACGACGTCGTCTAGCCCAAATTAAGCTAATATAAGCTTGTGCTATGGGAACTAGACGAATGATAAACATACTTATATATTTGTAAATACTTACATATTATACATAGAAAATACCCAAACTCCGAAACAAACATTTGTGGATCGCATAAATAATTTGACCTGGAATCGAACCTGGAACCTTAGGGACAGTAGTCGCATACTCATACCACTGCGCCACCGAGGCAGTCATCATAGAGTATCGCTAGTTAGGTAGTACATGGGCACACTAAAAGTTTAGCACTTCTAGCTAATAGGAACTATTTGAACTTCGAAAGTTATATTTTTTTAAACGTTGCAACCTTCTTAGTAATAAAAAAAAACAATTGGCGGGAAATCATTTGTCAATTGTTTTTTATCACACATCAAAGTTCTACGTATGCAACGAAAATGGAATTAAGTCGAAAAGATTTTAGAGCGATATTTTTTTTTGATTTTAAAGTTCTCTCTCTCCGCAAGACTGTGCCGCTCGTCTTCAAAATGCTTTTGGGAGAGAAGCATCTTGTTTGAGCACCGTGAGGCGATGGTTTGCTGAATTTGAGAGAGGTTCTTTAC
Source organism: Nudaria mundana (assembly GCA_963556515.1). Taxonomy (NCBI): domain Eukaryota; kingdom Metazoa; phylum Arthropoda; class Insecta; order Lepidoptera; family Erebidae; genus Nudaria; species Nudaria mundana. Next base: position 11,268,174 of record OY748313.1, read on the forward strand.
ATAACGAATTTCGTGAAGGGCGGCCTTCAACTGCCGTCAACGAAAATAATGTGGCTACTGTTAAGCGGTTAATTGAAGAAAACCCGCAGATTACCTATGAGACAATTCCAGGACTATTGGGGATTGGTATGAGTCAAATCCAGAAAATTTTACACGAAGGATTGAAAGTTCGGAAACTTTGTTGTCGTTGGATCCCTCAAGAACTGACAGCGGAGCAGAAGCGGGCTCGCGTGGAATGGTGCTCACAGATGCTACTGAAGTACGATCACGGACATTCTAATACTGTTTATGACATTGTCACAGGAGACGAAACGTGGATTTATTATTTTGAATACGAAAGAAAAACAGCAATCTTGTGAATGGGTGTTTGAAAATAAGAACAAGCCAGCAAAAGTGAGGCAGGCGAGAAACGTTGGTAAAAAAATGATCGCGTTTTTTTTCTCAGCTACGGGTCCCATCTGTACAATTCCACTTGAAGATCAAAAGAGTTTTAATGCCGAGTGGTATTCTACCATTTGTTTACCCAGGATGTTAGAAAAAGTTCGCGAAAGACGACCCAAAAGCCGCGTTCTCCTACATCATGACAACGCTTCTTCACACACGGCCAACAAAACAAAGTCATTATTAAGAATCAAAGAATCAATCAAAGAATCAATTTCATTTATTCAGTTTAGGCACATAAAGAGCACATATGAATGTCAAAATTTTACAATTTTGTCAAGTAATATTATAAAAATACTAAATTAAGTAAGTACATAAATAACCATTAGAAAATGATTCTTTCGCTGGTTCGGTAATTTGGTTCTCCTGAGAAGAGACCAGCAAGAAACTCAGGTAGATTATCCGTTTTCTTTTTTAATATTGTTTTGTTTACATTGTTACAATTAGTTTCTATTGTATTATACGAGTGGCCAACAACAGAAGATTAGGGTGACCATGCATTTTTATCATTAAGATATTCGTCTACATTATAGTAGCCTTTCATCATCAAACATTTTTTAACTACTATTTTAAACTTATTAAGAGGCATGTCAACCAAATCCTGAGGAATTTTATTATAAATTTTTATACATTTGCCAACAAACGAATTACCAACTTTATGAAGTCTAATTTTTGTCATTGCCAATTTATTTTTATTTCTTGTATTAAAATTATGGTTATCGGATTTTTTTTTGAATAGATCTATGTTCTTCCGTACATATAAGATGTTGTCGTAAACATATTGAGAAGCAACTGTTAAAATATTAATTTCTTTAAATAATTCTTTCAGCGAGTCACGGGGTCCGAGTCTATAGATTGCTCGTATAGCTCGTTTCTGTAATATGAATATTGTCTCAATATCGGCAGCTGAGCCCCACAGCAGCAGACCATATGACATAACGCTATGAAAGTAGCTAAAATAAACTAATCGTGCCGTTTTTTCGTCAGTCAGAGACCTTATCTTTCTAACCGCATAGGCAGCTGAGCTAAGTCTTCCTGCCAAGGCTGTGATATGAAGACCCCATTGTAGTTTACTATCTAGAGTTATCCCAAGAAAAACTGTGGTATTGACTATTTGAACTAATTCATTATTCATAGTAATATGAGTATCCACCTGTCTAACATTGGGCATAGTAAATTTTACACATTTTGTTTTCTTCGCATTGAGCAGCAAGTTGTTACTTGTGAACCAATGCAATATTTCCGAAAGGGTATTATTTACATCGTCAAGTGCTACTTTTTGTCTATCACTTTTAAAAATTAATGATGTGTCATCAGCAAATAATACTATCTCACAAAGATTTTTAGTGAAATAAGGAAGATCGTTTACGTATATTAAGAATAAAAGGGGTCCTAATATAGAGCCCTGGGGTACTCCCATGACTAATGAGGCGCCAGAAGAGTCGGTGCCATTAATGTTTACTTTTTGTACTCTACCAGTGAGGTAAGACTCGAGTAAGCCAAGTGAGCTGTTCGAAACACCATAATAACCTAATTTTAGTAGCAAAGTCCCATGATCAACACAATCAAAAGCTTTTGATAGATCACAAAATATACCAATAGCATCCTGCTTTTCCTCCCAAGCATCAAATATATGTTTCACAAGTGCAACTCCTGCATCCGTTGTGTTCCTGCCTTTAGTGAAACCAAACTGTTTGTTATGAAGTAACTTATTGTCTGTAAAATGTGAAAGCAATTGATTAAATATTATTTTTTCAAAAATTTTACTGAGGGATGGGAGTATGGAAATAGGTCGAAAATTTGAAGGATCACTTTTGTCTCCTGCTTTAAATAAAGGATTGATTTTACTGTACTTCATAAGATGAGGAAACTGATTTTCATCTATACATTTATTGAATATGAATGCAAGGTGAGGTGCTATAGCGGGCACTATTGATTTTATTATATTAGTTGAAATGCCCCAAAGATCCTCGGTATTTTTTATATTTAGTTGTTTAAAAGTTTTAAGTATAGTGACAGAGTCAATATACTGAAAATCAAAGTTAATTCTACATTTATCAACACTAGATTTAAGAAGAGAATTGGCTACGTTTTTTGACGAATTTAACTTATTTGTAGTGGTGATTGGAACATTTGTGAAGAAAGATTCAAATGCATTGGCCACTTCAGAATCAGTTTTAATATGTTTATCATCTATTTTTAACTCGAAGGATCGATCACGTGACTTTGCTTTACAAGTTTCTTTGTTAATAACATTCCATATTGCCTTCGTTTTATTATCAGATTTTTCAATTTTAGCCCGTATATAATTAGATTTAGCTGTTGAACATACTTTTTTGAATAGTTTGGAGTACTTTTTAATCTGTTCAATTACTTGTGGCTCATTAGTAGATGCCTTTGTCTCGTATAATTCATATAATTTCCTTCTACTTTTATAGATTCCAGGCGTAGCCCAATCACTAAATTTTATTTTAAATTGATTTACATTTATTGTTTTTTTAGTGAAAATGTTATCACATTCGTATTTGATTACTCCGAACAAATCTCCGTAATGATCATTCGGGTGTTTATCATTATTCAACTCCAAAAGAGGTACTTTATTCTTAATGTTTTCTTTAAATTTTTCTAATCTATAAGTTGTGATTGGTCTACAAACAATATTTTTTGATAATGGAACATGTTGGAACTTAAATCTAGCTAACTGACCTGCATGATCTGAATTTACAAAATGTATTATAGATTTCTCATCTACATCGCTGTTAGAAAAAATATTATCTAAGCAGGTAGCTGATGTGGCTGTGGTGCGTGTTGGTTCACAAAAAAGATTTTGTAAGTTAAAAGATTTAAAAAGGTTGAGGAACCTTAGCGCGTTCTGAGAGTTTTCTAAAATATTAATATTAAAATCGCCACATACAACTATAGTCTTCTTACATTTACATACCTTTTTTAAGGCTTCCTCCATAATGGACTCAAACAGGTAGTAATCTCCAGAAGGAGGTCTATAGACGCTAATAATAATATATTGTTCTAGCTCTGCACATGATAGTTCAATATTTCGCTCACTTGTGAGTGCTACTACGTCTTTTCGGTCTTTTGATTTTAATTTGTCATTAATTAAAATGAGAGACCCACCTCTTATGGCGGAATCTCTAGTAAACGCACTAATGATTTTATAATTATCAATATTAACTAAGAGTTCATGTTTTTTTAACCAGTGTTCAGTTAAACAAAGTACATGGATACGTTTTTCATTTAAAAATAATTCTAGTTCTAACTCTTTGCCAGAAAAGCCTTCAATATTTTGATGAATTATATTCATGAACATAGACTTTTCCTTTGTCCTTAAATTTAATTTGCTAGGGATTTCCTCTATTGTCCTACAACTAAGTTTAAATTATTGTCTCCCTTTTCAGGAACAGATTCCAAGGTCACAAGACAAACATTGTCACTTTTCTGCTCAATAAAAGCAGATTGTTTAGCCAAGTTTTTGGCTGAATAACTAATAAAATATGATAGCGAAGATGCTATCTGTCTCCTAAAATATCTATTCAAATAGAATTTATCTTCCGTCAATAACAATTTATTTTCTAAATACATGTTAATGTCAATCAGATGGAATTTATTTGGATTATGAAATGTCAATGTATGTATTGTTTGATTTAGCTTATATCTAAGATTGTTTTCGGCCTGTGACAAGCCACGGCTATAAGGAAGTGTGAATAAAATAATGTTTTTAACATCTAATAAGCTCAGTAATTCTAAACAGTTTACAATTGCATTTCTGTCTGCATTTCCCCTATCTCCCACCAAAATTAAAAGTGTACAGTTGCTGTTTAAATTACAATTTTTAATTTTTTTTATAATGTTACAGTAAGTTAATCCCGGCATACAATAGTTAGTAACATTTTGTTCTAAATATGAACTAAGTAACTGGCCCATTGATTTCCCTAATTCATCACAAAACATCACTATTTCAGATTTAATCATATTTCGTTTGGTGAAGGAACTACTGGGTTTCTTGTTTGACTCAAGTGAAGGGCTTATGTTTGAAGTCAGCGAGGACTTACAGACCGGCTCAGGACTAATTAAATGGTTGTTTGATGTCAATGTGGAATTTGGACTCATAAGCTTCTTCATGGCCAGAATGTATTCCTGATACTCACTTTTAACATTACAATACCTGTCAGTCATTATGTCTAGTGAATTTTTTAAATTATTAATTTCTGATTCTAACTTTAAAATATTGTTATTATGATCAGAGATATTATTTTCAATTAATAATGAATACATGTCAAGTTCATCGCCTAGTTGCCTTCTCTCATTAATATACTTGACTTTTTTGTACATACTTTTTTGTCTTTTAATAAGTTTTTGTGTTTTTCTTATGTATTTATTAATTTTCACATATTTCTTAATTTTGTTTCTACTGCACTCAACTATGCCCATCTTGTGATTGGAACAATGAGCTGTTAAGGTATCATCCTTTGTTAAATCTATAGTAATAGTGGGTTCTAAGCTGGGTTCAGTAGCAACAAGGCTGGGCACACTACCAACTAACTCCTCAAACAAGTTATGGCTATGGGATACTATGGTGTCACGTTTCTCAGCCTCAAGGTGGGAAATGAGGTGGTGGGCTTCGTGCAGTTCCTGTTCCAAGACTGACATGCGCTTGAGACCCTGTTCATACTCGTCACTACACTCTCTGAACCCAGTCACAATATTTTGTAATCTGTCCCGCTCATCTAACACTAACCTATTCTCTGTGTGCATCTCAGCCATCTGCTTTTTTATGAAGTCGTATTTATTTAGGCTATCTAATAGTTCCTTTTCATTTTCATCTCTTTCCCTATGCAACTGTTTAATCAACGTTTTGGATACCTCTAATTCCTTCAATGTCAGGTCAAGTTTTCTCAAGATATCTTCTTGTTTAGCCTCATCACGGCGAGCAGAATACATGCTACGTGTGACTGGCATTACGATATTATAAATTTATACTGACTTAGATAGTAAAAAGCTACCTGATAATACACTAAATACACAAATAAATACGTAAGTAATGTCAAAAAGAATCTGATTGAATATACTACAACTTCAAAAACTAACAGGTACGATAATAAGTAGTTATTTATTAGTACGATTACCTGTATAAAAATCACTCAAATCACATTAAATCCGAGTTGATAAAGTTTCACTTTTAAAATTTTCAAACAGTCATTGACTTTTAGCCGGTAAAACAAAATACGCAAATATCACTAATTTCTTATTTATTTTACACTGGGTTTTACCTAGATACACTTTGATAATGGTAAGATTGTGTTTTGTGATGAATTTTAGCCCTAATTATCGAAAATATTAATAATAAATTAAAATAAATACAAGACGAAATGCGAACAGATGTTCATGATTAGCTTCCGATAAAGTACAACTCGTCACCGATCCTGCGCATAGCCCCGACCTAGCACCCTGTGATTTCTGTATTTTCCCCAAAATCAAAGATTTGATGAGAGGTTTCACTTTTACCAACTCCGAAGAGGCAGTGATAGCGTTCAATCAGCACGTAGAAAACATGCCTTCAGATCTGTAGTTAAATATTATGTTTATTGCTTTTCAAAATACTCTCCTTTACATTTTAAACATTTTTTCATGCGATCGAATAATTTTTTAAAACAGGAGGTGTTTTAAAAAATTGTTCGCAGTTTAAATGTGGATGGAATACCATGTACTAAAAATATATTTTCCTCAAGAATTTTAGTTATTATTTTAGCCGTGGCCCTTTTTATGGGAAAAAGTAAACAATATTTCGAAAAACATCAAGAAACAACAAATATATATGTAATTGTTTTGATTCCTAGTAGGAGGAAGTGGAACAATCAAGTCCATGCTTATTACTTGAAAAGGTGCTGATGCGATGTAAATTACAAGTGTATCAAGTGGTCTTGCACGGTGTCCACATTGTACCCAAGCCCGTTTTTTAAAGGTGAACGCGGATTGAAAGTACATTTTGGAAAAAATCATAAAATACAAAATGTATCTTCAAGCGCGTCTACGATATCCCAAATTTTTCCAAATCAACAAGACGGTCTGACACCACAACACCTTAAGGATCTGTTGTGTCCGAGCGCTGGGGAAGCTGGTGATGCACTTCTGAGGGAGCTAACAGCTTTAGTCAACCTCATGCTCTCAGGCAATGTGGACAGTGGCATCACAGATATTTTGTATGGGGCCAATTTATGTGCCCTTAACAAGAAGGATGGTGGCATTCGTCCCATTGCCGTAGCTTGTTTGGCAGCCAAAATTTATTGTCGTTTTTATAGTACGGAGCTTACTACCAAATTTCAGCCCTTTCAATTAGGTTTTGGTTCAAAAGGAAGTTGTGAGGCCGCAATCCATGCGCTTGCAACATACCTTGACAGTAGCGAAGATGGAGAGGTCATCTTGAAAGTTGACCTGAAAAACGCCTTCAACTCTGTAAACAGGGACACCTTGCTGACACAGGCCAAATTAGAAACCCCCAAAATTTTTAACTTCCTTTGGCAATGCTATAGTCAGCCAACAAAATTAATTTATAAAGACCACCTTTTGAATTCAGCTGTTGGATGTCAGCAAGGTGATCCGTTGGGACCAGTCATCTTCAGTTTGGCAATTAACCCAATAATTCAAAAAATAAAATCAATATTCAACATTTGGTACCTAGATGACGGGACTTTAGGGGGAAAAGTAGAGACAGTTTTACAAGATTTAACCCTAATAAATATAACGAGTTTCAGTCAATTGGCTTAGAACTGAACCCGAATAAATGTGAGATTTTTATATATGAAAACACAGATAAATTAACAACTATCTCCAAATTCAACTGTTTGGCCCCCAACATAAAAGTTTTGGACAAAACTTCTTTACGCCTCCTGGGGTCCCCGATTTTAGAAGAGGGCTTTTCCACTTTTATCGAGGAAAATTTCAAAATTTGGATCTGGTTATTGATAGTCTATGTAATATCAGTATTCATTCAGCTTTCACTATTCTTCGTTTTTGTCTTTCCGTCCGTTTTGTCAAATTTACACATGCCCTCCGTTCAGGACAATTTTGGAAAAATGTAGAAATTTTGGGCAGTCTCTACAAAAAAAAGTTGTTAGTGACAACTTAATACAAAATTCTTTGTGTAAAATTTAAATGTAAATATTAATGACCGGGCCTGGGTCCAAGCGTCTGTTCCAGTTCGCTTGGGCGGGCTAGGTATTCGTGGAGCCACAGATGTCAGTCTGCCAGCATTTTTGTCGTCGGTCCATAGCACCGAAGAATTAGTCAGGAAAATTTTGTCAAATACACTGATTGATTCCGAGGTTCGATGCAAGTCTGATGCCATAAATGCTTGGAGGATGTCTTGCCCCGACACTGACCTGGCCTCACGCCTAGGCTCACAGCTACTGTGGGATTTTCCGCTCTGTAAATTGAGAATTAATACACTAATTGACACTTCTGTCAATATTTCAGAACTAGCCGTTGGAGAATGGGAGTCAGGGTTATGGATCCAGGCGCTCCCATCGCCCAACATCGGTACAATGTTGGACGACACAACCTTCCGCATTGCCACTTGCCTTCGGCTGGGTACACCTTGTGTATCCTCGCATCATTGCACCTGTGGAGTAGCCGTCGATATTCGGGGACACCATGGTCTTTCTTGTAGCAGAAGCGCAGGTCGTATACCTCGGCACGCTATTCTAAACACACAATTCGAAGGGCTCTTTCCACCGCAGTTCTTCCGGCCGTACGTGAACCAAATGGTTTAGCACGAAGCGATGGAAAGAGACCGGACGGTATGTCGTTGCTACCGTGGACGATGGGAAGGCCTTTGGTGTGGGACGCTACATGCGTTGACACCTTAGCACCTTCACACCTTTCAAGCACATCCGGAAGTGCCGGCGCTGCTGCTGCATCGGCTGAAGACCTCAAACGGCGTAAATATGCTAACCTAGCAGGTGATTACATATTTGAGCCGTTTGGGGTTGAGACACTGGGGTCATGGGGTCCGAGTGCTCGCCGCCTTTATAGAGACATTGCTAAACGCCTAATCGATGCTTCTCAGGACCAGAAGGCTGGCTATTTTCTGGCCCAAAGAAAAAGTATCGCCATCCAACGTGGCAACACAGCCAGCATTCTGGGAAGGTTCCTCCGCGTCATTGCCGACTGGGAAGGTTCCCAGTCGGCAATGACGCGGAGGATTTTTTAAACGATATTTTGTAATGTAAATATTTTTAGTATATAATTATGTATATTTTGTACATTGTAATTCTTATTGTGAGTTTAAATGTTAAATACAAGAAAGTGGTTTGTAATGTAAAATGTTGTGATGCACAAATAAAACACTCTTTCTTTCTTTCTTTCTCTTTTTTTTGTCATCAAATATTAAGTACCACTCTCACACTCTCTCAACTTATACTCGTAGCTCCGAAGAGCCAGAACTCCTCTCCTTTATTTATTTTTCCTCTCCATTTTTGGTGGATATGCTAAGGGGCCCTATTATTCTTATTCCTTCCAGTAAATCTCACCTGCCGATTGATGGACTAGGCTTTGAAAAATTATCCAAAGTGCCTGAAAATGCTCGCTCCTTATTACATGGGACCAACAAAATAGGAATGAAGGCGTTTTTAAACGCCTCTGTCTAACCTTCGAAAACGCTTCTGTCCTACCTACCTACCTGTATATGCCATCGGATGGGTTATGTGTTTGCTAAAAAAAAATGACGATCTTTTAACCAAATCTAAAAAGAAAAAGTCTTGAAAAGTAACTTGAACTGTCCCTTAAAAATAATTACATGTAGTCTATAATCAACAATACTAATATACTACCTACTAAACAGCACAAGTAGTTTCCTATCCACAAGGTTTTCCGCAATGATAACTGTGATATAGATATTCAGAATACATCTAGCCGTCAACTGCTTAACATTGAAATGGAGTTAGATTTCGATAAAGTTTTTAAAATACCAGCAAAGGCTTTATCAATCGTCGGATCTCATCCGTATGTCAAAAGAGACGTAAAATGGCTAATAAAATCTGTATTAATGCATTCTACATATATATGTATAAATAATAAACTACTTTATTATTTTATTTAATACTGTACACCTTAATTAACGAAGATTTTAAAGTAAATAATTTCACCCAGACGCGCAAATGCATGCAGCACCTCGTTTTGTTATATCATAAAAATGACCTTTTAAATTTGATAAACTTCGTCAAAAATGATTATAAATTGAAAAATGTATCTATAGATGAACAAATCATAGTGAAAAAATATTCAAATCGTGGGTTATACGTCTGCAAACTCTGGCTAATCTTAACAACGGCAGGATTCATTGCGTTCCCACTAAAACATCTTATCCTAACCTTGTATTACTATAGCATGGGAGAATTCAAAATTTTACCCGTGTACCCCTTTGTATACCCAGGAAGTATCGAACAAAATAAAGAAAATATATTTGTATTTCTATTAATTTATGTATATTTAAACGCATCTAGTTTATACGCTGCTTTAATTTACTAGGCGTATGTTCCTTTGGGACCGATAATGATATTACATGCTTGTGGTCATTTGGAGATTGTGAAGTATAAAGTGGATCGCTTGTTTCGTTCAGGAGATATAAATGAAGAAATTGTTAGGACTAAGTTGAAATATATAGTTAAACATCTGCAGTATATTAACAGGTAAATTATTGGTAATAGTTTATTTAGTACGTTCCAACTCGACTATTTTCGTATACATAATAATGTTCCACACTTTTGGACTGAACCTGTTGAAGTATTGTGATCTTGTAAACAATAGATTTTGGATTTAGATTATTTCTCGTAACCCCTGAGCTCCCCTGAGTCGAAAACAGTGATTTCTTCAAAATGTACGTATGTACGAAAAGCTATATTGAACCATTTAACCTGTTTCGTTGCGCGGCTGGGAAGCTCATTAACAAACTTTTCGGGGCTAGATAGAAGAGTGAAAAATCACCTAAATACAGGTTTCGGTTTTTTTTCTCTATGGTGCAAAAAAAATCCATATCAAACCACTGCTAATGTAATTAACTTAGTCGATAGGACGAATGCGGGCAATCTGCTTATAAAACTTACTTGTTTGATAGCCCGCACCCCGAATGCGGGCGCTAGCGACCAATGGAAACGCTTACCCGCACCCGGGCGCTATGGCATGCGCTTCAGAAATATCCCGCACCCCACCTGCGCGCGGTAAAGACCATTATAAATGAGCCCAAAGCCTATTTTTTTTTTTTTTTTTTTTTTTTTTTTTTTTTTTTTTTTTTTTTTTTATATTTGGTTCGCCAAATTGACGCCGCCCGCCTGGTGGTAAGTCGTGACGACGTCTAGCGATTGTGGGCCACTCTCACAGCACACATTACTATTGAGAGTGGCCCTCAACTTGACGACCTACTGATGTGCCTCTTCACGCTCCGCTTAAAGAACCCAGGATTATATGTGGGAGGAAACACGTGCACAGGCAGGGCGTTCCAGGCCACTATCGTTCGGCAGAGAAACGAACGTTTAAAACGTTCGGTTCTCGCGAACATGCTATCCACTGTGTGGGGGTGGCATCTCTGCCCGGCACGAGTCGTTCGGGATCGGAAGGAAGAGGGTGGGATCAGATTGAAGAGCTCTTCAGAACACTCGCCATGGTAAATACGGTAGAATGCGGCCAAGGAAGCTATTGTTCGGCGCTGAGCTAGCGGCTCAAGGCTTCCCGTTACCTCCGGACAACCAATAATACGGATAGCCCGTCGCTGCATAGCGTCGAGAGCGTCCAGCAGATACTTCGCGGAGCCGTCCCAGAGGTGAGAGCAGTATTCGACGCAGGGTCTAATCTGCGTCTTGTACAGCAGACACCTCTGGTCCGGTGTAAAGAATCTCTTTACCTTATTCAGTATTCCTAGTTTCCGCGAAGCTAGCCCTATACATCTTTCGATGTAGTTTTTATTATTGAGCTCTCGACGAACGTCTATGCCAAGGATATCAAGGTTGTCCTTCATTGGTAATAATGCATTCTGAAGAGAGGGTAGGGGAAGGAAAGGGGATTTCTTCGCAGTAAATGCACACGCCTGTGTTTTGCGGGCATTGAACTCGACCAGGTTCTCGGTACCCCATTGAGAGATACTGTCGAGGTTACGGTCGAGATCAGCCACGAGTCGTCGTCTCTCCTCCTCAATCTCAGATCGCCCCGCCGTCGGACGAACCGAGTAACTCCCGTGCAGTGTGCTGTCATCTGCATAGCAATGAATGTTCCCGAGGGATAGCATATCATTGATATGCAGAAGAAAGAGAGTTGGTGATAGTACGGACCCCTGCAGTACCCCGGCATTCACTTGCAAGAAGCGAGAAGCCTGGCCATCGCAGAGGACCCGCACTCGGCGCTCGTTTAAAAAGCTGGCAATCCAGCTGCACAGTTGAGGAGGTAGACCATATGCCGGAAGCTTGGAAAGGAGCGAAGCATGCCAGACCCTATCGAAGGCTTTGGCGATGTCCAGGCTAATAGCCAAGGACTCGCCGTGCCTTTCCATAGCCCCACCCCAGACATGCGTTACGAATGCCAGAAGATCACCCGTTGATCGCTTTGGCCTGAAGCCGTATTGTCGATCATTGATTAGCGAGTGATCCTCTAGGAATTGCATGAGCTGCTTATTTATAAGGAGCTCAAGCACCTTGCAAATGACTGAGGTGACAGCTATGGGTCGATAGTTGCCTGGATCGGACCGATCCCCTTTCTTGGGGATCGGTTGTACGTTCGCCTCCTTCCAGACCTCCGGCACGAGCCCTGAAGAGTATGACAGGCGGTACAGACGCGTTAATACTGGAGACAACTCAGCTGCACATTTTCGTAGCACCACCGCCGGAATGCCGTCAGGGCCACTGGCTTTCCGCGTGTCGAGTGACCGCAGCACTGCCCGTACATCACATTGCCTGATAACAATATCAGGCATTGTGTGGCCACAGTTGGCGATGGCGGGGGGCTGCAGGCCACGGTCGTCGACCCGGGAATTAGCCGCAAAGAGGTCTGCGAGCATATCCGCTTTCTCTTGGGCTTTGTGAGCCAGTGTTCCATCTGGGTAACGCAGCGGTGGCAGCGAGGGCTGACAAAAGTTAGATTGCACGGCTTTGGCCAGTTGCCAGAATCCACGGCTGCCCGTGGGATGGGAAGTGAGCTCCTGACCAAGCCGCGCGACGCGCTGGGCATCCGCTCTCTTAAAGGCCCTCTTACTCGACTTTGTGGCCCGGTTGTACGCTGCTTTGAGGTGGCCCACGTTTGGGTCACGCACAGCCCGGGCCCTGATCCAGGCGCGATATGCCGACTGTTTTTGTCGAACAGCTTTGGCACAATCTCGCCCGAACCAGGGACGGGCTCTGCGGATACTGGCGACATCAGTGAAAGGGATGTAATAATCCATCCCTAAACTGATCTCGCCAGCAATAGCAGAAGCACTATCCGAAGGAGCCTTTCCTACAAAGCAGCGCTGGCTCCAGGGGACGGACGCAAAATAATCGCGTAGACCGTCCCAATCCGCTGACGAGTAGTGCCATAGTCGTCGTGACGTTTGCACAGGACGTGCAGGAGGTGACACCTTCATGCCAGCGTGAACAACACAGTGGTCGGAACTACCCAGTGGGGCTCCTACGGAAACACTGTACTGGGCTGGGCGACTCGTCAGCAGTAGATCCAGCAGAGCGGGCGCGTGATCTGACCTGTCTGGTATCCGGGTGATCCCGCATACCATCTGGGTCAGACCGTGGGAGAGAGCGAACGCATGGGCGGCTCTACCCGCATGATCAGTCTTGAGGGACCCCAGCCATTCAATGTGATGGCCATTGAAGTCCCCCAGAAACACTAGGTCAGCGTTCGGGAACCGCACCTGCGCTTCATCAGCCGTCTCGCTGAGGTACTGGAAGAGCTTTGTTGTCTCAGAATCCCCTGTGTGGGATCGGTAGACGCACACGTAGATCTGGCTCATAGAGCCATGGTCTACGTGCAGCCAAAGGACGGAATTGGAGGGGTTCTCTAGGCAGCGCAACCGGCGGCAGCAAACATCCGCCCTAACGAACACGCACACCCCGGCTTTGTCTCGAAATTGTTCCTCGATGACATAGCCGGGGTAACACAGGTAAGACGTGTCGTCAGGGCGGCGTATTTGTGTCTCCGTGAGGAACATCACAGCGGGCCGTGCCGTCTCAAGGTGGTGGTGGACGGTATCGAGGTTCGCATGGAGTCCACGGACGTTAGTGAACTCCACCTCGAAATGTGAAGTTGTGGGGTTTCCTAGGGCCGCTGTGTAACGTTTATTTCTTTTTTGTTGCACTGCCATTGTAGATTTTGAAGAAGAAGCGTGAAGACAGGGCGACATTTGGTGCAGCAGTAAGTGACAAAGCGTAGGGGCTAGCTTTGTCTAGAACCGTGTGGTTAGGTCGGAGCCGACCCGCCGGACGGAAGGGCTCCCAAACCCCCCTGATGCAAGGCCGCCGCTACCCCACACCGGTTACCACCCGGAGCGGCGATCCCACATCAGGATTATGCGCAACATGTGGGGCAGCCTCCTGGGGTGGTTGGCCCCAGGCGGGCCCCATGACTGTGTCGCGGGCGGCCGCGGCAACGCCGTTGCTAAGGGTCTCCCTGGCCGGCGAATCGACCCACACCACCCACACTAGACTCCGTTTCGCCCCCACTGGTCCCATGCCTGCTGCACCATACATCGCCCCGGGCCCGGCGGTGCAGCTGCTGAACCCCTAACGCAACCCAGCCTGGGCTGGGTTACTTGGGGGGCTTTAGCACAGCTGCACGGTGGTACCCCCCCGGACCAACACTGTTGTACCACCTGGTACCCACGTAGGGGCCGAAGCCACTCCATAGGTACCGTAAATTAACGAGCCTCGTCCGTTTATCAGCAGGTGCGCCACTAGCAGGTGAGGTCGCTGGGGCCCTATAGATGTTGGTAGAGCCCCTTGGCACCCATTTTTGACATGGATAATCCAATGAAAAGAGGAGCCTTACATAATGTACTTATTTTTGTTTATTGACCTCTAGTTTCGCGAATATCATCATGGATGTATTTAAAGTCTCATACGACGAGATTTTAAAAGCCGTTACACTAGTTCTGCCTGTTACAGTATACGAAGTCTTAGAGGTAAGGATCCCATTAAGTATATGCCAGCAACAGTATAAGCACAACGACGAAACTCACAGAACCCACTACAGACCACAGACTTCACTCCCGAAGGGATAGGCAGAGGTGTTTTTTACGTCTAAATTTCGCCAATTACTTTCAAAATACGAGTTACAAGCTTGTGTTTTGGGTTCAGGTCAGTAATGTAGTGTCCGATAAATGAAACTCACGTCGTCGAAACGAAGCACCACTATCATTCTAACACTGAATTGCGGACGTAGCACGACGATAAACTATATGATTTCATCAGAGAAGCAGAAGCAACACCAAGAATCGAAAATCAGCATTATTCATAATTCACACTAGATAACTTGCTCGGGATCCCGTTTTTGTGTCACCGAATGCCTGACCCCTGATACGGTTGCAAACCCTTGCCAGACGCTCATGACTCTGCGACCTTTGCCACCTGATATCTCTGAAAGTAACCACTGCCGACACTTCACTTACTCACTGACCGTTCTTACCTGTGTTGGGGGCATGCTTTGAGAAATTTGCAGCTTTTATAACGTGACGTAAGTCTGGCAGTTACGGGCTCCAAGTCTATTTTCGATAAATGAACCATTGATCTCTCTATATGAATCATTATTTCCTAAGATTAGTGCATTCACCTGTTCAGATTATTTAATACCATAACTGAAAAAAAATCTTCTGTTATATTAATTTCTTCTATTATATTATTTTTGATGTTGCAGACAATGAAACAGGGTGAATTTAGTCTAGGTTCATCTCCTTCGTCTTCGGTGGTGTGCTTATCACTACTTTTCCTTGTTACTACAGTCAACTACTTATGGAAAAAGTGAGACCTGATATTAATTAGGATTGGTAAACAGAAATGGGTGGTAACCTTAGAGTAAAGTATAAAGGACGCTCAAAAGCATTTTAAACGCCCAAATTTCGCCAGTCAGACAAACAGACCGACGTAAATCACGCCTATCGCCGAAAGGGCAGGCAGAGGTGCATTACACATCCACACTTTGCCAGTAATTTGGTAAGTTTCACATAATATATGAGGGACCAACACAATTCGCCAGTCACAGTAGCAGTATTTGCATTCCACGTAATATAGCAGTTTCCATCTGACAGATCTTGGTGGAGCCCTAATGAAACCATTCGAGGCAGCCCTGTTAACTGCCGTCGGCGCGGCGCCATAGGAAGTACTTACGAGTGAGAGTGCGCACCTAAGTCTCAGGACATAGGGACGGCCGAGGTTTCGGGCCGCGGGCTTTAAAATAAAAGCTCTGTTAACTGTATTTTATCTGCTTGAATCGAAATTATTTTCGTAGATATCGGTTGCAGTTTTGATCTAACCTAAACATCTCTGTCAATCAAACAAAATTAAAAATCTCGTATAGGTTCGATTTGGTTTTGTTTGAGACAAATTGAGATATATTACTAAATAAATATGAATGGTATTAAGATGATAAGATTTTTGCCCTGGCAGTGGAGATCCTTTTCGAGATGTGTTTGTTATCTTATCTTATTTGGTTGCAGGGAGAAGCTGTTCGCCAATCCATATACGCGTCCGGTTGGGAACTGAATTACGATCGGCACACGCGCACCACCCTACTAATACTGCTACAGTACGGACTACGCCCTATCGCTATACGTACTGTGTTTAGAACTCTGAGTTTGGAAACACTTACTGACGTAAGTAACACCATGGCTTTCTACGAAAAATAAATAAATATGTGTTTTCCGTGACCGTTCCGTCCAAATCGCAGATGTCTTGAATAAAGGCCAGCTGGTGAAAAGTACCCAGAACCAGAAATGTATGAAGGCACTATTGAAAGTTGAGGAAGCGTGGTCTCTCCACAGTGGGAAAGAGATTTTATTTATGTACCTCTATGTACGTATATTCCGTGCCTGGTGTCAATGTAGGCTTTTTTCACACACACTGGCCTCCTCTGAAAATCAGTGCTGGTCAATGTGGCGCCGCCCACGGCAGCATAATTATGCTGAGAGGAGACCAATTTCGGCGCAGATACGGCGTGCACTAGCATGCACCGACGACCTTCCTACACATGGTTTTATTTTATTTTTCTTGTAATGTGTATCTACGTCTTTTCTTTCTTTCTTTCAAAATCGGATATCCGGAACAAGTTATCATTATTTCATGCGAGCGGGACCGCGGACATTAGGATCTATATCATTTACGTTGTTTTCTCTGTTTTCAGATTTTTCAACAATCTTTTGCAGTTTTTAACTTCATGAACGCTATGTGGAAATAGAACAGTACATAAACACTTCATCTCTCTTTCTCTCTCACTTTATGCTAAGAAGATAATTATTGTATATCCTAACCTATGATCTTTCATAACTATAGAATAGAATATTCTGTCTTTAACCTTTTTTTTTAATATATTTCCCAAACTTGCAATTTTTTTTATTGCTGCTTCTCACCTATTGATCGTAGTCAATTCACGTAATCAATGTCCTAGAAATTAAGTAACCTTTTTGAAAGATAATTAATAAAAATACATACAATAGAAGTATTTATTTTATTTACAATAAGAATTACAATATCGACGAGGTACCCGAAGTCAGAGAGGGTGAGTTAGGAGCGGTGGTACTTCGGCTTAGTCACCGGAAAATCACCGCCTCTGGACCCGACGGCATTCCGGGTCGTGCATGGGTCCTGGTCCTCGAGGAACTTGGATCTCGACTGAGGGGGCAATTCAACGCATGCCTCGAAATGGGCCAGTTTCCCAAGGTGTGGAGGACGGAGAAACTGGTCCTGATCGGAAACCGGGGCACCCGGCGGACTCACAGTCCGGCTACCGGTCGATCGTGTTGCTCGATGAGGTCTGTAAGCTCTTTTTGAGTGAATTATTTTATCATCGAACATCTCACGAGTGTGGGCCCAGATCTGGCGGACAACCAGAACGGTTTTCGTTGGGGACGCTCCACCGTGAACCCGATCATGCGCGTAAAGACCCTGGCGGAGGAAGCAGTCTCGCGAGGCGATGTGGTGTTGGCGGTGTCTCTTGACATCGCCAACGCCTTTAACACCTTACCCTGGAGCTGCGTTAGGGAGGCACTGGTCTACCACGGAATGCCTCACTTACTCTAGCTGACTCGGGCCAGCTCGGCGAGATGTATAGTGCGGTGTTCCTCACGGGTCGGTCCTCAGACCTCTCCTGTGGAACATCAGATATGAGTGGGTGTTGTCGGGTGCGTTGCCTGAGGGCGTAATAAGTTACGCCGACGGTACACTCGTCACGGCGCGGGGAGCAACGCACCAGGAGTCAACACTCAAGGTTACGACTGGGGTTTCTCAAGTCGTGGGTCGGATACGGCGGCTGGGACTGGACGTGGCACTGAATAAGTCAGAGGCTCTGTGTTTTTACGGACCTCAGCGTGGTCCACCTCCAGGATCCAGTATAAATGTAGGGAGCGTTAGCATCGGCATCGAGCCCTCTATGAAGTATCTGGGGCACATTTCCAAGTGACGGGCAGCCGCGACCCAACATTTCCTGCAGGAGACTGTATCTGGGGATCGTGCAGAGCATAGCCGTGTACCGGGCTCCCATATGGGTGGCGAGACTGACGGCCAACAACGCTGCTATATTGCACAGATCGTTGAGGACCTTGGCCGTCAGAACAATAAGAGGGTACCCCGCACGATCTCCCTAGAGACTGCATGTCTCTTAGCCGCCACCCCTTAATGGGACCTGGAAGCGAGATCCCTTGCGTCGCCGTTTCCTTCTGCGATCAGGTTATGGCTATGGAGCAGGTTACTAAAAAAACCGATGTATCGCATCCTAAGTTAATTCTTTTAGTTGAATCAGGTGAATTGAATAGAAAACTCCAACAAAACAACCCTTGCGTCTATGACCGTAACGAACGTTTTAAAAGCAAAGTTGAATAAGTAATTTGCTAACAAGCTTTAACAAGCTGTGAACACACCCTTTCCTTTGATGTTAGAAGTCATAATATTGAGGTAACGTTGCGTTAGTAATTTCGTAATTAGACTTCTTAAAGGGCAGACTGAAAAACGCTTTTCTACAAAACACGATTTCTTTAATATTTCTTAAGAAAACTCCAATTTTTGCTCTAAATTGGAGTTTTACATACATATCACGCCTAGATCCAAGGAAGGGGTAGGCTGAGATGCATTACACACCGACAATTTGCCAGTATTTTTAATCCCACATAATTGAGGGCAAGCCTAATGCCGTCACCGGTCACACATATAATGGGTTATGTCCAAAATTAGTTTATAATATACAATACAATACTGCCAAAGTTTGCTGTGCCTTAATAAGAAGGCTAGTGGACATAATACTTATATAATCTTAACAGTTTGAAAAAAAACATTGTCTTCAAAATCGGAGAGTGATAGAAGTCGAACCGCTAACTGACTAAAGCAATGGCTTTGCAATTTGACGAAGTTTTTAAAATATCAACCATAGCTTCAAAATTAAATCGAACCCATCCACATATAAAAAAAGACAAAAATTGGGTTCTCCAAACCATAATAATGCATAGTGTTTTCGCCTTAGAATTTTGTCTTTTCTTGTACAACATAATTTGTCACGATTTAAAAACGAATAATTTTTCACAAACTTGTAAAAATTGCGCCTTTTCTGAAATATATGTCGTCGTTACGATTTTTTATTTAATGCTGACGTATGAGCGAAAAATTGTGCTGAATTTGAAAAATTTGGTCAATAGAGATTATGAAATGATGAATAATTTGAAAAATGATGAAAAAGTTATTGTTACAAAGTATATTAAACAAGGTATATATGTTTGCAAGCAGTGGGTAGCCCTTGGAGTCATCAGTCTGGGGTCGATGGTCATCAAAAGTATTTATTTAATGGTTTACAGTTACTGTAAATATGAATTTAAATTGGTACCTTTACATGACATATTTTATCCAGAATTTATTGAAGAACATAAAGACACTCTTTATGTATATATGTTTAGTTATATCTTAACATTGTACTATGGTATGTTTGCTATTTTAATGTATGTAGCGTATGTACCTTTGGGACCTATTATGATGCTTCATGCAAGTGGACAGTTGGAGATAGTGAACTTAAGGATTAATGAGCTCTTACTTGAAGTGGATAATGAAATTATAAACAGAAAATTGGTTGGAATTATCACACAGTTGCAATATATTTGCAGGTATTACGTATTATTTTTACTTAATAATGTTTGCCCACGGTCTTACCTGCATAAGAATTAAACATGTACACTAAAATGCCTTCGAAAGTAAACACTTCAAAATAGTTGTTTCGATTTTGATGAAATTTAGTGCAGACACTTAGAATGGGAGTCCATAGAAAACATGAAAAAAAAACCGGCTAAGTACGTGTCGGGCCACGCATAATGCCCATTATAGGCTCTAACTCCTAAACTAACAAAGTAATCCGTTATAGTTTTCCTTCATTCGTTTATTGCCAGGTTCTTTCTTTCGGTTCTACTTATTGCTTTGCGAATCTGGCAGTACATGTAAATAAAGAAGCAATGACATTTTTTTTATTTTAAGTAGTTACTGACGTTTGTAAGAGCCATTTAGTGACCTATACAAATAAATAAATCATTTCATTTCATTTCAAATTACATTATATGAACTACCATCATAAATTTTTTCTGATTCTTCGAGCTAGCCGTTTAGATTTTAGAGGGGGGGGGACGCACTGTTTTAACATAAACATGCGCTCTAACGTTGCATATCTCGCAAACGGACACCTAAATAAAAAAAAATGTTTTAGCAACTCCCCAATGTTTTAAAAATACCTATCTAATGATACCCCCACGATGGGGTTGACGCGAAGAAAAATACCATCCTCACTATACGTAAGGGAGTTAACCCAGAAAAGAAATATTTTCGATAATTTTATTGTAGTACTTTGTCGGGAAAGAGTAAGTCAAATATCCGTGTAAAATTTCATCTTTCTAGCACTAACCGTTTGGGAGGAAAGTCGAGGACGGACAATCGGACGGACACGACGAAACTATAAGGGTTCCGAGACTTTTACTACGGAACCCTAAAAATGGATCGGGATCTGCCAAATTCTATTATTGTTACACCCTATTAGGTACCCCTCAATGTATATTCAAAGACACTGTTCTAACTGACATTGAATTACATTTATTGAACTACATTTAATGAGAATTTAAGTGCTAGTGAAATGACCGTAATGGCTCATTTTCATTGGTCGTTAGAGCCCGCATGCGGCCAGCGGAAGACATCTGAAGCGCATGCCATAGCGCCCGTATGCGAGTAATTGTTGGTCGTTAGCGCTAGCATGCAGGGTTAAAGGCTTTCGACTATCAAATTAATTTCATGAGTCGCTAACCCGCCGCTTGTAGGTGATTTCCTACATGCCAGCTATCAAGCAAGTTTATTACATTCCCTCGCATGCGGGGTAACGATCTATTTATGTCACAATGTAAATAAGTCGTAATATAAAACGACCCCCTTTCATATTAATTGTGGGATGTGGCATCTGTAGGTACTGTATGTAAGTACTATTCCCTATTCTGTGGTATTGTTTGTACCTACTATCTGTTTTTTTATTCTTATTGTTTTAGTTTCGTAAACCAAATAACAGTCGTCTTCAAGATTGTGTACGAACTGACACTGAAGGGGACAGCTTTATTACTACCGGTCACAATTTATGAACTCATGGAGGTAATTACTCGCAAAACATGACGTCTCATATATAGGTCAGACACTGGCCGAACCATACGAACTAACAGAAAACATAGCCAATATTTATTGTTTTCATTTCAGGCAACGAGCCGAGGCGAATTCAGTCCAGAATTCTTGACAATTATGATTGGCGGGATAGTCATCAGTAGCTCGCCCTGTTACTACAGCCAATTGCTCATGGAAAAGGTGACATTACGAGTGCTTTTTTGGCATTCACCACCCGCGTAAAGTCAACAGTCTTATGTCAAGAGTTTTACTGAATTTTCCGAACATAGAAGACGTCTGGCGATTGTGGGGTTGATTTATGTTTGCTACACCTTTGTATGGTTGATGCATCAATTACTGATGAGGTTGGAGTGGGGCTGTAAGATCCTGGTGGAGCCCCTATGGACCCGTGTTTGGTACCCCCGGGCACTGTATTTTTATTTAATATCTTTAAAAAATAATTTCGATCAAAGCAGCTAATTCGATTGCAGAGTGAAGCTGTTCGCAAATCCATTTACGCGTGTGGTTGGGAACTGAACTATGATCGGCGCACGCGCACTACATTACTAATACTGCTAATGTACGGACAACGCCCTATCGCTATACGTACTGTGTTTAGAACTCTTTGTTTGGAAACTTTGACCGACGTAAGTAACACCATTGATTGACCATAACTTTTCACAAAAATTAAATAACTAAGTAGAATATGTTTTGCTCGACCTGCAGAGATTCTACATAATGGTATGTAACAATTCTGTCCTGGCTGTGGGAGTTTTGGTTTGAATTACAAAGTGGCTTTAAATATTCTATAGTGCCCGGGCAATAGGTTTGTCCCCTATTACGTGGGACCAACAAAATTACTGGCAAAGTGTGGGCGTGTAATGCACCTCTGCTTACCCTTTCGGGGATAAAGACTTGATGTATGTTTGACTGTCTGTCTTGCAAGTCAATATTACCGGCAAGTACCCCAAAAAAAAACTTCCTATGTTTTTCAGGTTTTTCAACAATCTTATGTAATTTTCAACTTCATTAACACCGTTTGGGAATAGAACAGTATATATTGGATAGAATCAGGCGTTACCTGGCGAAAATGTATGTATGATGTTCAAACTTTTTAAAATAATTGCATTATTTTCACAAAAATAGAAGACATTAAAACGTCGACAAATGTTTCACCTCTAAACGAGGCATTCTCAAGACTGTCTCAGAGAGAACAGCAAAATATGAAGCCAGAACGTATTTGCTTTTAAGTATGAATGTGTAAATATGGCTAGCGCAATGCAGGATGTGTCGAAAACAACTAACGGGGGTAGAAATATTAAGTTAAGCTAATAAATTCAAAGTAGGTATTTAAAAGACAAAAATCTACTCTTTACTTTACTGAATGGACAGCCACAGTCGTTGTTTGTTTTTTTTTTTTTAGGAAACTCAACAGCTTATTTACAAATGATACACTACAATTAGAGTAAATACATGAAATTGGTATCTTAAGCCAATTAACGAGTTCCACGACATTTGCAAGGACTCGAAAAACTGGTAGTAGATGATAAGCTAAACTAAACTAAACCACAATTAGGTAATAATTAGGTAATACAAGGTATTGAATCGCTCTTATATAAACGCGACTCAATACCTTGTACTAATACATATTATGTATCTATACAAAAAAAAATGAAAATAAAACAATGATGCTGATGTTTAACACAAAAAAGAACAGAATTGATAATTAAACAAACATAAGTACAGTCTATTTACTACACAGTACATGGATTATCTGTCTACGATAGGATTCTTTAGAAGAATGGAAGATATCTACACTTTCAAAAGTTTCGGTATAAGTGCGAAGAAGTCGTGTCATTACAGCATTCTTACCATAATTGGTTCTATGAAAGGGTATATTAAATAGATGTGTGTGCCTAGTACGGTATCGCGGTGTTGCGAACTTTACGGCTGATAGGAGATCAGAACTCTGAAGGCCACCTCGCAAAATGTCAAAGAGCAGCAGCATATCCAGCATCTTACGTCTGTCCTCGAGAGAGAGCAGATGGTAGCGGATACAGTCACGGGGATAAGAATTCTGACGCTTTCCACATTTAAAGTTAACGTACTTTACAAATCTCTTCTGCAGGCTCTCAATTCTATCGTTGTACACATTATATTGGGGTGACCAGATTGGGCTACAATACTCAAGAACGCTGCACACGTAGGCATAGTACACAATTTGCAGACTATGGTGGTTTGAAAAGGGCTTACACGTACGCATCACAAACCCAAGACTACGAGAAGCTTTGTTAACAATGGTATCAATCTGCTGGGAGAACAACAACTTGGAGTCAAGTACCACACCGAGATCTCTCACCAGTTCAACTCGTTCGATTTTATTATTGTCAAACCGATATGGAAACTTTATCGGATTGCTGGAACGAGTGAAACTAATACATTGGCACTTCGAGACATTGACGGTTATATTGTTCCGCAAATAGTACTGGTACAACGCATTCAGATCACGCTGAATAAGTTCACAGTCCAGTCCTGATTTAACACACATATATATTTTCATGTCATCCGCATACAATAAATGATTGGCATTTTTAAAACACGACTGAATGTCGTATAAGTAGGCACAATAGAACAGCGGGCCAAGAAGAGAGCCCTGGGGTACACCAGAGGGAACATCCACGAAGTCGGACCTCAAACCACCGACAACCACAGCCTGCGACCTGTTGGATAAGTATGAGCTCATCCATCTCAAAAGATCACCATGGATTCCAAGGCGCTGCAGTTTTGCAAGCAGAATGACGTGGTCCACACGATCGAAAGCCTTTTCAAAATCCGTGTAAACCACGTCAACCTGCCCACACAATTCCATATTATTCAGCACATAATCGCTGAACACCGCTAAGTTCGACACGGTCGATCGCTTTTTAATAAAACCGTGCTGATTTTGACCAACAGCGTTGGATATCAATGGGTAAATGTTCCTATAAATGATCTTTTCGAATACCTAAGTAAGGCGCTCAAGATTGAAATTGGGCGGTAATTCTTTATGTCAGATTTAGTGCCCTTTTTGTGTATTGGTACAATGTGAGCTGACTTCCACTTAGAAGGAAACACACACTCGTTCAGGGACCTGTTAAACAGTAAAGCTATTGGTTTGGCCATACTAGATGCACAACGCTGCAAGAAAACAGAAGGGAGGCCATCCACTCCTGCACCCTTTGTACCATCAAAACACACCGTACGGTGCTCTCGTCTATGATTAAGCTTGATAAAATATTAGCTGAGTCATTTAAGCCCACAGGAACATCCTGACGGAGCAGGTCTGTGACGGAGGACGTGGATGGTTGTGCAAAGACACTTTGGAAATATTTATTAAACGCCTCGCAAATACTGTGGCCGTCCCTGTATCGCCCATCATTATCTGAAATTGTATTCATATACTGGGTGCCTCCTCTCTTGCTCTTAACGTAAGTCCAGAAAGACTTGGGGGAGCTCCTTAAGTTTTCCTCTACAGACGTTATATAACCCTGAAAACATGCTTTCCGAGCACAGTTGTATCTCACACGTAGCAATGAATATTCATCATAGTCACGCGGGTTTCTGTATTTTTTCCACCTTTTGTGCATTTTATTCTTTTCTCGGGTGATTTTAATAAGATTGCGACTATACCAAGATGGATACTTCTGATTTTTAGGTTTCTTACTCAGAGGTAAAAATTGTTCTACCCCCAGTTGTATCTGTTCATAGAACGCACCAACCGCACCGTCGACGGAGTCTGCCACCAATGTCATAGGCCAGTTTATCGCACCAAAAAAATCGTTAAGGCCCCCATAGTCACCTCTGTAATAATTGTGTCGTGGCGCGTTTACATTTGTCAAGGGGGTGCAGAAGATTTCACTGCATTCCATATACAATGCGGGATGATGGGGTACCTCACGGAGTAAAGGATTCTCACTTTTAGACACAACAATAGGTGTTGTTGAAAAACATAGATCTAAAGTTCTATCGATGGCATTTCTTACTAGATTGAACTGTGAAAGGCCCTGAATGCTCATGCTATCTGCAAAACCAATAGCGGCGTTACGCAACTGTTGCGTACACATGCTGGTTACTGAATAGCCTTCATCTGACCAGGCCAGGCATGGCAAATTAAAATCACCCAACAGCAGTCCTGATCACCATACTCAGTCTGCATTTCACTCATAGTTTGCGCGATATACTCGAGCTGGGACGGAATGAGGTTCGCATTCGGAGGGTAGTAACTCAATACAATGTGAACATCCTTAGGCTACCAATGCTTGAACCACGCAGTGTAACCTGTAACAATTCCGCACCATTGCACCTCACCACGCGACGCTGGCTACACTCAAACCTACGATGGACGCACATTACTACCCCTCCCCCACTCTTTTTATTATACAACGACAGATCACGGTCCTCACGAAAGATTACGTATCTGTCATCACAGAACTCAGCGTCCAGAACATCGCCCTGCAACCATGTCTCAGTAAGGAATATGATGTCATAACTGGCAGACGAGATGTTGTTGAATGCGTCCAGCACTTTAGTTTTCATTCCTCCTACGTTTTGATAATAAAAACTTAACCCAGTATTGCCCATTTGTTAAATAATAAAAATAAAAGGAACATTTTAAAATAATACTACAAATAACACTTCATAAAAATAAAAATGAGCACGCCTGCCAGCACGAGGCATATTATGTAGGTACGAGTATACCCAGCAGATGTCACAATACGCGCATCCAAAGCTACATCAAATAACCAATAACGGGCATTGGCTATGATATCACTTATTAAAGTCACAATAAGCATGGTTTGTTTTGTTTGTTGGTTTGTGTGAGTTACACTATGTTTTCTGTGTAGTAAAGAATAGATTTTTGTCTTTTAAATACTTATTTTGAATTTGTTAGCTTAACTTAATATTTCTACCCCCGTGAGTTGTTTTCGACACATCCTGCATCGCGCCAGCGATATTTACACATTCATACTTAAAAGCAAATTTATACGTTCTGGCTTCATATTTTGCTGTTCTCTCTGAGACAGTTCTCTCTCAGAGAATGCCTCGTTTAGAGGTGAAACATTTGTCGACGTTTTAATGTCTTCTATTTTTGTGAAAATAATGCAATTATTTTAAAAAGTTTGAAGTTTGAACATCATACTTACCATTACTTAGAACAGTATATGCCTTAGGCTTTATCTGTATTTAGTCCTAAAAGTCTCACTTAAACATTATTAATATTTCACGGTGTGAAAACTAAGTAGGTGTCTTTAGTCAAACTTTTTGTTGGCTCTTCATTAGAGATCATGAAGTGAAGCTGCCTTATTCAAATTCACATATTATTGCAAGTGTTCACATACGTTCGTATTAAAAGTTGCTGTTATTACATTATGCATTTTATTGAAATCTTTATATAAACGCCTCGAATTGTACTATCATTACTCTAATACGTCTTTCGCTCGGACTGCAGAGATTCCATAGAATCTCATAAAGAACTTCATAAAGTGGAATGTAACAACTGACCTGGCTGTTGGAATTTTGGTTTGAATTACAGAGTCGTTAGATTTTCTGTAGTGCCTGGTGACGGCAATAGGCTTGTCACCTATTACGTGGGACCAAAAAATACTGGCAAAGTGTGGGTGATCATGGATCACACGATCACAATAATTCCACTTATTGAAGTAAAAATATAAAATCTTAATCTGATCTACGATTTTTTGTATGATGAAGATCGCATGTCAAATGTCAAAACTTGATAGTTTTAACTCATTCACTAGTTACTATCGAGTGAGATTCTCCACTCAGGATTGGCATTCAGCCAACATTCGAAAGCGACAGACCTATTAAATTTACGTGATTCAAAGTAAAATTATTCCTTATTCCCGAAGCGGATGACAGAATTAAACGATTAATTACTTACATGTGATACATCGTTATTTTTTTTAAATACATTAGTACTACCGAATTTTAATAGTGCAATTCGTAAAATAATTCACAGTTCATACTTCTGAAAATATGATTTAAGTTATGAGATGTTTACGGCATTTCTAGCAAATGCAATGATTTGCTTTTTATGCTTTTATTTGACATTAGTAATCGTTAAACGAGAATTAGAGCGAGTTAAACTGCTTATTGTAACTTGTTTACAGTATCCTAATTATGCCGACATAATGGCTTATTTACATTGACCCCGGATACGAGACCTCCCCGCATGTGGGATAACTAGTTAACGGCTAGCTAAATTTGCCGCTCCATAACTTGGTCGATAGCCCACATGGGGACGCTAACGACCAATGAAAACAATTACCCACATGCGGGCCCTACGGCATGCGTTACAGATCCACCCCGCATGCGAGCGGTAACGACCAGTGTAAATGTGTGATAAAATAGCCAGGACAGTCAAGCGGGAAAGGTCTACTTTCTATCACACATTTTCTCACAGAATTTAAATATTTATAAGGAATTATTGGTCCTTTCTACTATTCATTTGAAACTACGGAACTTGTGATTGAGTTATCGACAGACTTGTGATTTAGCAATTTTAAGTATAGTTTACAGTACAGTCTGTATTGTTGGCTGTGATTTAGTTTAAAAGAAAATAACAAGATAAAATACGAGTTGGATACCAGGTAATTTGTAGAATTATGGAAACTATTTCAGTATAATGCAAATTGGAACTAGTATATTTTCTATACTTTGTAGTTCAAAGGTTTTCAGTCACTAGAAAATTAAATAGCGTTGGTACGAGTATAAGAATTATTTATTAAGCTCCATTTTAAGTTTAGGTTTCAAGATACGTACACGTATACGTCGGTACATATTTATTGCTTTAGAAATTTTAAATAATACTTAAACAATTACCTAAGTTTTCTGTTTCCCAACTTTTAAACTTTCGCGTTTTAAGAATTAGGTAATTCAAGGCTTGAGCAAACCAAAAGCAGTTGCAGTGCGGGAGCAGTGCGGTAGCAGTGCGTCTACGTTAGTAAATAATGTAGTTATATGAGGGATGACCCACTGAACAAACGCGGGCCCGCTGAACCTACCTGCTCCGCCACTGCGCCGCGCACGCACTGCTCTTCGACGAAACATTTGGACGAGAGCAGCGCAGACGCGGGGCGGTGGCAGCGCAGGCGCGAGGCGGCCGCAGTGAGCACACGTATTACTTACTACCTCCGCCATTTTGAGTGGTCACACTAGAGCAGTTGAGCGGGACAGACGCAGCGCAGGTTGTAAACGGTTGTAATTTTTTACAAGTTTATCATGGAACCAAATGAAAAATTTATTGTGTTGGTGAGAAAATAAATGTTTATATGATTTAAAGGATAGATATTATAGAAATATGGTTTACAAAATGCGACTATGGGGGAAGATAGCTCAACAACATCATTCAACATCTTGAAGTGTGTTGAGTGTGGCGATCGATACGACACACATAACGCGGTTATAAAGCAGGACCGCCTTCAAACTGCTTTCTGACTGTTCATGTCTCTGGTGTGACATCAACCGCGACGGAACTGACCTGTCCTGCTAAGGAGCTACGCCTGTCCTGCTTTTGGTTTGCCCAGGCCTTCAAGGCAATAAAAGGCATGTAGGTAGGCACTATATTGATACTCTAGCTCAGGGGTTCCCAAACTTATTTTGTCTACTGCCCACTTTGATAATAAATTATTTTTTAGCGCCCCCGTTTTTTTTACCTTTTTTTTTTTTTTTTTTTTTTTTATATTTGGTTCGCCAAATTGACGCCGCCCGCCTGGTGGTAAGTCGTGACGACGTCTAGCGATTGTGGGCCACTCTCACAGCACACATTACTATTGAGAGTGGCCCTCAACTTGACGACCTACTGATGTGCCTCTTCACGCTCCGCTTAAAGAACCCAGGATTATATGTGGGAGGAAACACGTGCACAGGCAGGGCGTTCCAGGCCACTATCGTTCGGCAGAGAAACGAACGTTTAAAACGTTCGGTTCTCGCGAACATGCTATCCACTGTGTGGGGGTGGCATCTCTGCCCGGCACGAGTCGTTCGGGATCGGAAGGAAGAGGGTGGGATCAGATTGAAGAGCTCTTCAGAACACTCGCCGTGGTAAATACGGTAGAATGCGGTCAAGGAAGCTATTGTTCGGCGCTGAACTAGCGGCTCAAGGCTTCCCGTTACCTCCGGACAATCTATAATACGGATAGCCCGTCGCTGTATAGCGTCGAGAGCGTCCAGCAGATACTTCGCGGAGCCGTCCCAGAGGTGAGAGCAGTATTCGACGCAGGGTCTAATCTGCGTCTTGTACAGCAGACACCTCTGGTCCGGTGTAAAGAATCTCTTTACCTTATTCAGTATTCCTAGTTTCCGCGAAGCTAGCCCTATACATCTTTCGATGTAGTTTTTATTATTGAGCTCTCGACGAACGTCTATGCCAAGGATATCAAGGTTGTCCTTCATTGGTAATAATGCATTCTGAAGAGAGGGTAGGGGAAGGAAAGGGGATTTCTTCGCAGTAAATGCACACGCCTGTGTTTTGCGGGCATTGAACTCGACCAGGTTCTCGGTACCCCATTGAGAGATACTGTCGAGGTTACGGTCGAGATCAGCCACGAGTCGTCGTCTCTCCTCCTCACCTACCTACTTAAAAACCACTATAACTTCAAATGAAGAGTGCGCCCTAGTAAGCGCTGGCGTCCACTAGCGACACCGACGATTTTTATTAATCTTGGTGAATACAAGACATTTTTGAAAAAAAATCTCTTTAAGGATACTAGACACAGAAATTTGCAATTTTTTGAGATGTAGGTATGTTGTGTATTTTATTACCAAGAAGCAACCAAACTTTGGATTATTGTCTAAAGTGGCGACTTTTGACAATACTTCAAAGTTTTTCTGGGTCTTACTGCCTCCCTTCAGGCCCACAGGGCCCACAACACAAGGGGGCGTTATCACCCACTTTGGGAAACGCTGCGAGTCTAGCTGATCCGCCCGGGTGATATGGTATTCTCGTTCCCATTTTCAAAATCGGATCAGTAGTTACGGAGCGTATTCACTTCAAACAAACAAATCTTTCCTCTTTATATTATTAGTATAGATAGATAGGTACTGGTATATCTAGGTAACCGACAATGTTAACACATTGCAAAGGATTGCAACATCTAGTCAGGCCAGTCTTGAGATGAGTGACCATTTCTTAGGACACTGAGACCCCTCCGTGCCTCGGAGAGCACGTTAAGCCGTCGGTCCCGGTTGTCATACGAACATCTATGGCAGTCGTTAGGGGTAGTTGGAGCCCTAAATCAAAAATCCGACCGGTCTAACTACAGAACTTCGATATCGCCCATGGGTTGTGGAGGTCAGATGGCAGTCGCTTCACGGAAAATATCGAAGTTCAGCCGAATCGCAGTTAGACTGGAAAGCCGACCTCAACAGCGTTGGGAAAAGGCTCGGTGAATGATGATGATATCTATGACATTTTTGTGTTAATTTAATATCTCGAAACAAATCTGTACAGCTAATGCTCACAAATGTGTCAAACGCTTTTATCTATTGTTAAATCGGTGGCAAATACTTCAATAAAAGAGTGATAATGTCAGTTTCACTAGAAACTATACAGTGGACACACTCTTGGCAGAACGCCCAACCTCAATTTGTGCCCTTTTCATCAGCATAAGTCTCAATCTTCATGACCTCTCTGAAGTTCGTGCGATTGATAACACTTCTTTATTACATTACATACCAGTCATACGACCAATGGTTCTTCAAGCAGCGGAACGTGAAGAGGCACATCACTGGGACAACAATTTGAGACCCACTTTCGATAATGTAGGTAGGTAAGTAGGTACTATTTCCTATGAATGTGACCCCAATCGCTAGAAACGTCTAGCGATAAGGCAATGTAGGTATAAGTGAATAAAGTAGAGTTTTGTTTATATTTGGCTGGTTAGGTGACTGATGGTAAGCTAAGGCCGTTGGTGTAACATTTAGTATCGGAAAGTCTGAAACTATAAGATATCGAAGATCTGTTCTTAGGAACTATGTCATCGATTCTAGTAACAAAATTGAAAATCAGCGTCCATACATTTAAAACAAAACTTGATTAAAAATCGAACTCGGACGTTTTGAAAAATAAAACTTAACTAACCATTTCTATTAGAAATCGATTGTGTAAAATGTTACAATAAAATATAATGTCTAAAAATATTAAAACTCATTTTTATAAGGGACTTCACGCTGGTTTCAAAATGACTACAAGTATTTCGATACAATTTTCAACTACTTATTGCATTTTATCCCGTCCAATCCAGCCGGGAAGTGAACTGAATGCGTATAATTTTCGATTCTACTTTGTAAATAGTATAGTATTCCTCTAGTCTAAAATTATATTTTAATCGGGAAACTCAATTTCGCAAGAGTCAACCCAGAAACTGGGCAACACACTCCAAAAATAACACGTGATCAACACGCATATTAAAATGTTACGTAATATTACAATAGAGATGCTAACTTTTATTATTCTTAAAAGCTAAATCCCGCGGAAACGACTTTGTGAATTTATTTCTTTATATTTTATTACTAGAAGATCGCCGCGGCTCCGCCTGTGTGATATAGTTTTCTCGTTCCCGTGGGAACACAATACCGGGGTAAAAAGTAGCCTATATTACTCAGGGTGAATGTAGCTACATATCAGTGAAAGAATTTTCAAAATCGGATCATAAGTTACTGAGCTTATCTTTCCTCTTTATAATATACTAGCTGATCACCGCAGCTCCGCTCGCGTGATTTAGTTTACTCGTTCCCGGCTCCCATGGGAACTTATTACCAGGATAAAAAGTAGCCTATGTTACTCAGGGTGAATGTGGCTTTCCAATTGTGAAAAAAATTTTTAAATCGGCACATTAGTTTTTGAGTATATTCATTACAAACATACAAATCTTTCCTCTTTATAATAGTAGTATAGAAGTATAGATTTAACACGAATTATCTCGAACATGGCGTAGACTATGGGGACCCAAGATACCTTTTATTGCCAGACGTTTCACAATCGCTAAAATGTAGTAGGTCAGGAAAAAGGACGTTGATGATCAACAAGGCCTCTGATGCCGACTTAACTGGAGGCACTGTGGTGCTAGATCCAATGGTTGGTTGGGATCTCAGGGCAACTATCTTTATACTACGTATATATAGAGCGCTGAAAACCAGTCTGAACCACTAACAATCACTCCACGTCTGAACAGTCAAACAGGCGAGGATAAAGTAACTTCACTACAGCTTCCCAGTTTAAGTTGTTACGTGGCAAAAAATGGAATTAATGATTGTTTGTAGTTTTGGTTCTGAGATCTTGTTTTTGACGTGTTCAATTAAATGTGGCGCCCCTAGTAGAACGCATACATATACTGGGCAACCTACGAGTACATCAGCAGTGCGAGCACGTCAGTATCGACATATTGTCGATCCTAGGCGAAAATAACGCTACTTAACACGTTTTTTGTCATTTTCTGCGATATCATTGGTGTAATGGGTGGATCGACAATGTGTCGATACTGCCGTGCTCGTACTAAAACGGGTGACACTCGCCATCTATCTATAGATAGTTGATCTGAGGCTGGGATTAATAATATTTTTTAGCGAGAGCGCTATGCGCTACAATAATTGGCTATGTCAGCTACTAAGCACATCAAAGAAGCTCTCAATAGCTTGTAACCAGTCACTGTCGCCTTGACTGAATACGGTGCCTTCTTCAAAAGAAGATTCATACATTCTGTGACCTCACTTTTGGACAGAGACGTTTTCCGCTTACATTTCGCTATTCTTTTTAATGATACCACATAAAGCATTCACTAAATCACATTCATCGGACAGATCTCTCAGTGGCGAATTCATTGGCGAAAATCTCATCTCGTAAATTCATCAATCGGCCAATGAGAGTTCTGTCCTATGAGATCTGTCCGATGAATGTGAACAGTGCTTAATAGAGAGCGAGTCTATTGTCGTTTCTGGGCAATTTAAATATAATTTATGAACAACATAAATTATGAAGACGAGTGTCGTCTGTACAAACAGACATGCAGATAATTTACGATCACTACTAAAGCTATACACCATGAAACGGCGAGGACGCCGCAGACTCATATACGCCCAAGATCATCCCCCTCAGCTTCAGGGGGCCTCAGCATCAAAACCCTTCCCCAACGACGCGGGATTCTCATTCCGACCAAACCCCAGAAGAGGCCACATAGGTGATCAAAATCCGCCGGGCGCCACTGGCAATACCTTCTGCGTGGGAAGCAGAGACACCCGGTAACGGACGGGTGAGCGGCCGGAAAAAAAAACAAAAAATACACCGTTTAAAAAAAAATTTGGACTCAGTTTCGAAAACAGAACTGGCTGGAAGTGTTACTTTGAAAAACAAACACATTTTTTTTCATCAAATGATGATTTCATCTTTTGACATCAAATGAGTGCTTGTGGTAGCTCACAGCCTTACAACATCTTCCTAGTGCTATCCAGAGGCGTTCGGGAACACTAGTTAGGTCGGTATGACGACGGATCTACCATGTGACTCGGTGCCTCAGGGGGTACAATTTAGTTGTCGTTCCTGGTTGCCATGATGTCAAAACATGTGAATTTTATTTAAGTATTTGCAGTTCCTACAAATAAATCGACCTGAGCATCAAACCCTGTGCAGCGTGTAGCAGATTGCTCGCAGGTCGTAGGTTCAACGAACTACACCACAGAGACAGTCATTGATATTAAGATATCGTCGTAACAGTTTTCTTTCTACCATTGTATTTAACGTTGTGGTGTGACAGAAGATGCAGTGACCAAAAAAAAAGGGATGCTTAGATGGTTCGGTCATGTAGAGAGGATAGGAGACTGACAAAACAGATATATGAAGCGAGTGTGAATGGACAAGCTAGTAAGGGTCGACCTAGGCGGACTTATGGCGACCAAATCGCAGATGTCTTGAATAAAGGCCAGGTTAAAAGCACCCATAACCGGTGAGCATGCATGAATATATTAATGAAAGTTGAGGAAGCGAAAGAAGTATGCCAGGATCGTAGCAAGTGGAAATCCGTGGTCTCTGCCTACCCCACTGGGAAAGAGGCGTGATTTTATGTATTTAATTTTCTCAAAAATGTCGCTCTATTTTGATCGGATCTGTTTTCGTGTGTGGTTAATTAATGTCAGCTGTGTAGTATTCATAGTGTGTTATATTATAGTGGGATTAGTTGTTTCGCCGAAAGACGTCATGTGGTGATCAGAATTTCCCAGACATTGTAAACATACTCTTTTGGAAGCTCTAATATTCCCGGACTGCAGATTAGGTATAGGTAATATACCTACCTCCTATGTAACATCTGTCTTGTTTGTTGGAATTTAGGGTTCAGAATACTAAATAGTTTTTGATTTTTAAGGAAGAGGTTTTTAATTCAACTGTATGTCTTTTTAGGGTTCCGTAGTTCAAATCTCGGAACCCTTATAGTTTCGTCATGTCTGTCCGTCCTCGGCTATCCTCTTAAACGGTGAGTGCTAGAAACATTAATTTTGCATGAATATGTGTATTTACTAAGTTGACAAAGTGCTAAAAGAAAATTATGAAAAATATTGATTTTGGGGTACCTCCCGTACTCGTAACCAGAATTTGTTTATTTTTCTTGCGTCTACCCCGGAGTGTGGGGTATCATTAGGTAGGTCTTTTAAAAACATTGCGAGGTTGCTAATTCCATTTTTTTATTTAAGTATTCGTTTGCGAGATATTTAACTTTGAAGAGCATTTTTTTGCGAAAACAGCAATCTTAAAAATACGGTGACCTAATAAATTTAGCGTGAGAGAATCATGTTCTTTAATTTCGGCTTAATGACACTTCTGCTACACTTAGGACTACTTCTTAGCACCTTATATTTATTAAATATTTTAGTTACTCAAAATTTCGACATTCTTTCCCCATAGTAATTAGTCACTTTTGGTTGGACAAGTCTTTTCTCCCTTACAGATCTAGTATTATATTAATTGTTTACATATGTTTTATACTGTTCACTATAATAATGCTCTAAACCTAACAAGTATTTTTATTTTTCTCAACAGGAATAATCTTACAAATTGGGAATAGCTTGTCATAGCCATTACTACAGCTATTTTTTACATTTTTAGCAACTAAGTAGCTATACTACTTAATCAATCTAGTTAGCAAATTTTGAATATCCTTATGCGTGGCCCAACACGCACTTGGCCGGATTTTAATGTGTATTACCTAAATACATACCTCATAACTTACGACTTTTGATTTTTTTTAAATTGAAAGCTGATGCTTCTTGTTTAGTCCCATTACAATTTGGTCCCATTCTGTCAATTATTTGCTCCCATACCGGACTTGGCTCCCATAACTATATTATAGATAGATACCTACTAGTGGTGATTGTTAGGTATACTTATTCTTCTTCTTTCATCGATAATTTCGCCAATGTCAAGGTAATGCTGGATTAGTTGATAGTCCCGCACAGAAGAACTAGTTATTCCTAACTAGCTCCATGCAGGTGCAGGACAAGAAACGTTGTTCGGTATGTGAGTGTCTGGGAACCCGATTTTTACGGAGCACCAAGGTAACCTAAAAAGCCACCAGGCACGCGCTCAGCAACAATCGAACTCCTAGGTATACTTAACGTGTTGGCAATCAGTAACCTAATTAACCAGTAACCTAGTCAACATCAATTATTTAGACACACCAATACCAATTACTTTGATAGATTTATCTTAAAACACTGCTCACTGAGTAATTATTACATAAATTTATCGCGTTCAGAAAGATGTTAGCGATGATAATTTTACGTCTGTGGCCATCATGACCACAGATAAGTTAAATTTTTTGTGTAACGTTGAATGTAAAGTTGCTAAGCTAAGCTAATGACACACACAAAAAAAATAAAAATTCTGGTTACGAGTACGGGAGGTATCCCAAAATAAATATTTTTCATAATTTTCTTTTAACGCTTTGTCAACTTAGTAAATACACATATTCAGGTAACCCAAAAAAAAATATTAAGTATTCATAACTTTATTGTAGCAATTTGTCAAAGTGAGAGATGAGAGATGAGAGTTCGATTCTTGCTGAGCGCGTTGCTGGTGCTCCGCAAAAATCGGGTTCCCAGATACTCACATACCGAATAACGTTTCTTGTCCTGCACCTGGAGCTAGTTAGGAATAACTAGTTCTTCTGTACGGGACTATTAACTAATCAAGCATTACCTTGACATTGATGAAATCATCGATGAACATCGATGGAGCCACGTTTTTAAAAAAAGAAGTAGAAGAAAAACTACGCATGTCATAAAGTTTCATGTTTTTAGCATTCACCGCTTAGGAGGAAAGCCGAGAACAGATGGATAGACAGACATGATGAAACTATAAGGGTTAAGTAAACTTGAACTACGGGACCCTTAAAATATTTATTTATAATTCGCCAAAGTTCAAGGCAAACGTGTGGCTCAAATTAATGTGTTTCTGCTTACATGGGTAAGCAGAAACACATTAATAATAAACAATAATTAATATTTCTAAATAATTACACGCAACTAAGAATGGTATTAGTTGCGTGTAATTATTAAGTTAAATTATAATTTCACCACGAAATGCGTTCAGTAATAAACAAAATGTTAACTAAAATGTATCCTTGTCCTATATTCTTGTTAATTAATTAAGGAACCAGACAGACAAACATAAATAACGAATGTTAATAAATATTACGAATGTGTTTTAAGTAGTTTGTCTTGTCACTAAGGAACACTATATATAATAAACTAACTATTTAACCCACAGACTAATCCTAGAGATGTCAGTGTTGCTAATTTTGTTGTGATTCAGTGTGGCGAACCAACACCAATAAAATGTTAAGGAGTCCTAAAAAAGACCTACGGCCTACGGCCAGGCCTATGTCATTCGCATAACAATCGCAAAAAATACGTGACGTCAGCGACAACTTGAAGTTGTAAGTCAGTAAT
Source organism: Nudaria mundana (assembly GCA_963556515.1). Lineage (NCBI taxonomy): Eukaryota > Metazoa > Arthropoda > Insecta > Lepidoptera > Erebidae > Nudaria > Nudaria mundana. The sequence goes on from OY748313.1 coordinate 11,305,463, forward strand.
GGTTGTCTCTTGTTTGGGACACGGCATTGACCATAGAGTTGATATTGAGGCATTAACGTCATAATTCATGGTCAAATTATGCTGGTATATATTTTACTTTACTGGTCAACCTTAACGTTCGAATGATGTTCTCTGTAAAAAAAAGAATGCGCTTTAATTAACGTCGGAGTGCAAGTTCTGTATGTAAGTACTATTCCCTATTCTGTACTACGGCCAACGTAGACCATGGTCTACGGTTACCTACCGTATATTTTTTTTATTGCAGACCGACAGACACATATCACGCCTATATCCCCGAAGGGGTAGGCAGAGGCGCATTACACACCCACAATTTGCCAGTATTTTTGGTCTCACGAAGAGGGCAAGCCTATTGCCATCACCGGGCACACATATAATAGGTTATGTCCAAAATAGCCAATTTAATTTAATAAAAAGTAGCAGCTACATTGTAATTTTGAAAAAAAATTAAACGCGTTGCCTTGCAATGAAATGTTGATGCAAGGCAACAAAATCTTATGTGCCAGCCGCTATGGCACAGTCAATTACAGTCCTGGGCGTCTCGGACTTACTTTTTATTGCATATAATGAAAAGAGAAGGAAAACTCGACACAAAACCTACCAACCTATCCGGCTAGCGTGGTATAATGTAGGCTGAATTCCCTCCTCTGTGGTCTATGCCAATGCCAATGGGCCTATGCAAATGGGCGGAGATGATGATAAAAGCTAGTACGTAAGTTTTAATTATAAATAGATACTTGAGACTACTAGATAGTTGAGATAGAAGCCATAGAAGAATAATTGACTTAGTGCCTCGGTATCAAATAACTTGTCAAAGTTATTTCGTGTTGTACTCGTACTTAATTAACAGAAAATAGTTGTGAAACTCAAGGGTTATGTTACCAATCATGGTGTTAACAATGTCTATGATAAAATAGATAACAATAATACAATTTATGGGATTTAATAATCACTCAAGCAATAGTATAACATACTCTTGATACGTTACAAGAAAAAGCATAGGAATCAAACCTCTTTTGTGTCAGGAACAATGACATGTAACGTTACACCATTTTCCGTTACCAAGACAAGGGTGATACATTCAAAGTAACGGTATCAAGCATATCCTAAAATAGAAGGGTTTCAGTAACAGATTACATCACGTCGGGACATTCTCGACCCAACCAGTTTAATATTACTCGTGAATTGTACGAAAACCCGCGTTTATGCTAAGCCAAATTTAATTACTGTCTCATTCGAAGCTGTCAGTACAATAAATTGGTATAAAATAATAGATGAAATGTATTCTGTAGATAATATACACACCTAATAAATTCGTTTTAATAATGATTCAAACTATTTTATAACTTTCTGAAACATTAAAAAATAACGTACTTAATTCTACCTTACCTTACAATAAAATCACTCACAAAACACTCCAAAATTGTATGAAAAGCACTAAATAATAAGCTGTATTAATTAAACAAATTCCATTATTGCACTTACTTCCGGAGGGAAAACTTAAAAGCGCGCAAGATGGCGTCGCAACGTAAAAGCGCGGGAATACCGTAGCGGATGTTGTAGATACAGTCAACAGTGACAGCGCTGTAGTTATATCACTATCACAAAATTCGTTGTGATATAATTATTAAATAGTTTATGAGTCTGATGTTGGAATTTTTATCGCGTTGTCTGCGCCCGGCCAGCGAACATACGTGACTAAGAACGTTTCAGATGCTTTTAGTATAAAATTTAGATGGCACGGGCAAAATGTTGGGCGGCTAACTATATTTTGGATCGAGGTATGTCGTATTGCAGGATAATAATAATAAAATCTTACATACATGAGCTGAGGACAACTCATAATATCCTATGAGCTATGAAAACGAAAAGAATGTGAGATAACAGTGAATCCAGTTGGCATTCCATACGATGTTTTTTTAATGCTACCCTAACGTCACTTGCCCGTGACACACAGACTTCAGAAGCACAACCTAGAAGCATAATCTAAGATAAATTCTAAACTTATCTAAGGTTTTAAAAAGATCTTAACAATCATTAGCAAAAGTCTCGCCCACTATTACCTATATGGGACCTACAAAGTTACTGACCAAAAGTATGTAGATATGGGGCCGGACTCGTGCTTCACCTAGGTTCTCCACCTGGGTGAAGCACGGGGACTTGCAAGGTCCCGTGCTCCAACTGATGACGTTATTGTACAGTTTAACCAGTATGTTTTCCCTATATGATTCAAAAGATCTAAAACAATTCTGTAAGAGGTGTGAATTTATATGTAGTATAATATAATTAATGTAATTGAAACTGTTTTATTTAACTGTATTATTTATATTTAATATATATGCTTACAAGCTTTTGTGATGCACAGAATAAATAAATCCTGTTAAAAAAAACAAAAAAATACTTAAGAAATAAAATAAATATAATACATAAAAAAAAATAAAAAATAAATAAATAAATGTAATAAATAAATATAATAAATGAAAAAAAAAATGAAAAAAAAATTCCTATTGATTACCCATAATTGTGCTTGATTGTACTGATCATCAGTTGGAGCACGGGACCTTGCAAGTCCCCGTGCTGCACCCAGCTGGAGAACCTAGGTGAAGCACGAGTCCGTCCCCGTAGGTATGTATAATAATATGCCTTTGCCGTATGTAACAAAAACAGGCGAGGCGAGGTAAGTGTATGAGATACGTATGTTACGTATGTAAGACATCATCATCCACTGAGTTTTTTCCCAACCCATTTGGGATCTGGTCTCCAGTGTAACTGCGAAAGCGGCTAAACTTCGATTTAGGTATTTCGGAAAGCGATTGTAATCCATGTATATGTAGATTGTATGTACCTATGTAAGGTAATAGGCACCCTTAGGTGCTAAGTGGCTCTATCAACACCACGGTGAACATGCTGATGGACAAGGCTCTGGCTTAAATATCCAAAGTGCCTGGAATCTGCAATAGGCCTTTTACCCTTTATCCCCAAACAAAGTCTACCCCTTGGGCAATGAAGACGTGATTTTGTGTCACAATGATGTATACAGATGTGTCCATAGTAACATATTTATGCTCGTGACTGTACGTAACAAATTAGAGAATGAAATTTGGAAAGTGTATATTGCTGTACGTTTGTATCGCTTAAACTCGAGATCGGCTGGACCGATTTGGCTCATTGTTAAAGGGAAGGTTTAAAGGTAAAATTTAATGAATACTTAATATAGGTACATAGAAAATCACCGAAACTCCGAAAATAAATATTTGCAGAATGCACAAATATTTGAGCCAGTCCAAGGATCTATCCCGGGAACTCTGGGGTAGCGGTCTCACGCAGAGTACATACATACATTAAACCGACTAGTTTGTTATTTAATCATAATCACGCATAAACTGTTCAACTGATTCGGATGTAAAGCTAAAGTTAGTTTTCTCTCTTTCATTTTAATAAACTTAAAATAAAACAAGTGATTAGCCAATTCTAAAATAAATGAATATCGACTGAAGGACAACGAATTTATAAACATCGGTTTCTACTGATTAAAACAGTTTATATACATAGTATAAAACAAAGTCGCTTTTCCTGTCTGTCTGTCCCTATGTATGCTTAGATCTTTAAAACTACGCAACGGATTTTGATGCGGTTTTTTTTAATAGATAGAGTGATTCAACAGAAAGGTTTTAATGTATAATACATGTATAACATACTAGGGTAATACCGATTATTTTAGAGGTTTCTAATGTAATGTCGTAAATAAACACATTTTTTTGCGCTTTCATTGCAAACGCTGACGAAACCCTACGAGACAGATCAAAATAATGTACTACAGTATTGTACACCATAGAAAGGTCTACAAAAAAGTCCGCGATAGCATATGTCTATCTCTTAAGGATAACTCACAGTAACCATTTTTATCTTTTTATAAATGACACAAAAATAATGTGTCATTTGCCAAGCTATTTTTACCAATACAGTATTATTCCTTATCTAATTGAATACTTTACATACGTTGTGCATTTAATATAGACCAAAATTGCCATTCAAACCATATAATTTGGACGAATGACTTAAGAGATATCTCGTGATGGAAAAAAAATACGAGCGCGGCGACGCAGCCGGGCTGTGGCCAATGACGGCAGTGAACACAGAGATTTTAAGCAATACAGCATAAATTCTTATCCAATTAAGTACCTTAAATACATTTTGCATTTAATATAGATCAATATGGCCCTTTACAGCATGTAATTTAAATGAATATTTTCGAAGATATTACAGAATAATAGGTTATATCATAGGCTTTTTCATTCAAAATTCATTTTCATTCATTCAATTCATTCGACATTTTTTTCGAAATTCATAGTAGGTACCTTGGTTGGATAGGAATTAGAATAAAACAATAGAATTATAGCCAAAAAGCGGTTTAGAGTAATGTAGGTATTTAAGTTCAAAAAAGAACTGAATAGGATAGGTAAATAAATAGTCATATCTGAAGGACGTCGTCGTTCAAACAGGTCGTAGTACAGGGAATGCCCAAAGAGCACGTTCAGCTAGAGACGAAGATTCGTCAAGGGAATGTGAGGCTCGGCTCAGCCAGCTTCGGGCTAGATATAGAGCTGAAGGAGTAAGAGAATCCTCAGTTGAGCGTGAGGCTCGCTGCAGCCAAGATCGGGAAAGTCATAGTGTTCGGAGAGCCAGAGAATCGTCTGCCGAGCTTGAGGCTCGCCTCAGCCAGGATAGGGGTAGGCATCGATTACAGAGAGCCAGAACTAATTTGTGGGTAAATAAAGAAAATTCTGCCATGAATTACGATCCATCAATTCCTTACAAGGACGATCGATAGTATCAATTGATAGCATGTCAGTAGTGATTGAACATTAAAATTCAAAGATGAATCTAATTCCACAATTCTAATACCACAGATAAAGACAATCATTCAACCAATGCAAAGCATACAAATATTTGCATTGAGATATTTGAATTTTAAGACTGACATACTACAAAGTCTATATCTATATCATTGCACCCGTGCGAAGCATGGGCGAGTCGCTGGTATTGCTAATAAAATTATCTGTCCCGGCGAACTTCGTACCGTATGAAATTTTACTTTTAAACCTTTCCTGAGTTTTGACGAATATTTCAAGACCCCGATTAGCCAAATCGGTCAAGCCTTTCTCGAGTTTTAGGGAGACAACCGATTCATTTTTATTTATAAGAAGAAGAAGAAGATATATTATACGTTAAGAGAGAGCTGTTAATGTTCGCGAGGGATAAGCGGAGCTTTGCTTTTGTGTGAGTCACCACGAAAAGTAGAGTAAAAACTCGTTATGTAGCTGTGTGTACAACACATGTGTGTGTAAGAGGTCACTTAAACGTTCACGTACACTGCACTCACACAAATGCAAAGCTCTCGCGAACTCACTGTGATGTTCCTCACGGAGACACAAATACGCCGTCCTGACGACACGTCTTACCTGTGTTACCCTGGCTATATAATCAAGGAACAGTTTCGAGATAAAGCCGTGAGCGTGTTCGTTACGGCGGATGTTTGCTGCCGCCGGTTACGCTGCCTAGAGAACCCCTCCTATTCCGGCATTTGGTTGAATGTAGACCATGGCTCTATGAGCCAGATCTACGTCTGCGTCTACCGTTCTCACAAGGTATTCTGAGACAACAAAGCTCTTCCAGTACCTCAGCGAGACGGCTGATGATGCGCAGGTGCGGTTCCCGAACGCTGACCTAGTGTTTCTGGGGGACTTCAATGGCCATCACATTGATCGGCTTCGGCTTAGCCCTCAAGACTGATCATGCGGATCGGGCTGCATACGCGTTCGTTCTCTCCCACGGTCTGACCCAGATGGTATGCGGGATCACACGGACTGCTTCGGTGGCGTGGTCGGTAGTGTATCCGCTTTCGACGCCGGAGTCTCGGGTTCGATTCCCGGTCGGGACAAACTTTGTGTGATGACACATACGTTTGTACCGAAGTCTGTCTGTCTGATGTATTGGCCTTACTTCGCGGAAACTAGGAATACTGAATAAGGTGAAGTGATACTTTACACAGCACCAGAGGTGTCTGCTGTATAAGACGCAGATTAGACCCTGCGTCGAATTCTACTCTCACCTCTGGGACGGCTCCGCAAAGTATTTGCTAGATGCACTCGACGCTATGCAGTGACGCGCCATTCGCATTATAGATTATCCTGAGGTGCCGGGCAGAGATGCCACTCTCTTACTATAGAAACCATCTTCGCGAGAACCGAGCGTTTTAAACGTTCGTTTCTGTGCCGAACGATAGTGGCATGGAACGCCCTGCCTGCGTAGGTACGTGTTTCCTCCCACATAAAACTCTGGGTTCTTGAACCGTTTGGTCGTCAAGATGAGGGCCACTCTCTATAGTATTGTGTGCTGTGAGAGTGGCCCACAAGCGCTAGACGTCGTCACGACTTACCAACAGGAGGGCGACATCAATTTGACGAACATGATATTAAAAAAAAAAACGACTACAGTAATTACAAAATCTAAAGCATTTTTATTTTAGGCCCAAATTACTTGAATAACGTCTGTGTTAATTGTAGATGTACCTACTTAATTCCCAGAAATGCAATTATGCTAACGGCTGGACCAATTTTGAGGAAACTACTTAGTTTTAGTGTTGTGTGTGGGTGCGAGATATAGGTAGCCTAAATATAGTCTGTATAAAGTATCTTAGACAAGATTTTCAGAACAGTTAGTTTTATTCAAAGTTCTTTGAACCAGAACGTAGAATTATGATGGACGTGGCGGCAGTCGATGTTAATGAAAAATAAATGTAAAAGTAGCTGAGCCCTTTGAACAAAATTATGTTCATTCCAGCGTTGACAAATTTACTAACGTCAACAAACAGTTAGTTAGAAATTAAATTTTTTTTAGAATATCAACAAGCGAAAGACTTTTTATTAATGATCAGCAAATTCTTTACAAAAAAAAATTGCAAATGATGTAACTAAATTCTTGTAACCCATCAGTTTCACTACATGGCTACACAGACCAACGCGGTCGTCGTATACGCTGTCGCCGTATGCATGGCTACATTCTCAAATATTTATATACCTACTTTTTTTATTAGCAAAAACGAATACCGTCAATGTCGATGACACACCTACCTGGTAAGCAGGTAGGTGTGTCATCGACATTGACGGTATGATATGTTTTTTGCGAAATACGAGTAGATATAGTTTTTGTCTAAACATTTGAAAATAGTAGAAGTAAACTCATTGCTTTAAAATACAAAAATCAAAAATCTATTGCAATCAAAAATATTATATTAATATAAGAATTTTATATTAATATAAGAATTATTTATATTTTCTGTAGTATCATGGCATTCAAGCCATGGTCTCCAGTGTGAGTAAGTGGAACGCGGCCATGGACCTCCGTGATCGGGGCCTGAGGACAGCGGGATAGTCACCCGCCGTCATTACAGACGCAGCCTAGAAGGGGGCTGAGGCCCCGCAGCACGCAACCGACTTCTCCACTCACCGACGCGGGATAAAACCTAACCCCAACGACGCGGGATAAAACCCGACCAAACCCTAGACAGAGCCAAACAGGCGGCCAAAGTCCGCCGGGCGCCACTGGAAATTCTCTGTGTGCTCACCAGAGATCTGTGTGCTCGGCATTGAGAATATGGTTTTTTCTTTACAATGACATCTATTGGTGAGTAGCCGCAACTAACGGTAACGTGATTTTTAAGTCAGTTGTCATTGTACAGTTGAGATTATATGCCTATTCTTTATGTACCTAATAAGTAATGCATAATAATTATGCTTATGTAGTTCCAATCTCTTTTAATTCAAAAAATGTATTCCGTACATATATCTAATAATTTCTCATACTATCTCTATATTTGTCTATGTGCCTTATATCTTGTCTCTCTTATCTTCAGTATAATCAGTATCTTCTCCCTCTCGCCTCGCCCATGTCTTGTCTTTCTTGTATTGTCTATGCTTTAAGTTTATTTGATCGGTCGGTGTTGAGACAAATTCGTTTCCATTCATTTGTTATTTTTATGAACGAAAGAAATCTAGGAGTGTGTGAAACATTTGAAAGAAAAGTTAGAAGATTAGATAGTGACTAACAAATGTGCTAATACGGTATTGCAGTTTATATTATAAGAAGCATAGAACCCATAGAACTTTGTTTATGTCCTATCAGTTGCTTGCTACAAACATCTGTAGATGTGGTCCTAGTACTAGTACACTTGTTGCACTCATTTTTGAGTTTTACGTATACCTAAAAAAACGACCTTATCCTAATTACATGTAAAATAATTCTTTCTAGTTTTGTCATTATTTACCGTTACAATGATCCAGTGAACGTGGGAAATAGGTTTCAACGGTATGTCGTGATGTACGTTACGATTACTATGCACCTGCAAAACATGTTGTGATTGTGATGACTCGAATGCATCATTCACGCAAGGTCTTGCGGAAAGATAAATAAAAATCCAGTTATTTGTTACGTGGTAACTATGGCGCAGGTAAAAAATACTTGATTCGACAAGTTGGTGTGAAATCAGTCCCAAAGTGACTCATGCATGGTTACAGACATTCATAAATTGTTTTGTTTTTGTGGAATTCCATAGTGATGAGTAAATAGTGTTACGAAAGTAAACGAATGTTGAGTTGAACTATGTTCTTCATTTGAAAAACAAACTCAGTGGTAACTGGCTGGAAAAACAGTGATAAAATATAGTGAAACATGTTAAAAGTTGTGTTCTTAATTTGAAATTGCAATGGCTCAGAGTTCAGTTGATTCAGACAGGCTATCCTCAGCTGGTATCTCGACACATAGCTCTGGTACTGCTGGCACTGTTGGTGGATCAGTGGTTGGTGTAAGGCCTGGAGACCCTGTTCTAAAGAGGGAACATGAGGATGACTACAACTTAGGACCATTGCCTCCTATGTGGGAAAAGGCCTTTACACCTTCGGGAGAAGTGTATTTCATAGAGTAAGTAAGGTTTATAGTTATTTCTCAGTATAATAAGTCCAATTTATGGATCAATTCTAAGGAAATGTTACAAATGTTATTCACATATTTTAAAAGTGGATGAATGAGTGGATGAACAATTTTTTCTCTACACAATTTATAGCAAAGTGATTCCCAATCCTAAACATTTGAACTACCTAAAAAAATGCTAGTGTGTGATAATACCTTATTTTTTCTTTTAATTGTTCATTTGGTTGTATAATAAAGGAAATAATAATTATGCTAAATAAATGGAATAATAATAAATGTTTTACAAAAAAAATGTTAGTTATACAACTTATTATCTGACCTAGGTCTCTGTCTATCTGACCTAGGTCAGTCGAGACCTTACAGACTACATGTCACCAAAGAGTTGTATTGTATAGTAGACCTATCTGGCAGTTTGAAAAAGTATATACATAATTCACATTTAAAAAAAAAAACAATAGCTATGGTTTATTGTTGTCTCGCATCAGGTGAAATCTAATTACCATGTGAACAATTGTGCCTAGTTATTGAAAGTAAAGAAACCTGTTGGAGATTACATCTATATGAATATTATAAAGAGGAAAGATTTGATTGTTTGGTAGTTAGCACTGAATAGGGAGCCTATTGGGAACTTCTGAACCGATTTGAAAAATCCTTTTAATAATATGTAGTTACGTTATCTCCAAGTGACAAAGGCTCCTTTTTAACCCAGTTTTCATCAAACATAATTTTAAATGAAGAAAAAACGAGCTATAAGAACTTTTACACACTATATCAGACCCAAAACCGTCAAACCATGTATAAAGCGACTTCATGATGAAGTTATTGGCAAAGTTGTGGGTGTGTAATCAACCTCTGCCTTCCGCCTTAGGGATATTGGCGTAGTTATATCTATGTATTACTGCTCATACGCTTAAATATTCCAATGATTGATCCGATTTAGATCTGATTCCGTAAGTAAATGTAAGGATGTTATATGATTACCTGACGTTATGTCTAAGTGCATACTTGAATGATTGAATTGATTGTTATCGCCTCTCTAATTACTACTTACAATGTATTTGCATAGACTTGATGATTTGTTCCTGTATTGTGGCTGTTTTATATAATGAGCATGGTATGATCTTCATACTTTAAGTTTTGATGGGAAAACAGCAAAGCAAACTAAGGGACAAAAGAGACTCTATTAAAATTTGCACCCTACCATCCAGTGCCCTCGGAAGGGACCAGGTTGACCTAAAAAAGACCTTATACAAATGCACACATGATAATAAACTCGGAGACACATTCACACACACATATAACGTAAAATGGCCAATAAATGTTATGTAAATTAACCGTTGGTTAGAGAAGGAAAACTCTATACAGGTGACATATGTAGGCTGAATTCCCCCCTCTTTGTGGGAGGTCTATGCCTAGCAGTGGTCGTCAAATGGACTGAGATGATGATAAAATATTTTTTTTTTTATATTTTGTTCGCCAAATTGACGCCACCCGCCTGGTGGTAAGTCGTGACGACGTCCAGCGATTGTTAACTAGAATATTTGAACATACTTTGGGTTGGTACAGTCAAGGTTCAAAAGTGCATTCCCATTATAACAATGCAATTACTTAACTGATATCCAAGTCCATTTTCGGTTATTTCTTTTCTTAAAATGCTTAGACTGTAGAGGTTTTATTTATCTGTGCTAGGAAACTGCAGTCTGACAATCAGCATACGGTCAAGTTATTGCATTGTAAGGCCCCTTTTCCACGACCGATTTTTTAACGCGCGTAAAAAAATACGTCAGAATAGATCAAATGCATTGCCATAGTATTTGTTCACACGGCAGCGAATTTAAATCGTGACGTATTTTTCAGCGCAGTATTTTAAGCGCTGTGTGTTGAGTCGCGATTTTTTAACGCACGTGTAAATTAGGCTAAAATTGAAATGCACTTTTGAGCCTGGACTGTACCTAATATTGTGTAATTTGTTCCCAATAGACTCCCAATAATTAACTATTTCTCTTTCAGTCACACCGCCGGCACCTCCCACTGGCTAGACCCACGGCTAGCTAGAGTCAGGAAGCATTCTTTAGGTGAATGTGGTGAAGATGAGCTACCATTCGGTTGGGAGAGAGTTACTGATGAGAAGTATGGATCTTACTATGTGGATCATATTAATAGGACAACTCAGTATGAGAATCCTGTACTGGCAGCCAGGAGGTTAAGAGGTAATTGTCTTACTGGATTAGTTGATAACCGTGGATACCTGGACTAGATATCGGACCCAATATACTATATCCACCTCGGTGATATGGTATAACTGCCTCTGTGGCATGTGTATGTGACTGCCGTCACTGAGGTTTCTATTTAATTTAATTAATGAGGTTAATATTTGTGTGATCCAGAATTCCTGACTTGAATTGGGCATGCTGAATCTAATACATTTGTCTTCTTTGTCTTTAATAGCAATAGCAAATTACTGATAAAAAAACCTTATCAAAATTGATCCATAATGCTACAATGTCACACAAATGCACAGGTTAAACGGGTTTAAAATCACGTCGTTATACTCGAAGGGATTCACTTTGGCGCCACGTTATAGGGGCAGGTATAATAGTTGAGAATGCTTTGGGCCTTTCTGATGTCGCTTAAGCCCCTTAGCACTAGAACCTAGAATAAAAAACTTCGGTATCAGATAACCGAAACGGCGATAGGCTCGCCCCCTACATGAGACCAATTAAGCTACCAGCAAATTGTGGATGTGTTGTGATATAGGCGTGATTGGACATTCTCACATTACGTCATCTAGCCCAAATTAAACTAATATAAGCTTGTGTTATGGAATCTAGACGACTGATAAATATACTTATAAATAAAGTAATGGTAAGTAAGATGTTAAAACTTTTCAAATTATAATAGCATTATTTTCGCAAATACTGTTTTTCGAAAATAATGCTATTTTATTTTGAAAAGTTTTAACATCTTACTTACCATTACTTTGTCATGGATTTTCGCCAGGTAACGCCTGTTTCTATCCAATATACTTATATATTTCAAAATACATACATATTATACATAGAAAATACCCAAATTCCGAAACAAGCATTTGTGGATCACACAAATCATTTGATTCGACCCAGAATCGAACCTAGGACCTCAGGTACGGCAGTCGCATACGCATACCAGTGAGCCAGCGAGGCAGTCGTATGTATGTATCAGATAACTGAATAAGTACCACACCTGCCTATCTGCAGTTCTTCATTGTTTTCCCATAATAATGTATACAGTTCTCATATTACTTTACTGTGAAAATCATCTAGAAACACGTAAACAACATATAATCTGAGCAATGGTTGCAGTTGCATTCAAATAGTCATATATTTCGAAGTTACTGGTTTCACTTTTACTGAATCAAAGGCCAGTTTTGGTCGATGACTGTCTATATGGCTAGCTAGCACTCGCCCCAGGTTGGCACGACGAAGACAAGTACGTCCACTAGTATTGGATAAAAACATTTAAAGCAATGAGTGCAATAACGAAAAGTTGGTTGCATTTGTACCATTTCAGTCCCTTCAGTTCTTTCTCTGATCAACTGAGCTACCAAGACAACAGAGAAATACCTCAAAATTGGTACCTATCCATCTTTTAAAAGGGCTATGGGAGGGCTACCGCGAACCTTTCAAATTATTTTCGGTAATGGACCTTTCATTTTTGCTTCCACAGCAGGCACTTTACACGCTCAATTAGTAAAATTAGAAAGCAAACAGTTGTTAATTACTGAATCGCCGATAGCGTGCTTAACATCAATTAGTTTGATAATTAAAACAAACTTATGTAGCACTCAACAGCTGCAAGACGGATGCAATAAGCCGGAAACTGTTTATGTAATAAAAAAAAAAGAAATATTGCCAAAGGCTTGATTGATGCGTCTCTGTAACAGAAGGTTACTTTCTGGCTCAGAGAATTGGCATTGTTATTAAAAGTGGCAATGCGTATGTATATTCTGGGAACCATTCCAGTCAACGATGACGCCAACCTGTCAGTATAAAAAGATCCTCCTTTTTATACTGACAGGTGCCTACTAAACACCCGCTACTTAGTTCGCATGGAGTTCTTTGACGCCAAAATATCCTCACATGTATCGTAAATCCAAGTTTGAAGTGCAAGAAACAGAAGATCCCAAATGAAATAATTTTTCTCCGTTTTTGCAACATTTCGCGGTATATTATAATAGCCTACATCTTTCCTCTAATGAACTATTATTGAACACCAGATGTTTTTGAAATTAGCGCGTTCAACCAAACAAATAAACTACTCTTCGCTTTATAATATTAGTATACCTACGTCACTTAAAACATATTTTCGTCGTAAAAAGTTTCTGAACATCTGGCCATTACCTCAATCTCAAATTATCTCTGTAGCTTTCATCAAATCAGTCCAACCTTATTTACCTGACTCCCGTACAAAAAAATCCAACAATTAATTAATTAAATACTGCTTGTTCCAGCTGAAAAAATGTCTTCAGAAAATGGGGTTAATAGCCAATCAAATGGAGCCACACCTACAGGAGAACTTCGAGGTGAAAGGTTTACCGTGGCATTAACGAAAAGCACCCAAGTAAGTGTCTGATTCTAACCATCACATATCACACTATGATGGAGTTTGTAGCACCCATAACATCAGCTATCGTCATCAACAGTACAATTCACGTAAGAAAAACGCTGGGTGAGAATAGAGGTTGTGTTTGCGAATCGGTACTCTCGCTGTTACCACCATCTTGCCTACTTGCAGTCAGTATTCTTTTTATCTGACGCGACTTATACCTGCCACTATCCCCAATTATTTGGGGTCAACACAACATTGTGTTTCGACTCCAGATATCTCTGTCAGACGTCATCTCCTCAATCACTCCCTTCCTTGTCATATCATCTTACACGCATTCCAACTTTTAACGGGAATTGACACAACTCATGTATACCTAAATTTTATTGCCTGGCGTTTCGATCAGGTTGCGGAGGATTTCGTACACGATCTTTTGTAAATGTTGTCAGTGCGTTAGTATTTACATGTCTTATGTACATTACAGGGTCTGGGTTTCACACTGATAGGCGCTGAAGGTATACCGGAGACGGATGGCTATCTACAGATCCGCAGCATTGTGCCGCACAGTCCTGCCTGGATTGATGGTGAGGAATACCATCATTAACACCTTGTCTGCTTTACTGCTGAAAGACCTGGATATTCCCTTGAATGTCCAGGAAATGAAATTATCTCTTGTAATTAGGCATTTGTTAAAGCCGTCTAACATTCATGCTTCTCTTTTAAATGTTTTTTTTTTCTGTTACAATCTGCTAAATGTTTATTTCTTGACTGAACATTTTCACGATCTCTTTATTCAAATTAATATTAAAAAGTCCCATGACAATCAATTATTTTTTTATCTTTAACTTGAACCTAGAGATTAATCATATATTTATCTTTCCAGGTGCTCTCCGTCCAGGTGACGTGGTAGTGGGCGTGGGCAACCGTGGCGTACGTGGGCTATCTCATGCCCACGTGGCCCAGGTCTTCCAGTCGATCACACCTGGTACTGAGGTCACTTTGCATCTTGTTAGAGGTCAGTGATCTAAGTTTATTCCATACTCTATTGAGCACAATAATATTATGTCGAAATTTGTTAATGTGCATATAGGAGGGGGCAAGCCTATCTTACCAGGCACCACAGAAAATCCATAAACACTCAATTCAAAAATTACAACAGTCAGGACAGATCATATCACTAAATGGAATCTCTGCAGTCCGAGCAAATGTTGTAAACACTAATTCTTCAACTGATGCAGTAAAAAAAAGAAAAATTTTCCAGGATATCCGCTGTCATTCGACTCTGAAGACCCGAATACTCGCGTATTGAGTACGCTAGCTGTGGACGCCACTACGCCTGCCACTTCCGACGCTGTAGCCATGCAACAGCTCACTAGAGCACTTAGAACCAGGTACTCTATTCTACTTATACATACAAATAAAATAAGTGTCTGTTTTAAACTTCCAAATTAACACAGCTTTTCGTTAATAAACAGTCAATAAACAGTTATCACGATTTTTCTCTGGCTGGCAGATAACTCATAGCATACGGAGTAACTTGGCCACTTTTTATCCCGGAAATTGAGAACTATGAAACTATTTCATGCGGGCGATCAGCTAGCAGACGACTTCCGACGATCCGCTTTATATTCTTTTATAATTTAACTAGCCGACTTTGCCCGCCCGCTTGGCAAATTATATAAACACAAAATCCTTCCACAAGAACTACTCTCTATTGGTGAAAACCGCATCAAACTCCATTCCGTAGCGTATTTTTCCCATTGCGTAGTTTCCAAGATCTAAGCATATATATGGACGGACTAACTTTGTTTTATACTATGTTATGATGAATTTAAATATAAAATTTGATTTATTATTTCTAGATTCAACCTAGACTCACCGAACCATGAGTCGAACCCAGGTCGAGATAAAGTCGACGCGCCGATACCACCTCACAGTCCTGGACAGAGGCGACTACTGTCCAGGTCTTTTGACCTGGACGAACTGAATGTTGATGATAATACACAAGAGTTGCCAAGATGTCCCTCTTTGGACCACGTACTGTCTTTAACTAGCGGTATGTTTTTTTTTTTTTTTTTCAATATAATACGTTATGTTTTATCCCCAAAGGGGTAACCACAGGCGTTTGTAACACCTACATTTCGCTAATACGGGACGAATCTATTGCTGTTTCGGGTACTAAGGTCGTCCGTGTTCGGGCGTTTCTAGATTTAATCTAGACTCACCGAACCACGAGTCGAACCCAGGTCGAGACAAAGTCGACGCACCGATGCCACCAGTTCATTGAGTTACACAACTACAGCGTTCACTTCGAACACGGGCACTAATGTGGCTTTGCAATCTTTGCAATAAAATATTACATACGACAAGTAAACCAGTTAATATAGTCCACAAATACTTTTATTTCGTGGATCTAATACGAGGCAAAATTATTGTCATTTACCGAGTAGGTACTATTCATGTATATGAGAACTTAAATGAAAGCCAACTCACGATGCAGTAAGAAGCTAGTTTATTACTGACATTACAAATTGCACATGGCGGCATCACACATACATATCTACTAAACATGATATATTCATCCGATTGAAATGATGGATTTTCTATAGTACCTACCCGGTAAATAGCAATAACTTTGCCTTCAATTAGATGAGAGCAACAAAATAGAGTGGGTGTGCAATGCGTCTCTGTTTACCCCAGCGATATTGTCGTGATGATATGTATGTATCTCCTGTAACATTCCAGAGCACACATCTCGCGCAGACAGTCTCAACTCAAACGGAGCGGGCCGGGAGTTGTCGCTGGCGTTGCGGCGCGGGAACGCGGGCTTCGGGTTCACTATAGCCGATAGTGTGCATGGACAGAGGGTAAAGAAGGTACACTCAGTTATTTCATACGGTTCAATCATCCACCGAGCCTTTTCGAGGGTCGGCTTTCGAGTCTTAACGGCTGAACTTCGATATTTTTGTGAAGCAACTGGCATCTGACCTCCACAACCCATGGGCGATATCGAAGCTCTGTAGTAAGACCGACGCGACAACGTGCTCTCCGAGGCACGGAGGGGTCTTAAGAAATGGTCACTCATGCTAAAACCTAGCTAGATGTTGCTTAACCTTTGCAATGTCTTATCCTACTTGGATACCACTGAGCCAAGAGACCCTCCTAATTCCGTCTTGGCCACTTGGTCCTTTGAATTCTATCAAAACTTATATACCCTACACCGGTGCTGCCCCTAGCGGATATTTTTAAAACCTTCAGAGGCTAATTGGAGCCTAAATGGCTAATATGAATACTTAAAATAATATGATTGTGTCAGGTATTGGACCGCAGTAGGTGTGCCGGCCTGCGGGAAGGCGACCTGCTGCTGCAGATAGGTGACCACGACGTGAGGCACGCGCCGCATCAGCATGTCGTACAAGTGAGTGTGCAGTAGTTCGTCAACCTGCCGGCAGGTGGCGCCACACGCGCGCCGGGAAACCGTCTACTGGTTCAAGTCGTTCGCGATTAGGGTGCCGACTCATCATCTCGACGTGTTCCTCAAGGAAGAGTTTTGGCCGAAAGGTGTCGTGTATAGACGGTTTCGCGGCACGTTACCTTACACGAAGTGTAACACGACACCCGTCTATATAAAAGACAGTTTAGTGCTCGTTAATATAAGTTATATTATATCTCAGGGGAACTATGTCTATACTACGTATATATAGAGCGATGATAACCGGTCTGAAACACTTAACGACCACTCTGCACGTCTGAACAGTCGAGGATGACGTAACACCATTATAGCCTTCCCAGTTTAAATTGCCTTGTGGCAAAAAATGGAACTAATTACTGTTTGTAGTTATTGTTCTGAGATCTTGTTTTTGAGTGTTTCAAATGTGGCGCCCTTGGAACGCAAACATATGTATACTGAGCAACTTATATCCAAGCTACTTAGTAATCGCCACGAAGAAAACGTGTGACTCTCGCCCTCTATCTATAGATGGTTGTTCTGAGTATTATATGTATTTATCGGTGGAATATTAGGTATGTATGGCCTATGGGCCGTAGAATAAGTACTGTCAACGTAAATATGTAACATTTCTCGTGTGGCCTGAATATAAATAAAAAAATATATACTAATATCATTTCTAACCATGTATTTCGAATCCCCAGGTACTAAAAGACTGTCCAGCGTTACACGAGACCACCCTCCGAGTATGGCGCAGGAACAACGCTACCGGGAGAGCGCCTAGGAGTAGATCCGCTACTCGCTTGCCTGCTGCTACTGGTGAGATTACATACATATCATGCTTGAATATTAAGATGGAAATCGCTACAATGAAATAAAAATACACGTCAAAAATTGACTCAGCAACCGACTTCAAATAATTGAAATGAGACCAAATAATTGTCGGCATGGAAGCAAATTTAAATGAGATTTTAATAGGTGATATTTTGTATTGATATAGTTTTAGGAATGACATAATGGTATTGAAATAATATTGTAATAATTGTAGAATGTTGTGAAAAAAATATATTAATTTAATATTTGCATGCCGTGATCCATCCGGCGAAACATGATGTAACCTTAGACAGTTAACAAAACCCATGTCAACCATGTTTCAAGTGAATAAATATTTCATTTCATTTCATTTCATTTCATTTCATGAGACCACTTGGGAACTAAACTACTAACTAAATAAAAAATAAAAAAAAAACTCATTGCTTTGTAATACACGCCTATATCCCACATAAACACCCCACTTTGCCAGTAATTTTTTTTGTCTCACGGCATGCCTATTGCCGTCACCAGGCACTATAAAAATTCCATAACCACTCTATAATTCAATCCAAAATTCCAACAGTCAGGACAGATGTTACATTTCACTGGATATAAGCTCTGCAGTTGGTAATTAAATACAATTATTTCTAGCCACATCCAACAATAACCAGCTTATCAGAAGTAAAACCCCGACGGCGGAACAACTAAGGTCCCCCAACCTTCACACTCAAGACGCACTGAGGGATCGACTGAGTGGAATGAACTCAGGTTTGTGAACAGTTAATCTGTGACAAAGATTATAGATTCATTTATATTTATTAGCTGTCCCGGCAAAATTCGTTGTACTGCCTTAAATTTACCTTTTAAACCTTCCCTGAGTTTGTACAAAAATATTAAGACCAAAATTAGCCAAATCTGTCCAGCCTTTCTCGAGTTTTAGCGAGACAAACGAAGGGCATATTATTATAAAAAAGATAAAGAGTGTCGGTTTACAGATTACTTGTTTACAATTTAATTTTTTACTTCCCAGTTGAAGCTACATACGCAGTCCCTGAACACAAGAACCGTGAACGCGAAAGTCTCATAGACCGCCGTAGAAGAAGCAGCACACCCGGTGGCCGCCTAACCTTACCAGTCGTCACCCCATGGGCTGAAACACAACCTGAAAACCAATGGCAGGAACGAGAAACATGGGTCGACAACTCAAACATAAGAAACTGGGCGGAAAACGCACAGAAATGGGACGAAACCGGACAAAAGTGGGACGACAACGGACAAAAGTGGGAACAAAACGGTCAGAAATGGGAAGAGAACGGCCAAAAGTGGGAACAAAACGGCCAGAAATGGGAACAGAACGGACAAAAGTGGGATCAGAATGGTCAAAAGTGGGATCAGAATGGTCAAAAATGGGAGAACGGTCAGAAGTGGGACGAAAGTAGTCAGAAGTGGGTTGAGAATGGTCAGAGGTATGATGACCGTAGTAACGGGAACAGGTGGGGTAGTAATGAAAGGTGGGGTAATGGGAATTGGGGTGAAGTACCAACTCCCACTGTACATGTTGATATGAATGCAGCTTATTGGAGAGGGAACGCTAGTGTTGCGGACAGCAGTGATAACGGAGGTAATATAGTATTACATTATGATCTATTGTTAACCCCAAGTAACCCAGCCCAGGCTGGGTTGCGTTAGGGGTTCAGCAGCTGCACCGCCGGGCCCGGGGCGATGTATGGTGCAGCAGGCATGGGACCAGTGGGGGCGAAACGGAGTCTAGTGTGGGTGGTGTGGGTCGATTCGCCGGCCAGGGAGACCCTTAGCAACGGCGTTGCCGCGGCCGCCCGCAACACAGTCATGGGGCCCGCCTGGGGCCAACCACCCCAGGAGGCTGCCCCACATGTTGCGCATAATCCTGATGTGGGATCGCCGCTCCGGGTGGTAACCGGTGTGGGGTAGCGGCGGCCTTGCATCAGGGGGGTTTGGGAGCCCTTCCGTCCGGCGAGTCGGCTCCGACCTAACCACACGGTTCTAGACAACGCTAGCCCCTGCGCTTTGTCACTTACTGCTGCACCAGATGTCGCCCTGTCTTCACGCTTCTTCTTCAAAATCTACAATGGCAGTGCAACAAAAAAGAAATAAACGTTACACAGCGGCCCTAGGAAACCCCACAACTTCACATTTCGAGGTGGAGTTCACTAACGTCCGTGGACTCCATGCGAACCTCGATACCGTCCACCACCACCTTGAGACGGCACGGCCCGCTGTGATGTTCCTCACGGAGACACAAATACGCCGCCCTGACGACACGTCTTACCTGTGTTACCCCGGCTATGTCATCGAGGAACAATTTCGAGACAAAGCCGGGGTGTGCG
This sequence comes from Nudaria mundana, assembly GCA_963556515.1. Classification (NCBI taxonomy): domain Eukaryota; kingdom Metazoa; phylum Arthropoda; class Insecta; order Lepidoptera; family Erebidae; genus Nudaria; species Nudaria mundana. The sequence continues at coordinate 11,325,680 of OY748313.1, forward strand.
TGTTCGTTAGGGCGGATGTTTGCTGCCGCCGGTTGCGCTGCCTAGAGAACCCCTCCAATTCCGTCCTTTGGCTGCACGTAGACCATGGCTCTATGAGCCAGATCTACGTGTGCGTCTACCGATCCCACACAGGGGATTCTGAGACAACAAAGCTCTTCCAGTACCTCAGCGAGACGGCTGATGAAGCGCAGGTGCGGTTCCCGAACGCTGACCTAGTATTTCTGGGGGACTTCAATGGCCATCACATTGAATGGCTGGGGTCCCTCAAGACTGATCATGCGGGTAGAGCCGCCCATGCGTTCGCTCTCTCCCACGGTCTGACCCAGATGGTATGCGGGATCACCCGGATACCAGACAGGTCAGATCACGCGCCCGCTCTGCTGGATCTACTGCTGACGAGTCGCCCAGCCCAGTACAGTGTTTCGGTAGGAGCCCCACTGGGTAGTTCCGACCACTGTGTTGTTCACGCTGGCATGAAGGTGTCACCTCCTGCACGTCCTGTACAAACGTCACGACGACTATGGCACTACTCGTCAGCGGATTGGGACGGTCTACGCGATTATTATGCGTCCGTCCCCTGGAGCCAGCGCTGCTTTGTAGGAAAGGCTCCTTCGGATAGTGCGTCTGCTATTGCTGGCGAGATCAGTTTAGGGATGGATTATTACATCCCTTTCACTGATGTCACCAGTATCCGCAGAGCCCGTCCCTGGTTCGGGCGAGATTGTGCCAAAGCTGTTCGACAAAAACAGTCGGCATATCGCGCCTGGATCAGGGCCCGGGCTGTGCGCGACCCAAACGTGGGCCACCTCAAAGCAGCGTACAACCGGGCCACAAAGTCGAGTAAGAGGGCCTTTAAGAGAGCGGATGCCCAGCGCGTCGCGCGGCTTGGTCAGGAGCTCACTTCCCATCCCACGGGCAGCCGTGGATTCTGGCAACTGGCCAAAGCCGTGCAATCTAACTTTTGTCAGCCCTCGCTGCCACCGCTGCGTTACCCAGATGGAACACTGGCTCACAAAGCCCAAGAGAAAGCGGATATGCTCGCAGACCTCTTTGCGGCTAATTCCCGGGTCGACGACCGTGGCCTGCAGCCCCCCGCCATCGCCAACTGTGGCCACACAATGCCTGATATTGTTATCAGGCAATGTGATGTACGGGCAGTGCTGCGGTCACTCGACACGCGGAAAGTCAGTGGCCCTGACGGCATTCCGGCGGTGGTGCTACGAAAATGTGCAGCTGAGTTGTCTCCAGTATTAACGCGTCTGTACCGCCTGTCATACTCTTCAGGGCTCGTGCCGGAGGTCTGGAAGGAAGCGAACGTACAACCGATCCCCAAGAAAGGGGATCGGTCCGATCCAGGCAACTATCGACCCATAGCTGTCACCTCAGTCATTTGCAAGGTGCTTGAGCTCCTTATAAATAAGCAGCTCATGCAATTCCTAGAGGATCACTCATTAATCAATGATCGACAATACGGCTTCAGGCCAAAGCGATCAACGGGTGATCTTCTGGCATTCGTAACGCATGTCTGGGGTGGGGCTATGGAAAGGCACGGCGAGTCCTTGGCTATTAGCCTGGACATCGCCAAAGCCTTCGATGGGGTCTGGCATGCTTCGCTCCTTTCCAAGCTTCCGGCATATGGTCTACCTCCTCAACTGTGCAGCTGGATTGCCAGCTTTTTAAACGAGCGCCGAGTGCGGGTCCTCTGCGATGGCCAGGCTTCTCGCTTCTTGCAAGTGAATGCCGGGGTACCGCAGGGGTCCGTACTATCACCAACTCTCTTTCTTCTGCATATCAATGATATGCTATCCCTCGGGAACATTCATTGCTATGCAGATGACAGCACACTGCACGGGAGTTACTCGGTTCGTCCGACGGCGGGGCGATCTGAGATTGAGGAGGAGAGACGACGACTCGTGGCTGATCTCGACCGTAACCTCGACAATATCTCTCAATGGGGTACCGAGAACCTGGTCGAGTTCAATGCCCGCAAAACAAGGGCGTGTGCATTTACTGCGAAGAAATCCCCTTTCCTTCCCCTACCCTCTCTTCAGAATGCATTATTACCAATGAAGGACAACCTTGATATCCTTGGCATAGACGTTCGTCGAGAGCTCAATAATAAAAACTACATCGAAAGATGTATAGGGCTAGCTTCGCGGAAACTAGGAATACTGAATAAGGTAAAGAGATTCTTTACACCGGACCAGAGGTGTCTGCTGTACAAGACGCAGATTAGACCCTGCGTCGAATACTGCTCTCACCTCTGGGACGGCTCCGCGAAGTACCTGCTGGACGCTCTCGACGCTATGCAGCGACGGGCTATCCGTATTATAGGTTGTCCGGAGGTAACGGGAAGCCTTGAGCCGCTAGCTCAGCGCCGAACAATAGCTTCCTTGGCCGCATTCTACCGTATTTACCACGGCGAGTGTTCTGAAGAGCTCTTCAATCTGATCCCACCCTCTTCCTTCCGATCCCGAACGACTCGTGCCGGGCAGAGATGCCACCCCCACACAGTGGATAGCATGTTCGCGAGAACCGAACGTTTTAAACGTTCGTTTCTCTGCCGAACGATAGTGGCCTGGAACGCCCTGCCTGTGCACGTGTTTCCTCCCACATATAATTCTTGGGTTCTTTAAGCGGAGCGTGAAGAGGCACATCAGTAGGTCGTCAAGTTGAGGGCCACTCTCAATAGTAATGTGTGCTGTGAGAGTGGCCCACAATCGCTAGACGTCGTCACGACTTACCACCAGGCGGGCGGCGTCAATTTGGCGAACCAAATATAAAAAAAAAAAAAAAAAAAAAAAAAAAAAATAACCAATTTCAAAAATAACCTTTTTGGGCTGAGATAAGACCCAAGCATCACATCTGACCTAGCCTTATCGTCTGTTTTATAATTACTAAGGGTCGTCTATATGGTTGTGGTACAGTAGACATCGCGAATATTAAAACCGATCAAAATTCACATTCACAAGTTTCGTACAGATCTGATAATAAATGTGTCCGCTAGCCCGGAACACACATCAGACTGACAGACTAAAGCAAAATTGTCCAGTACCTCTAAGGTCTCGGAATGTAGACTGCTCGTTCGGTCACTTAGTGACTTATACTGTCCAGGTTTCCCAGAAGATGGTATGCTGCATTCGCCTACAACAGCTGCTATTGGTGGTCTCAGCATCCATAGACAATCTCCTTCCTCTAGCAGGATCAGACCACATTCACCATCAAATTCTACAGGTATTCCGGGCCAAGACTTCATATTGTATAATTATTTGAGAATATGGTAGCAAACTTCATAGTCTATAAAAACATGTATTCATTGATTGGCCACAGAGCCCTCTAGTTGTGTTTAAAGGTAACGCACAACCTACCATATCAGTTAGTTCCTCAATTGTTGGTAGATGGCGCTTTTAAGCGTGGCCGTGAATCGCACACTCATACAAAATGACCGTGACAACAGGTCATGGGCTAGGAGAGTCTTAATCAGTTGGTAGAACGTTCCTTTTGGAAAGATAGCAGTCGTTGGTTCGAGTCCAGCCTAAGACTATAGTTTATGCGATTCATATTGTAAAATTATTTAAGTGATGTCTTGGTAAGTTAATAGATAGAAAGAAGAAGAAATAAAAAACATTTAATTTGGACACAGGCGGGCTATCTAAATCTAAAAACGTGGTAAATAAAAAGTAAACAAAATTTAAATAAAGCAAGCCTATGTATAAGCCGCGCAAGATGACAATGGGATTGGCGGCCATGTTGGTGACGTCATAGAGACGTAGATTAACCTGCAATACTGTTTCGTTATCCGTACTTTTCAGCGATGGATGACGTCACGGAGCGGTTATTGTGACAAGGTTCTATCCCGCTCACATCGTGCGCGGCTTATATAATCCGAAATCTGACGCGAAATTATACTAATAGTTGAGCGAAGTGACCGAAGCTCAATCTTAGGCGATTCATGTATTTCGTTTGTCCGCATACTCCTCCTAAACGCCTGAACCGATCTCCTTCAAACTTACCACAGTGATAACGTGTGGCGTGAGGGTGGTTTAGAACAAAAAATAAATAAAAAACCTTTGAACATAAAAAATAAATCGTTTTCGTTCGAAAATTTAACACTTCGCTGTTTTTTGCAACAGCAGCATGCATTGCATGTCTAGTAGTAGATTATGAAACCGCTACATAACGAAGAGTATTAGAACACGAGCAGGTCTCAAAGAAACGAGCTTTGGCACGTCTCTCCATAGTAACCTACGAGTGTTCCAACACCAACTATAAGCACTTTCATATACTAATCTAGCTAATATAAATTCAATCTCCATTCTGTTTAATTTCTAATACTAATTCTGTCTCCAGGTCGTCTCCGAAGTCACTCTCCTTCCACAAACAGCGCCACAGATCGTCTCCTCGCCACTTCTCCATCAACTAGACAAAGCCAATCGCCTTCCAATCATTCTTCCAACGGCAGAATCAAATCTTCTCCGCTGAGGTAATATTATGTCAATATACTAGTAAAAAATAATTCTTTGCACAGATATAAAATTGAAAATTCTGTTTATTTCGAATCAAATTACAGCTTTTATATAGAAATATTATGAAAGTATTTACGGTCCATACATAAACGTCTGTGTGTCTGTTTAGTCTTTTAAAAGGCTGGATCGATTTGAACAGAATAGCTGATGGTATAGGGAGGAACTTAAGCTAGTTTCTATCCCAGGAAAAATCTTTTTATTGCTATCCATATCTTAGCCATGTCAATTTCGATTTTTTGGAATTACGTCTGGCAAGAGTTGAATAAAAACATCATTCTGCAATCTAGGGATCAAATTGAAACTTAAAACTAGGCCATAGAAAGCAATCCTTGAAGTTTTTCATCATGTTAATACACATAATAAACTGTGGCGTGGTCGGTAGTGCATCGGCTTTCGACCCCGGGAGTCTCGGGTTCGATTCCCGGGTCTAATCCAATATTTGTATAGTGATCCACAAATGTTTTTTTCGGAATTTGGGTGTTTTCTATGTATATTATGTATGTATTTAGAAATATACAGCTGATCGCCCAGAACGCCTTTTGATATGTTTCGACCGCGAAACAAGAAAAAAAAGTTATAAGCGTTATTTCAAATCGAAAACAAGAAACAGAGACAAAATGTTCTTAGCAGGAGAGAGAGGGAAGGTTTTTCACAGGTGCGCTCCGCGGCGTCCTTGATGCGAAACAGAGACAAAATGCAGATATATTTATGGATTCCTTTGAGACGAATCACATAGTAAAGAATATGCATATATTATATTATTTTAGATACGTGGATGATATCATCATCTGCTGGACGGGTACAAAGCGCCAACCTGGTGGTCTGGTTTCGAACCTGAACTCAGTACACCCTAGGATTGAATTTTCATTAGAAGTGGAAACAGAGGCTACTCTTAATTTTCTGGATCTGTCAATCTCTAGGAGGGGTGGGGTTCACGAGTTTGGTATTTACAGGAAGCCAACTTGTACAGATATAGTTATTCCCTATTCTTCTAACCATCCCTGGCGGTCGACACATATTGAAACGGGTTCTGGTCGACCAGCTGATGGGGGTGTCTTCGGATTGATATAACCCTTACGTAACGTAAGATCCTGAGGGAAAACAATATATTTACAGCTTTTAGAACCCAGAACACCTTGAGGGAGTTATGTAATGGTAAAGATTTAGTTTCTGTGAAACAGAAGTCAGGAGTTTATTTGTTAAATTGCTATGGTTGTAATATGCAGTATGTAGGTCAGACTGGCAGGTCCTTTGATGTCAGATACAGAGAGCATTTATCGGCCTTCCGCAACGGTTGTCCGGAGAAGTCTCACTTTGCAAAACATCTTCTGGATACAGGTCATACCTTGAACAATGACAACACCTTTAAGATCTTAAGGTTATGTGAGAAAGGGTTCAAGTTATGTGTCTGGGAGCGTTTAGAAATAGTTAGGAGGGATGTGGACACCTTACTCAATGAACAGACTGATTTTCATACATCTCCTTTGCTTAATTTGATCGTGAATGGTCAGCCACGGTAGTTGTTTGTTGGTTTGTGTGTGTCACACTATGTTTTCGATGTAGTAAAAAGTAGATTTTTTGTTAGTCGTTTTCGATAAATCCTACATCGCGCTAGCGATATTTACACATTCATACTTAAAAGCAAACATGTACTGGCTTCATATTTTGCTGTTCTCTCTGAGACAGTCTTGAGAATGCCTCGTTTAGAGGTGAAACATTTGTCGACGTTTTAATGTCTTATATTTTTGCGAGAATGATGCAATTATTTGGAAAAGATTGAACATCTTACTTACCATTACTTTAGAGACAAAATGTTCCTAGCAGGAGAGAGAGGGAAAGTTTCTCACAGGTGCGCTTTTATTTGTATTACCTACTTGATGTCGATGACCGAATCAGCTGATTTAGCTAGTGTTGTTCAAACAAGAGTGTTTTATTCGGTAATAATGTTTTTTTTCTGGATAATTTTCTTTTACTTGTTTGGCACATATTGAAACGGGTTCTGGTCGACCAGCTGATGGGGGTGTCTTCGGATTGATATAACCCTTACGTAACATCCTGTATAAGTATGTTTATTAGTTGTCTAGATCCATAGCACAAGCTTATAGCTTAGTTTGGGCTAGATGACGTTGTGTGGGGATGTCCAAAAATAAATATTTTATAATTTCAAATAATTCTTTTCCCAGATTACGAGAGACATCACCATCCAGTCAATCGCCATCTTGTCTAGAAAACGACGGTTTAGCTCAACCCAATCAGTTATACGTCGCCAACTATCCACAGGTTAGTATGTGCGCGTGCGCAGCTAACTAAATATGTATGGAAAAGACGATATATCTTGGGTTCCTTGAGGTTCAGTGTTCAATCCGACTGGAGCTATGTCTTACTGAAATGAAGTGCTATGAAATAGTAGACAGAGGCACTAATTACGCCCATATATCGCCATCACTTCGTTGGACTTTTTTTTTTTTTTCTTTAATTCCGCGGCCTAAGGCCGCGGCCGCTCTAACGTCCGTTGCCGGGCGTCTCTGGTTACAAGCAGAACGTATTTCCAGTGCGCCCGGCGGACTTTGACCACCTCTGTAGTCTCTGCGGGGGTTAGGTCGGGATGAGAATCCCGCGTCGTTGGGGTAGGGTTTTATCCCGCGTCGTTGGGGTAGGGTTTTATCCCGCGTCAGTGAGTGAATCTGGTTGCGTGCTATGGGGCAGAGGCCCCGCAGCACGCAACCCTTCTAGCCTGCTTCTGTAAGGACGGTGGGTGGCGATCCCGCCGTCCTCAGGCCCCGATCATGGAGGTCGATGGTCTTGGGCGTAGATGAGTCTGCGGCGCCCTCGCCGCTGACTACGGAACTCGGCGGGAAGGGTACGCTCCCTCTCCCTCTCGGCCGCCTCCTTCGCGAGCATGACTTGCTCGCAGAAGGACACGGCCGCGTTCCACCTACTCGCGCTGGAGACCATGGCTTGGAGCATGGTTTCCAGCGAGAGGATATCCACGCCCAGACCCACTACGAGGTCCCGCCGCTGACTCGCCCACGCTGAGCACTCCACCAACGTGTGGAGTGCGGTGTCGTCGCCGGAAACCTCGCAATGTTGACACCGGGGTGTGACCTCACGATGGATGCGAAACAGATAGCTACCGAAGCATCCATGCCCGGTAACGATCTGCGTCGCACGATACGTGAGGTCACCATGCTGCCTCTGCAGCCAATCGTCCATGATCGGTCTCACCGCCGCGATGATGGTGCTACCCCATCTGGGTTGCTCAAGTCGCACCCTCCATGACTCCATGAGATCCTGGTGGAGTTGGGACCGCCGGTCCTCGATTTCTCGAGACGTAGGCCTGTGGTCCCGCTCCAGCGCCTCCTTGCGCCATTGGAACAATGACGCAAGGGCTCTCGCTTCCAGGTCCCATGGAGGGGTCCCGGCTAGGAGACATGCAGCCTCTCCGGAGATCGTGCGGTACCCTCTTATTGTTTTGACGGCCAAGGTCCTCAACGGTCTATTAAGGAGCGTTGAGTTGTTGGCCGTCAACCGCGCCGCCCATACGGGAGCCCCGTATAGGGCCATACTCCGCACGATCCCCAGGTACAGTCTCCTGCAGGAGGCGTTGGGTCCCTTTAGGTTGGGCATGAGTCGCGAAAGCGCGACTGATCCCCCCGTCACTTTAGGGACCAAACTTCGGAAATGTGGTCCGAAGTTCCATCGGCTATCAAGTACGATCCCTAGGTACTTCATCGAGGACTTGATGCCGATGCTAACGCCTCCCACATTTATGCTGGAACCTTCAGGTGGACCGTTCCGAGGTCTGTGAAAGCACAGAACCTCGGACTTGTGCAAGGCCACCTCCAGTCCCAGCCGCCGTATCCGACCCACGACTTGAGCAACACCCGTCGTGACCTTAGTGCTGCCTCCTGGTACGTTGCACCCCGCGCCGTGACGAGGGTATCGTCGGCGTAGCACGTTGCGCCGACGCCCTCAGGCAACGCACCCCGCAGCACCCAGTCGTAGCCGATGTTCCACAGAAGCGGCCCCAGGACCGACCCCTGTGGAACACCGCACGACACATCTCGCCGAGCTGGCCCTAGCCAGCTGGGGAAAGCTATGGCCCTCTCCGAGAGATAGGCCCCGACAATACGACGGAGGTAGAGAGGCGTTCCGTGATACACGAGCGCCTCCCTAACGCAGCTCCATGGCAAGGTGTTGAAAGCGTTGGCGATGTCAAGAGACACCGCCACCACCACCTTGCCCTGTGAGACTGCTTCCTCCGTCAGGCTCCTCACGCGCATGATCGCGCTCACGGTGGAGCGTCCCCGACGGAAACCAAACTGGTTATCCACCAGGTCTGGCCCCACACTCGTGAGATGCTCGACGAGGCGTTCCGCGATAATTCGCTCAAAGAGCTTACACACCTCGTCGAGCAACACGATCGGCCGATATCCGGACGGTGAGTCCACCGGCCGCCCCGCCTTACGGATCAGGACCAGTTTCCCCGTCCTCCACACCTTGGGAAACTGGCCCCTTTCGAGGCATGCGCTAAAGAGCCCCATCAGTCGAGGCCCGAGTTCTTCGAGAGCCAGGACCCACGCACGGCCAGGAATGCCGTCGGGTCCGGGGGCAGTGATTTTCCGGCGTTTAAGCCGGTGTACTGCCGCACCTAGCTCCCCCACCCTGACTTCGGGTACGTCGTCTTCGCGGGTGCTATCCGCGTCGGGCAGAGACGGAGCCATGCGCGGAGGGACGTGCTCCTCCGCGCTCGTCGGAAACAGGGAGTCCATGACCCGCTCCAGCTGCTTCGGCTGGAGACTCTGGGGCGCCCTGGGTCGGAGTTTCTCTCTGACCTGTAGGTAAGGGCGCCCCCATGGGTTCTGCTGAAGGGTCTCCAGGAGCTCCTCGCGGGCCGCCGTCTTGGCCCGCTTTATCGTCTCCTGGAGAATACCTTTGGCCTCCCTGTATGCCTGATAAAGCTCCGCCTCTCGGGCTGCCGCGTCGTCTGGGCGGCGATGCCTCCGGCGAAACCTGGTGTACTGGCGGCGGGCGGAGATGCATGCTGCGCGCAGCTGTGCAATCTCCGGCGACCACCAGTACACCTGCTTCCTTGCCGGTCTAGGTGTAACCCTAGGCATCGCCGCATCACAGATTTGCGACATGGCTCTCCTGAACCACTCCGCTTCGGCTTCCACATCGGCAGGCCTGTCCGGCGCTGGAATCCAGGCCTGCACGATTGCCGCCTCCAGGAGAGCCTCCCGGTCTAAACGTTGAAGTGCCCAACGCGGATCCGGGGGATTTTCGACTGGCTGTGGGAGGCCAGGTGGGGGCGCAACATCGAATCGGATGAACCGGTGGTCCGAGTGCGTCTCCACACCCTCCTCCACGCGCCAGCCTGAAATACGGTCGGCGAGGGCAGGGGTCGCGAAAGAAACGTCCACGATCGACTCCGTCCCCCGCCGCCAAAAGGTGGCGACATTCCCCCGGTTGAGGACTACCAGACCACGCGTTCTGGTCCAGTCCTCAAGAAGCCTCCCCTTGTCCCTAGTTTCCCGGGAGCCCCACGCCACACTCCAGGCGTTGAAGTCTCCCAGGAGCAGGACAGGGCGAGGACGGCACGCAGCGAAGACGACGTCGAGCTCAGTGAGCCATATCTCAAACTGAGGCTCGTCCAGAGTCGGCGAGATGTAGGCGGACACGACCGCAAACCCTTCGTATTCCGCCGCAACACACCCCCGGCCGCTTGCAATGAATGCAAGGCGTGAGGTGTCCGCGGCGGAACCCCCAAATATACAACAGGCCGAGCCGTCCTGGTCCACCGGGCTCCCCGGGTGGACGTAGTACGGCTCGGCGACCACGGCCAAGTTAATGGACCACTGCGCGATGCTCTGGTACAGAAGATCCTGAGCAGCGCAGCAGTGGTTCAGGTTCACCTGCAGGATGCAGACATGGGCGTACATTAATGGACGTCCATGTCAGCATCCCGCCGCGAACTTGGCCGCGTAGAAGCGGCTCCCCCGCTGCCACCAGCGGACGGACGAGGCTTTGGCCTCGAGGCAGCGCAGGTACGGCTGCCGACCCCATGGTCCGCCGTTTTGCCCTCCGCCTCACATCTATAACAGCGAGGCGGGGCCTCGCAGCCATTGGCCTTATGGCCGGGCCGGCTGCAGCGGAAGCACCGGTCGCCCACGGTGTCTTCCGCTGTGCACTGCACTCCCACGTGCCCTACCACCATACAACGGAAACATCTCGTTTCCCGGGCACGCAGGAGGTGCACCTGCGCCTTTGAGAAGCCCCCTACAAGGAGGCTTCGTCCGTCCGCTATTTTGAGAGCCGCCGCGACGGGGCACTGGACGACTGTCGTGCCATGACCAGTGGGGCTGAAGGTGATCTCTCCAGCCTTGATCTGGTCATGGGGACAGCCGCCCGCCTCCACGACGGCGGAAATAACCTCCTCCGTCGTGGCCGCGTCATCCATACCTGAGATGCGCAATGCGGCGCATTTGGTAGGCCTGGTGACGCGGACGGCTTCTGCGTCCAGGGCTTCCCGCAGCTTAGCCGCTAGGGCATCGGCTTTAGGGCAGCTGGAGGCGCCAGAGACCTCGAGGAGGCGAGCGCCGGTGCGAGTGTTCTTGCACCGGAGCCCCCCCTGAATGTCGAGGGCCTTCAGGTCGACTGAGGCCTTTACAGTCCTCAGGACGTCGGCGTACCCCACACCCTTCTCCGCGCCCACTGTGGTCACCGTCAGGACGACAGCGGTGGAGCGAGGGGGACGGGGCCTCTTCGGCGCCTTCGCCGCGACGGCTTTGGCCGCTTTCTTGTTCTTCTTCCTACGCTGTTTTTTAGCGTCCACTACGTCCCATCCCTCCCGCCTGGAGGGATGTAAAGAAGCAGCGGGAGCAACAGCGGGAGCGGCCCTGGGGGCAGCGGGGGTGGCACTCCTCTTGCCCTTCCCCTTGGCCTTCCGCGAGATAGCCGCAGCCTCGGCCGGCGTCCGCCGCGCTGGGACAGCGGATGGGGGCAGGGGGGGTCGGCTAGGAGGCCTGCCTCTAGGGCGGGGCGCAACGCCGGCGCCGGCAACAGCCGCGTGCGACAACGCGGGCTGCGTCAGCGCAGGGCGGTACGCCCGTTCCTCAAGGACGCCGAGGCGCCTCTCGATCGCCGCCATGACCTCGGTAAGAGTCGCAGGCCGTGGCGGCGACCGAGCAATCGCAGGCCGTGGTGGCGATCCAGGCGCCTCGTTGGAGGTGGTCTCAGCTGCCGTCCTAGTAGACGCCGGGGAAGGCGGCATGGGATGCCCAGTCTGGGTCCCGGGAGGCCCCTTGACCAGCTTGGTCAGGTTCGCGACCTCCTGTCGCAGGGCCTCCATCTGTTACCGGGACGCGGCAAGTTCCGCCTCCAGACTGGCCACCTGACCCCGAAGCTTTTGCTCCTCCACGGGGACGCTCCGCGCTAGGAGCTCATCAAGTGAAGACGTTGCGTGAGTCACGGCCGTCTTCACTATCTGCCTCTTACCTGGCATGTTCTTAGTGCCACCCTTCATGGCTTCCGCAATCCGGGTAAGAGCCAGCATGAGCTCCCGCGCGGCTGGCACCTCCTTGTCCCTGCCACTAGGCAAGAACGGCACCGTTGGGGGGGCTCGGGGGGCTTTGGCAACCCTCTCACCCGCGTCTTCCGGTATGTACCGGACGGGGTGACCGCCATAAATTTTGGCGGCACCCCCTCTTCGGAGCTGGTCTCGCTAGATCGGGTCCGCCCGGAAGCACTAGTGCTCCGGTCGCGGGACGGGCCCGCCTTCGGCGTCTTTTTCTCCAGGGTCCTCTTTCCGGGCGTCTTCCAGAAAGAGGAACCCTGCGTCTCCTTGCAGCTGGGAACGACGTCCGTCCCAGCAGCGGTCGACGCGACCTCCGCGTCGGTTTTGGGGGTGGTTTTGAGGCACACCCCCTGGCCTATCGGGCTTTGTTGACCCCTCCCAAATACCTGTTGGGGGTCGCTGTGACTGGTGCCGGGCCTGAGCCCCGCATCAGTCACAGCCGGGTGTTCGTGGAGGGATTCCTCACCTCCAGTTCCCCGTTGGGTAGTTTTCGCATCCGTACTTTGCAAAGCCATTTTGTTTTTCGTTTAGCGTCCGTCGACGAGGGTGACACCCTAGGCGTGACAGCTCCCCTGCACGATTCATCCCCTCACCGGGTGTCAGAGCTTGGGATTGGGTTAATTTTTTATAGAGGTGTTCATCCTCGCGGCCCCGTGGGGCCACCGGTCCTGTCAATTCAGGATTACGGCTGGGCCGGGCGGGGGTCTTCACAAGACCGTTCCGCCCGCCCCGCTGGTGATTTTTTAACGAGGTTTTCTTCCTCGCGATTCCGAAGAACCGGCTTCCCGCCTGCTGCCAGGCGGGGTTCGGCTGAACGGTGGTCTCTACGAGACCGTGTCCGACACCGCTGATGATCTCAGTGATGTCGGACCCGTCGCCCTGGTGGTTTCTCCGCACAGCAGCACTCTGCTCTGCAGAGTGTCGGCGGAGAGACCTGGGCCTCGAAAGGCCCCCACCGTGGTGGGTCTGTGCTCCTCATTTTCTGAGGAGACAAGACCCCCACCTTGGCCAGAATTAGCCGTAGTAGCTACAACTCTACGGTATGTTGCCGCAGAGTTGCAGCCACTGCCGTTGCCCGGGGTGCACCGCGTGGAGGATCTGACCCATGCACCCCACTTCGTTGGCCTCATGTAATAGGTGGCGAACTGATAAGGTTGCGTGTTGAGAGAGAAATGAAAGATCTGACTGCTGGCTAATAACTGTCATATAATGGCATGAACCTTATTATATATGTAGGTGCATACAGGATAAATCTATAACTTAGTATGAGTATGTATGAGTAAGTATATATCTTATACACTACAGCCGTTTGAGGGGACTAAGTATGTTTTGATGATATATATCAAAAGTAGCTACCAAAATAAGAAAGGGAAAAGCTGGTATCTTGGGCTCCTCGAGGGGCTTCAAAAAAGATATTGATTGTGTAGTAAATGTTACTATGCAACATGATGTCTAAAATTAATAAAATGTTCGATTTACTAATTCAATTTTGTCTCCAGGTATCAAGCAGTGGTCCCAAAGACCCGTCAGCGGATGTAATAGTCAGGCTAGCTCGAGGTGCCGCTGGATTTGGGTTCCGTATTGTGGGTGGTACGGAAGACGGCAGTCGAGTCGCTGTTGGATACGTTGTACCTGGTAAGACTAGAGATAAAAGACTGATTTTAAGCTAGAGAGAGGGCTTACCTGGGACGCCTTGTAATGGACATGAGGGCGGACTTTTTAAGAAGAAAATCTAGAGTGGACGGATCCGACGTCGCCTATGAATGTATACAAGAACTGTTCCACGCGGGTAGAGTCGCGGGCATCAGCCTGTTTAAATTTTCTGTTTATTATGTCTTCTGTGTCCTGAAATAAAATATACAAGTGGTTGCCCATGGTGTTCGAACATTATTTGACCTTTTTACCCTCATTTCCTCCTCAATCAAAAAAAAGCTCACGAATAAATTTAAAGTAAGGAACAGTTGTGCCATGTTTCGCCCGGAACACGCATACAGGCCAACAGACGAAAGAAAAATGTTCTCGGGATGTAGACGCTTCGCAATTCGGTTAGTATATATTTTTCTTAATTTCATCCAGGTGGTCCAGCAGAAGGTTTCCTACGTCCCGGCGACCTGCTAACATCAGTAGACGGCGTCGCGCTAGCGGGCGCGTCACACGCTCGAGCTGTAGCGTGCGTGTGTCGCGCCGCCGCCCGCGGTATTGTCGCGCTCGGCGTCCGACATAATAGAGCTGACGTGCATCATCATAACCAGTACGTATACGTACACGTCTGTACCCGTACACACTACATACGTACACAGCATACACGCTCGTGCCGCGGTACTGTCGCGCTCGGCGTCCGACATAACAGAGCTGACGTGCATCATCATAACCAGTACGTATACGTACACGTCTGTACCCGTACACACTACATACGTACACAGCATACACGCTCGTGCCGCGGTACTGTCGCGCTCGGCGTCCGACATAACAGAGCTGACGTGCATCGTCATAACCAGTACGTATACGTACACGTCTGTACCCGTACCATAGATAACCTCCTAATAGATTCCGCATTACTGTAATTTTGTTCCTTACCGAGTTCACCTGTTTTGGCGGAATGCGAGGGGCGCGCGGAAACATGTAAGTGCGCTATGATTGGCTGTTTCAAGGTCAATCTTCGAATACACCGAATACTAGAGATGGTATAGCGATGAAAATGTGTCGATAAAATTTTGATACTCGCAGGTATATTATAGTTATATTTTTATAATTTTATTATATCGTTTATTCCTTAATATTCTTATTATATACATTTTTAAATACATTTATAAAAAAACACATACATTTAAAAATATAAAAATTATTATTTATTATTATAATTTTTATAGGAATAGGTATCAGGACTTAATCAAGAGGGACAGGTATTATCAACTCTCAGTTCCTACTTACTACCTACCACTAAGCCACGAGCTGGGCAAATAATATGACGTCAGGGATAATGAGACTATACTTTAATAACATTAATATATATATAATATATATTAATGTTACCCCCATCTCTGATGATGATACATTATAATTTTATATTTTTATTCAATAGATGTAAAGTAATATAATTTATATTAAGAAAGAAATTATAAATAAATCACAAAAACTGATGTCATCGGTGGGACTAAAATTTCTTTCTTAATATTTTACGTTGTTATTGGTGGGAAACCAACTCTCCCCACGAGATGTTGCATCTACCCATTTCTTTTTCCTCTCGGGGCATCCAGGAAACCTATAAAATAATATATATCTCAGTTACATTGCTAATACTAAATCACATTAGCTGCGAAAAAAAATTAAAATAATGCCAACACACAAATTGGTCGCAAATAATTCTCAGCTTACCGAAATTCAACCGGGCGCAGTCGCGGGCGAAAACATGTTGCTTATTTATAGGTACTACTTTTTAAAGCACCTACGGCAATAATACTGCAAATTATCGATGACGTACTATATCATACCGATATCCCATCACTATCGATTCATGTGCTATTGTAATGTATTGTTAGAAAAGGATAGCTATTATAATTTGGCTAATGAGTGAAAGAGTAATTTCAAAAAGACATCAACGGGTTCTAAATGGTTTGTGTTTATGTTCTATTGCCAACCAGAATAAATTGAACTCCGGTGCCTAGTCAATTTTATATTTACATTTATGTCTAATTTACTTACCGGTGAAATGTAATGCCATCTTTTTGGTAATTTGATGTCTTCGCCGACTTGCCATACCATTTCACGGAACAGGAAGCCATTTAAAATGTAAAATGCTCGCAAAAACATTTTTTTTAAATCATAAAATCGCACGTGGTCATAGGTCGCGAAGTTGGTTGTCACTGACGTCGTGATTTTAGGCATAGCTTTACATGCTTGCGAAATCAAGTATGAGTGGCGCGCGTTTTTTGCCCTGCATGCGGAATCTATTAGGAGGTTATCTATGACCCGTACACACTACATACGTACACAGCATACACGCTCGTGCCGCGGTACTGTCGCGCTCGGCGTCAGACAACAGAGCTGACGTGCATCATCAAAACCAGTACTTATACGGTCTGTACCCGTACATACTATATACGTACACGCTGCTTACGTACACGTCTGTACCCTTACACGATATTTACGTACACGTTCACGCTACTTACGTATACACTATACATGTGTCGCGTACACGCTAATCTCCAAAGATACTGAACAGATTTTCTTGCTGTTTGTCACAAACAGATTAAGCTCCGTTCAGGACAACCTTAAAAATCATAATCTTATATTCCTTCTAGGGCTGACCCGTCGATACACCAGGCTCCGCCCATGCAGTTCAACATACTTCACCCCGCCCCCATGTACCCGCAACCAGCCCAAATACCCATGTAAGTATCACAAGCTTGACATAAATATGTGTGATAGAGCGACACGACATATAAACCACGCTTTATTTTATCCGCTAAGGGATAGACAGAGGCGTTCTATGTGCCCTCAATTCGTCAGTCACTGTTGAACCCACGTATTAGGGGCAAACTGCAGTTTCCAGACAGATATTTTTTGTTAAATTCAGATTAATATTATGATAGTAGTGTCTATGACTGTTCGGGCGACATCGGCTGTTGTCAGGGATCGCTCGGCTCACCGCGCCGTGTGCGCATACGCCATTATAAAGGCTTGGGCAAACCAAAAGCAGTTGCAGTGCGGCAGCAGTATATGAGGGATGACACACTGAACAAACGCGGGCCCGCTTTGTTCAGTGTGTCATCCCTCATATAACTACATTATTTATTAACATAGACGCACTGCTGCCGCACTGCTACCGCACTGCAACTGCTTTTGGTTTGCCCAAGCCTTTATACAACCTACTGCCTTTTTCCTGTCACCTGTTCACAGAAACACTTTCTCACCTACATGACTGCACAGATTTCAAAGAAATTTCTGCTCTGTTTGGTAGGTATGGAGTACAATACGACACAGCAACAGGCGGGTGGGCACCAGCGCCCTATGACGTCACGGTGACCAGGAGCGAGGGAGAAGGGTTCGGGTTTGTTGTCATCTCGTCAGCTAATAAGGCCACCAGTACTATAGGTGAGTTTGAACCTATCTATACTAATGGTCGCCCATATGGTGATCTCGAGTACAAACATTGGGTATTCCCTCCATACCGAATAAATTTTACAAAAAAAATGTATTAAATCAAGGAACACTTGACCAAGTTTTGTGAAGATCGGATAAAAACTGTGGCTGCTAGCCCGGAACACATTCAAACAGACAGACGGACGAAAGCAAAACTGTCCAATCTCGAAATGTAAGTAAGTAAATAGTCTTTATTGTACACAATAGAGAAACAAATGGTTTATGACAAGTCTTAAAAAATATAATGCACAACAGGCGGCCTTATTGCTAAAGAGCAATCTCTTCCAGGCAACTTAGGGGCTGTGTACAATGTAATATAATTATATTTAAAAAATAATAAATTAATAGGAAATGTAGACACTTCCTCGGTCAATTACAAAGAGTCTTTTTTATTTAATTTTTTTATTATTATTGCTCCGAAACTGCTGAACCAATTTTTAAGATTCTTTTACCAATATGTAGCTACATTATCCTGAAATAGGCTATACATGTTATACCAGAAATGTGTTCGAGAAAACTAAATCACGTGGACGAAGCCGCGGTGACTAGCTAGTTTATAATATGTATGTATTTAGAAGTTTATTAGTATGTTTATCAGTTAGATCCCATAACACAAGCGTATATTATTTTACTAGCGGACACCCGCGGCTTCACTTGCTGGACAAATTATTTAACAAAAAACCTTCCTCGAGAACCACTCTATCCATTGGTGAAAACTGCATCAAAATCCGTAGCGTAGTTTTAAAGATAGCAACTTTGTTTTATAATATGTAGTGATAGTAATTACTTTGTTCTTAAATGCTTATTCACGTCTTATATTTTGTTTAAATTCTTCGAAACAAATTTTTAATAAAATTCTATCCACAGGTCAACTGATTCCCAACTCCCCAGCCGCTCGCTGCGGCTACCTCCACGTTGGCGACACAATAGTAGCCATTAACCACATGCCAATCAGAAACTTGCCACATCCAGAAGTAGTAGGACTGATCAAGCATTCCGGGACTACCGTCACACTGACTGTGTTACCGCCTGACAGGCAAGACTGACAGGAAAAGTATGGGCACACTCTAAGTCTGTCCAGTTTCGATGAAACACTTAATTTTTAATGACTGTTTTAGTGAACTAAATTGATCTTTTGACCAGATAAAGAAAACAGCGCTCGGATGAGTTTCTCGATAACCAATGATATCGCAGGAAATTTCAAATAAAAATATTGTTAATTAGGTTACTTGATCGAAATTTTCTGCAATACAGTTTATAAATCTGGCTATACATTACAATAACAATTTATATGTCGTGTTATACAAATTCATCTAGTATTTGTTTCTAAAAACATACATAAGCATGTGGAGGTTACACATATGAGAAATGGTCATGTCAGTGCCCATGACACAGACGATAGGTTAACGACTGAATTTGACACACCCCGAAAGGGTAGACAGAGACGCTTAATACGACCACAGTTAGCCAATTTGGCGACCCTATTGCAGTATCCAAGAAGTATATTTGCCAGAACCATGCAAAGGAGAATGATTTGGGCCCTGAAGATGTTGGTAAGGCCCCTTTATCACCCCTATATATATATACAATAAAATAATTATTCCAATCTACCAATTTCATTGCAATATCAATATATAGTTTAATAATTAGAGTTAAGGAAAGTCTGAGCCGTGGTAATAGAAATTAAACTTAGCTTAGTAAATAATATGGATCCAAACTAATAAAAATCAAAATTTTATAATAGGTTATCTTATCTTACAATACTTTCTTGCGTGTTGATCTGAGTTAGGATATTTGTAAAATAAATCAATTTTGTAAGTTTGTTTTATCGCATAAAACCTTTGATATGTTAATGTTACATTCTTATAAAGTTACAATATTGTTGTATAGCAATGAATTACATAATTATTTTTTGAGTTAGCCCAGTTTTGGTCTGATAATAAATCAAGAAAATTATTTCGCTTCAAGTGGAAATCAATATTAGTTACTTAAAACATTTCACGAATGTTAATACAGTGAAATAATTTATAATATTGATTGCTTTAACATTATAAATTTTGAAATGAAATATTTGTGTGATCCACAAATGTTTGTTTCGGAGTTTGGATGTTTTCTATGTATATTATGTATGTATTTATAAATATATAAGTATGTTTATCTAGATCGCATAGCACAAGCTTATAGCTTAGTTTGGGCTAGACGACATTGTGTGAGAATATCCAAAATATTTATTTATTTTGAGGTAATATTGTTTTACACAAATCATTATTCCCGTTATATTAAGTCCATAAAGTTGTAACGTGAATTGATATTTGAATATGGCTACTTAAAGTTTTAAATAAATAAGCGACCCCGGCTTCACACGAGTACACTGCAGCTATAATTTGACAAATACATGTTATATTAGTACGATCCAGTAATACATGGGTTTGGGTGTTTTCTTTGTATATTTTATATACCTAGGTATTAACAAAAGTATTATAATGAGCCGTACTGCAGACGGTTTACGTCTACATGGTGCAAAAGTTATAAAATCAAATAAATATTACTATATCTAATATACTTATAAGCCTGTTGACTATATTAAATCTTTATATTGATGAACTAAAATAAAAATATACTATAACTCGTATAAATCTCACAAGAATATAAAATAGTATTATTTTAAAATGTCACAACTCAAAGAGTTCTACTGTTGCAGCTACTAAAAGGCAGTTATTACTCGAAGAGTTGAATAACTTGAATTGATTATGTCAGATTATTTAAAATAAAAATCATTTACTTTCTCAATAATTTTAACAATAGGCTATTTTGAGCTATTTTACATTCCGGATTGTAGTGTAGTCGACCATTGAAGTTGTTGTTGTGAGGTGTTGAAACGCTTGTAGTAACAGTATGTGAATGAATTGTCTTTATTAGTAAAATATATTTGTATTTATATCAAACAAGCATATCTCCACATTGACACAAACAGGTTTAGATGGGCGTGAATCTAAACAATAGAACGAGTATAAATACATGTATATTGTTTGTAGTACTTATAATTTATTGCTTTTTTTTTTTTTTTTTTTATTGGTTTCGCCAAATTGACGCCGCCATCCTGGTGGTAAGTCGGGACGACGTCTAGCGAATGTGGGCCACTCTCACAGCACACAATACTATAGAGAGTGGCCCTCAACTTGACGACCTACTGATGTGACTCTTCACGCTCCGCTTAAAGAACCCAGGGTTATATGTGGGAGGAAACACGTGCACAGGCAGGGCGTTCCAGGCCACTATCGTTCGGCAGAGAAACGAACGTTGCTTATTCCTAATTGGCTAGTTCATTTTTCTTAAATAACTGTACCAAAAATTGTCGATAATCAAAATTATAAATAAACCTATCAAATTCGTAAACCTCTACCTCTTACAAATAATATAAATAATAATAATTCCGTCCGCTTCCAAAGCTATTATATGTAAGAAAATGCCTTCCCTTATGTCTTCCATATTACATCAACTTAAAAACATTTTGCTCACTTTAGCTGATCCTTCACGAGAAAGGATCGAGTTAGCTATAGAAGTATTTGTAAGGCAAGTATTGCATACGATAACCTTGCTTGATTTGCAAATTATAGAGCGTTAACACCTTCTGCACTAAAGTATAATACCTGCTCTGACTGCTTCGGTGGCGTGGTCGGTAGTGCATCGGCTTTCGACTCCGGAGTCACGGGTTCGATTCCCGGGTCGAATCAAATATTTGTATAGTGATCCACACATGTTTGTTTCGGAGTTTGGGTGTTTTCTATGTATGTATTTAGAAATATATAAGTATGTTTATCAGTTGTCTGGATCCCATAGCACAAGATTATATCTTAGTTTGGGCTAGATGACGTGTGAGAATGTCCAATAATAGTGTAAGTAAGTAATTTTTTTGAGTTAGCCCAGTATTGTTCTTAATTCGATTTTTTTTTTATATGTTTGGACTAATAACTTTGGTCTGGGTGAACCAATTCTGTTTATAAAAAAGCTACTGCCTTCCAAGTGGTCCCATTTCAATTTGGTCCCACTCCGGTAATTCAAAGTCAGTTTTTAGAGTTTTCGAAACGAAAATCTCTTATAGAATAGAATAGAATAGAATAATCTTTATTGTACACCAATATAAATAAATATGAGAAACATCGTATGAAAATGTACAAGCGATCTCTTACGGGCAACCTTTGGATGGACATAAATGGTAAGAAATAAGATGTGAAAGTAGGTAGTCATTGGTGTTTGAGAAAATTTAGTGAGGAAACATAAAAACAATCTTATGGAGACAATACTAATATCATAAGAAAAATATAAGTGAACAAAGAAATTTAAATAAGGAAAGACATAAGTAATGGACATCAAGCATTCTATAACATATACAAGTAGGTACATAATATAACACTAGAGATCACAATACATCATTCGCACATACTCTTATACAACAGTAATGTCCGTCCGTCCGTCCGTGAACTACTTTCAACTCGAGAACGGTAAGAGCTAGAGACTCAGTGTAAACGCTAATCGACTCAGTATGGTCAAAGACCTCTAAAATGAACTTGACCTTTGACCTCTAATCTCAAGGTCAAGGTCAAAACGAGGTCAAATTGAGAACGGTAATAGTTAGAGACTCAAGACCAGCTGCAATCAACTCAGCATGGTCAAAGACCTCTAAAGCGATGCTGAACTTCTTTTTTTTTAGATTTTATGAAAAAACTTTCGATAACTCTAAAATATATGGCAAAATTTTGCCATATTTTTAACTTGTTTTGTTTAACGTGTAGGATTTGTCATAAACTTTCACCCCATTATGCTATTATTAAGGTGATTATGTAAGACTCGTATTGACTAAATAGCAAGGTGTCTCTTTGTATGACTTATTGCTTGAAGACCCGGGTATACCCTTGAATGTACCCAGGAGTCTAATTCTGCGCAGCTATGTTCAAAGCGGCCATACATTTTTATTAACATCTATTCAGCCATTCGATTGTATGATCTATATTGAAGTATGTTTATAATATTATTATTATAATTTTTTTTTTCTTTAAATAATATGTGCACATAATTTTAATGTATTAATTTTAGATGTTAAAATATTGACTGGTAAATTTAAATTAGTTTTAAATATAAGATATTAAATATACTTACATAGTTTAATTACGTATGTAAAATGGTTGTATTTAATTGGAACCACCGAGATTCTAAAAATCACTGATAAAAATTGTACATTAAATAATAGTATCACTATGTTTGGTTTAATATACTGTGTCGTATTAAGTGTATTAAATTTAGACAATATTTAAAAAAAAAAGTAAGATAAGATATCCATGCTCACTCCAAATTCAAATGAAGTAGACGTCTTCCAAAAATGACAGACAGATCTTCCGTTTGAACGTAGACCAATTATGGATTTCCAAATTAGATTGTTGAGACTAGTCCAAATGGACAACGTTCATAGACGGACCCCAAATAGACGAATGGTCAGTGGCAGAAGTGAAAGGTCAAGTTAGAAGCCCTAAGGTGACCTAAGTAATTCTGGTACCAAGTTGGTCATTAACAAGAAGGCTCACGCTACACAGAATTGGTAGCAAGACGGAACGATCAGTAGTAAATTTATAATAGCATTATAGACTTACCCTCTTATTCATTTTGAGTTTTCAGAGGTTTAAAATAGATACCGATTGTCATAAAAGAAAGGGACACAATCTGTTCTCTTGTACACCTGATAGAGACAGAAGATTCTCTTGAGCTCTTCTGGATCTAAACAGATTTAATAGAGTATTTTGAAACGAAGTTCTCTAACGCGGCTTACGGGTAGAGCTATTTAGTAGAAATCGTCACGTTACGCTTATCAGTAGTGGTCGGTGATCCGCAGAAGCTAAAAAAATTGGTCCGTTTTTTTTTTATTTGGCGTCGGCGTCGTTAGTAAAACGAAAAGTAACCAAACCCAGGTTGGGTTGCGTTACAATTGCGTAAAGAACTTCGTGCCTGACGGGGGGGTTCCCCGACCGCACAATTTTTTTTTTAACCAATAAGGTTTTTACCCAATAATAAAGTTTCATTATGAATAAGGGGCGTGTACAATGTTAAAAGATTTAATAACGCTTGTCATCTCGAGACCGCATAGAACTGCTAGAGCCGGCATGAAGCTCCGTAATGCCTCGCGAGATGTCAAGCAATTCTAAAGTTTATAGTGTCTTGCTAAAACTGATCTTCGCTTGAGCCTATGTAGAATACTTGTTATATAAAATGGTGTAATATTTACGTGTCTTGTAAGATATCGGTAATTGTTAGTTGTCCCCGATGTTTTGTGTATTTATCATAATAATATTAAAAATTTATATTTTATCTTTTAATATTTTCAATCATACTACTAAGGAATATTTGCGAGTGTTTGTCACTCAAACGACTTGTCCAACTTTGATAAAATTGTAGTAACAGGATTATTACGGTATTGTGTTCCCCTTGGAATAGTAGAAAGTATTTCACCTCCTGAGAAATGTATGATCCTGTAGGCAATTAATTAGTCACCTAACTTTATATAGTCTCTTTCATATAGGAAGCCTCCGGTAACGTTTGCCCTATGTTCGGGCAGCACTATGATTGAAATATGACGTCATCAAAGCATTTGAAGTATATGATAAGACGTCACGCGCTTTCAAAAATGCTCCCCCGAACAGGGCTTCGGTATTTGACATTACTTACGTTATATCATATTAAATTCACAATACTAATTGAAGAAGCTACGTGAAACAAGGCGGTATGGTCGAAAGTTTTTAACCTAACCAGAATTGGGCAAAGAGACAGAAAAAATTAGCTACACTATGCTCGTCACATCATATGCAGTGATTAATCACGGGTGAAATCACAGTGAGTTATTTAGTCTTTAGATAATTATTTTTAAGTAGCAATCATTTCCATGCCTAGAACTGTGTTCAACGCGTGTTTGTGACTGCTGTATTACGACAAATACCAAACGCCATCGGACCGTTCCTATCTGAAATAGAGTATAACATATATATTTTTTTAATACAAAGTTTCTTTTTTTTTCTATATTGTCTGTGGTTGCATAATACTCATAAAGCCACACACACTTATCGGTCTCTCCGCCAATGAGAGATCATGCAGTAGCTTTAAATGTGAAGTATTTGTTACTGATGCAACAAAATTTATATTTTTATAGGTAATTATATATAAAGAGTACGGTTAAAATGCGACCACAGACAATATATTTACTGTTTTTTTGATACACAAAATTATTATAAAAAAAAACTTTTCTCATTACTTAGAATTAATAATAATATTATGTTTTAGCAATAATTAAGCTGGTCATGTAAGTATGTACTAATTGATGTAAGAAAAGCCATAAAATCCATGTTGTCTATTAAAGTGGGCGAAAAACCCTCTTTTTATCATATTGTAAAAGTTAATAAAAATTGTGCCCTTTATAATGGTAGCTAGTTATAAGACTCGCAATAATAAACGTGCCTTTATTGTAAAATGTGTCTTGCCTTATCCAATATTGTTAAAAAAAAGTTATATAAAACAATGTCCAAAGAGATCCATTCCGAATCAAATCAGATCTGTAATCCGATATTTAGTATTACGATATTAAAAGAGATATTACTTAATAAATATTTTTTATTTCATAATTTACTTTTATTACAGCTCTGTCTGTCATTGTTTCTATTCAGTGGTGTAAAACGTGTTTTTTTTCCTCCAGCCCGTCCAGCTAAGATATTATAAGCGCTTGTGTAGTGGCCGGGATCGAACTCACGTCGTTACAATGTTAGTCCAACCCTTGAGCCACCACAGGCTACGGAAGCTTCTACTTGCAATATATACCCCAAAGGGCAAATGGGAACCCTATTACAGAGACTGTTGATTACTGTCTGTCTTGGGCTGTATCTCATGAACCGTGAGGGTTAGAAAGTTGAAATTTTCACAGATGATGTATCTCTGTTGCCTCTACAACAACAAATACTAAAAAACAGAATCATTCACCGAGCCTTTTCCCAACTAAAGTTGGGGTCGGCTTTCCAGTCTAACTGCGATTCGGCTGAACATCGATATTTTCCGTGAAGCGACTGCCATCTGACCTCCACAACCCATGGGCGACATCGAAGTTCTGTAGTTAGACCGGTCGGATTTTTGATTACGGGCTCCAACTACCCCTAACGACTGCCATAAGATGTTTGTATGACAACCGGGACCGACGGCTTAACGTGCTCTCCGAGGCACGGAGGGGTCTCAGTGTCTTAAGAAATTGTCACCCATCCTAAGACCGGCCTGACTCGATGTTGCTTAACCTTTGCAATGTGTTAACATTGTCGGTTACCACTAGACCACGAGCCCCTCTAATATTTTTTTTTTTTTTTCTAAGAAACAATATACCTAATAAATATTTTAGGGGGTCCCACAACAAACGTGATTTTTTGCCGTTTTGGTACGGCACCTTGGCCGTCTCATATCAAAGGTGTTGCTAAGTTTGAAACCTACTAGAATGCTACTAGATGATGTGTGAATATTCTAACATTGATCTGGTGAAATATGTAATAAAAATAAATTATCCTTGTTGTACACGGATACAAATTGTAACTTGAGGAAACTTGATATAAATACGTGCCTATGTAGGTACAATTGGCGGCCTTATCACTAAAAGTGAATTGCGGTGACTACCTACGCAAGCAGAATCGGCAGTGCGCTCGTATCTGAGGTAAGTACCACTTTTTTCTATGTAATTACTGTAACAGATATAGGAATATTATACAGGATGTTACGTAAGGGTTATATCAACCCGAAGACACCCACATCAGCTGGTCGACCAGAACCCGTTTCGATATGTGTCGACCGCCAAACAAGAAAAAAAAATTCATCCAAAAAAAGAAAACATTATTACCGAATAAAATACTCTTGTTTGAATAACACTAGCTAAAATCAGCTGATTCGGTCATTGACATCCAGTATAGGTAGTACAAATAAAGCGCGCCTGTGAAAAATCTCTCCTGGTTGGAACATTTTGTCTCTGTTTCGCGTCAAGGTCGCCGAGCGACGCCGCCTCCCGCCCCTCCCATCATTGTCTATTAGTAAGTACGTCAAGCACTAGTGTTCGGACACGTTTGTTTTTATTTGAAATAACGCATATAACTTTTTTATGATGAACTTTTTTTTTCTTGTTTCGCGGTCGTAACATATCAAAAGGCGTTCTGGGCGATCAGCTGATGGGGGTGACTTCAGGTTGAAATAACCCTTATGTAACACCCTGTATTAGTGTATGTACTGTAAAGTTAGTTACATATTATGTTTATCATCACTTTACGTTCTCATAGCGCTTAGTTTGACGCTAGATGGCGTATTGTGGAATTGTGTGTGACATACGTCCGCTGTCACACACAAAACAAGTCTTCAATATACACAGGTAAACAGAGGCGTTCAATACGCCCTCATTTCGCCAGTCACACGTAATATGACGCGAGCCTAGTGCCGTTTCCGTTCACTTTGTGATGTGATGTGATTAGGATGACCTGGGTCCCGGAGATGCTGTTAGGGTCCCTTAGTACAAGATAGTATGTACCGTTGTTGTTTAATAGTATTCTCAATCCCCTAGAATTATTCTGTTTCGATGGCGAAGTCATTTGAATCTATCCACTAGAAGCTACTGCCCGAGATCACCGATTATTCTCTGGGTTCGATAAAATATAAGAACTGTAAACCTATTTCGGACATAGAGTTTTTTATTTAGATTATATTAGTAGCACAAACTATCCGTCAAAGAGTAGGTATAAGTACTTAATTAAAAAATATCTTTACTACATATACTTAAGTACCTACCTACTTACTGAAATAAATTCATGATAACTTGTCTAGGGAGGTACCTATAAGTACCGATACCTACCCGTACAAGAACTTCATGGGGTCGTGAAATCAGGCAGGTGTGTTTTTTTTTTATTTACCTTCACCATTGAAGTAGGTAGATTTAGTACATCGTGGGTACGATTTTGGCCTCGCGTATAGTTGTGATATTATGTCAGTGTTTGGTGTTGTCAGTTTGGCAGATTTCACCTAGTTCTAGTCAGATGGTATACATTTAAGCAACCAAAAAAACTAATGATTAATGACGCTTAAATCAATTTACTTTTAGTCAAAGAATCAAAGAATCAATTTCATTTATTCAGTTTAGGCACATAAAGAGCACATATGAATGTCAAAATTTTACAATTTTGTCAAGTAATATTATAAAAATACTAAATTAAGTAAGTACATAAATAACCATTAGAAAATGATTCTTTCGCTGGTTCGGTAAGTTGGTTCTCCTGAGAAGAGACCAGCAAGAAACTCAGGTAGATTATCCATTTTCTTTTTTAATATTGTTTTGTTTACATTGTTACAATTAGTTTCTATTGTATTATACGAGTGGCCAACAACAGAAGATTAGGGTGACCATGCATTTTTATCATTAAGATATTCGTCTACATTATAGTAGCCTTTCATCATCAAACATTTTTTAACTACTATTTTAAACTTATTAAGAGGCATGTCAACCAAATCCTGAGGAATTTTATTATAAATTTTTATACATTTGCCAACAAACGAATTACCAACTTTATGAAGTCTAATTTTTGTCATTGCCAATTTATTTTTATTTCTTGTATTAAAATTATGGTTATCGGAATTTTTTTTGAATAGATCTATGTTCTTCCGTACATATAAGATGTTGTCGTAAACATATTGAGAAGCAACTGTTAAAATATTAATTTCTTTAAATAATTCTTTCAGCGAGTCACGGGGTCCGAGTCTATAGATTGCTCGTATAGCTCGTTTCTGTAATATGAATATTGTCTCAATATCGGCAGCTGAGCCCCACAGCAGCAGACCATATGACATAACGCTATGAAAGTAGCTAAAATAAACTAATGAGTATCCACCTGTCTAACATTGGGCATAGTAAATTTTACACATTTTGTTTTCTTCGCATTGAGCAGCAAGTTGTTACTTGTGAACCAATGCAATATTTCCGAAAGGGTATTATTTACATCGTCAAGTGCTACTTTTTGTCTATCACTTTTAAAAATTAATGATGTGTCATCAGCAAATAATACTATCTCACAAAGATTTTTAGTGAAATAAGGAAGATCGTTTACGTATATTAAGAATAAAAGGGGTCCTAATATAGAGCCCTGGGGTACTCCCATGACTAATGAGGCGCCAGAAGAGTCGGTGCCATTAATGTTTACTTTTTGTACTCTACCAGTGAGGTAAGACTCGAGTAAGCCAAGTGAGCTGTTCGAAACACCATAATAACCTAATTTTAGTAGCAAAGTCCCATGATCAACACAATCAAAAGCTTTTGATAGATCACAAAATATACCAATAGCATCCTGCTTTTCCTCCCAAGCATCAAATATATGTTTCACAAGTGCAACTCCTGCATCCGTTGTGTTCCTGCCTTTAGTGAAACCAAACTGTTTGTTATGAAGTAACTTATTGTCTGTAAAATGTGAAAGCAATTGATTAAATATTATTTTTTCAAAAATTTTACTGAGGGATGGGAGTATGGAAATAGGTCGAAAATTTGAAGGATCACTTTTGTCTCCTGCTTTAAATAAAGGATTGATTTTACTGTACTTCATAAGATGAGGAAACTGATTTTCATCTATACATTTATTGAATATGAATGCAAGGTGAGGTGCTATAGCGGGCACTATTGATTTTATTATATTAGTTGAAATGCCCCAAAGATCCTCAGTATTCATTTATAATCCTCAGTATTCATTTATAATGATTATGCATATCCTTTGTCGACTCCTGGAGGAAGGTGACAGTGGAAGAACTGAGGATATTGGTTCACGTTCCACACTAAACTAAAGCTTTATTCTCATATCGTTTCTTCTGATTGTTTTAATAAGATTGATTTTAATCATATTTACGCTTGTACTTAATCTACCATGAAAATTGGTTAACTTCAATACTTAAATAATTGTTATACTCAACAGTGTAATTTGGACGTTTATGGGGACTCAATAATAAAGGGAAAACTTAATATTGAACTGGTAACACCGCGTAGTGGCGCGCCTTCACGCGAGGTGATTTCGCTTCATCGTGTGTCATTGTTTGTCGTTGGAAATAAAACTTTACATGTTAATTTTCGTGTTATCTCATTATTTCTTATCCTAATCTACAAGTGACGTCATTGTGATTATATGCCGTTATCATATGAGTGGCGAAGGTGTATGATAAGGGTAAGTTTTTAATGTAAATACTGTTGCCTGACCGTATCGACGGTGATATTAAAAAAATATGTTCACATGGAGATGTTTTCGGAGAATTAAAAAACATGTTTGTCTTCTTACCACTTAAATCTTGTTTTTGGTATGATGGACTCTGCAAATTTCATTGAATTACATACATGTGAACAATATTTTTGGACCGTTCATTAGGTATTATTTTCCTATGTACATAACTTAATAACTTTGTTAAAAATACATTTCTAAAGTCATACATTTGCTTTAGTCACAATTTGAGTAGATAAACTTTTAAACATGTTGTAGTACTAATTTGAAAACAATAAATATCTATGTTGCATTACATTCTTATTAGAATCTAATTGCAAGTAATGATAACTTGAACTTGTTTTGAAAGTCACCAAGTTTTATCTATAAGTACCTATGATAATATTGACATTTTATTGAGAATAAAAGCCAGTATAAAAGTAATCAACTATAAATTACTCGAAACTGTAACTAAGTTATCCAGAATTGTCTATTTTGCATAGAAATTAAATTAGAGTACCTTCAATTTTATTACTCATATGTTTTTAGGTTATGATTGTATTCTACTCTAACATTGCAATTTTATATAAAAGCTAATTTGCATTATAAAGGTAACATTCCACCTGCAAGATATTATAATATAAATCAATTTTATTAGTTAAACAAGATTACTTTTTTGGAATTACTCTAATTTATTATGTAGATTTTTAATAATTATAAAATTGGTGATATAAACAACTAAATGGAATGATTTTTGAGTTGAATTGTACCTGTGAAATTCAAGAAAGACAATATTTGTTAGTCAAATAAGTATAAACCGTTAAACAGATTTCGATATACTTAATAGTTATAACATTTCCTGAATTGCCATGTAGGATTCTTTTTATAACAGTTCATGTGTTCTCGTGGTAATTGGGACCAAGAAGCAATTCCACACAGAACTTTCTAAACACAAACATAAAAGTGTTAATCAGTGTCTGTATTATTTCATTATGACCTTTAAACTTATTAGCGTTATATTAATGTAATTGCTAGACATAATATGATGAACAATTTAATTAACTATGCTCAGGCTATTTTCTATCTTGTTTGTCCTGCAGTAACAGTCCGACAATCCAATCTCGATGAATGCAGTGTAACAAGCAATTCTCATTTTCCACTCATGTTATAACTAATTGGTGCTAAACAGATAGATACATATAGCTATATGTAATTGTTTTACAATAGCATACATATTACAAGCCTGCGATCTTGTGTTATTTGAAGTATAAAAGTATGTTTATCAGTTATCTAGGTTGCATAAGGCAAGCTTAAAATATAAGCTTCCTCTCTAATCTAGCCTAAGATATGTGATAGATAGTGCTTTTTTTTAAGTCTGCGGCCAAATTCCGCTGCCGCCCATACAACCAGATGTGGTACTGCTGTGTAAAAATGTCCTACATATTTCATATTATTATTACCGGCGTGGTGTGAACATTCAGTGTTGATCAGACTACGCGACTACGCTGTAATATAAATATCACGCACCATACAAAATCTATAATATATATGTATAGTATAGGGCAGCAGTGTCAACGTCTTCATAATGTATGGTGTGCGATATTGTTCTGCTATAAGCTATGATATGCTATATTATATTATTAATATGCTTTATTATAGCGTAGTCTGAACGGCGGCGTTGTATAAGTCACTCTATCTGCAATAGGTCTAATAAATGAACGGCGAGGGTATACTAATTAATTGGCTTGTATGTACTTGCACAAATGATTTCGTGTTATTGGTCCGATTTTATGTTGTAGCGATCGACGCCTATGTTTATCAAACAGTATTGACTGATTTATGACAACTTATTTACAGTGAATTGCTGTACACATTCCTGTGTTGATAATTCGATTTTTATGAATTGTGTTGAATGGAAGTTTAAACTTAGAATTTTAATCGCGCTAATAATCGCGCTTTTTTTAAGCGCGTTCCGATTGCGGAAAACGCGCTTGACGGTG
The DNA here is from genome assembly GCA_963556515.1 of Nudaria mundana. Classification (NCBI taxonomy): domain Eukaryota; kingdom Metazoa; phylum Arthropoda; class Insecta; order Lepidoptera; family Erebidae; genus Nudaria; species Nudaria mundana. The sequence continues at coordinate 11,357,202 of OY748313.1, forward strand.
CTTGAAACATAATTGGTTGCTTGAACCTTCAAAGACTCCAAAAAAAAACATAGAATTGTTTGGTTTAAATGTCTTGTCTTCTCTTTATGACTGACCACCTCATCATCATCCACCGAGCCTTTTCCCAACGCGGTTGGGGTCGGCTTTCCAGTCTAACTGGGATTCGGCTGAACTTCGATATTTTCCATGAAACGACTGCCATCTGATCTCCACAACCCATGGGCGATATCGAAGTTCTGTAGTCAGACCGGTCGGTTTTTGATTTAGGGCCCCCCTAACGACTACCATAGCATATGTTCGTGTGACAACCGGGACCGACGGCTTAACGTACTCTCCGAGGCACGGACCACCTACGATTACTTAACTGTCAATAAATAATTCAAGATACCTACTAATCAATTAGCTCTTTACTCGTTTGGACTTCCGCTTACCAAAAGGCCCGCCCTTAGTTAGACATGTAAATTATAAAAAAAACAATGCCTTTGTCTATTCGTGATAATTAATTCCTTAGAAGCATATTACAGTAGCTAACAAAACTTGCAAAAAAAAGAAAACATAGGCTGTCAGCATTTTACGTCGTCTCCTTTAAAAAAAAACAAAGATCAATAACAAAAACATTAACCTACCAAAAATTCAGACAGTCATCTACCGAATCTTTCACGAAACTATTAAAAAAACGACCTTGTTACCTATTTATTAAATATCAATTTTGTTTGCACAGTAGCACGTATCCAAAATTATTGTAATAGCCCACAGTTAGCACGCGTATTCTATTATGTGTCACTTTACGACTCACTGGAGCTATTGATCTGTACACTATCGGTTTGCCTTATTGTGTAGATATTCTAAAGAGCTACTCTATCCATAGTTCTTGTTCATGTTCATATATTTGGACATAATAACAGATATTTCTATGATTGACAGATTGTTAAAAAGAGCGGTTGGCACGTAAGATGTAGATGCCTTTAATCAACAATTCATCGCAAGGCATTAGGGTATAATTTTTTTTTTCAAAATTATAACATAGCTGCTACTTTTTATTATTAAGCTTATCGGCCGTTTTGGACAGAAACCATTACCTACCTAAAATCTGTTGTAAAAAAACTTTCTATGGGCACTACAGAAAGTTTACGGCAATAGGCTTGTCCCTGTTATGTGGGACCAAGACATTACTGGCAAAGAGTGGGTGTGTATGCACCTCTGCCTACCGCTCCGGGGATATAGGCGTGATATATTGTATGTATTTTAAAAAGAAAACTTCGCCTGCGAGTGCAAGCAAACAAACCATAACAAATCCCGTAGCTATAGGCTCACCTTAAGTAACCTCCTATTCCGTGGGACCAATAGTTACTGGTGATAATTGGGTGTAAAGTTGACTTTTCTTACACCATCGGGTAAACAGTTGTGATGAAAAATAATCTAAGAGACCTCTTAAACTTGTCATAATATGAACAATGTGAATAGTTTCTGATGTATTACCATGCTAACAAACTCATGTAACAGTGACTCAGAAGTGGGACATATTCCTAAACAACTGGATTTATTAGAATGTAGGTAACTTATTGCTTGTTCGTGCAAACGATCAATCATTACTCATTTTCTATTGCCAATAATAATTGGCTATAGTTTAATTTATTCTGCGGAAGGGGAAATGGATTAATAAATATAAAGTACTTCAAATTCGGATCGAGCTTCTATTTATGGCGCCAAACAACTTCAACTAGTCTGTCTAAAAAACCAATAACGAAATCAGGCAAAAAATCGATCCCTAAGAAGGAATAAGAATTTTATAATGCGCAAAATAAATGTGATTATAAATGTTCGGTACTTATTTACATTATTTTGAACTGTCATGGCGTGATTTTTTTAATTTTCACCCCGAACGGGCTCGAAAGGGAGTTCGATTTTTGCTGAGCTCGTGTCTGGTGGCTTTTCGGGTTCCACACACTGCCCTAAAACTTTGGTTAAACATTATCTGATTTAATTACGCGCCCAAATCCGACCTCCATTAAAATCAATGTTCCAAAATCCGTCGTAAAATGGTTTTAGTTAAGTATATTTTAATAACTCTTGGTGGCCTTGTGTCGTATCTGCGCTGGTTTTGTTTAGATAACGAGGACGAAAATGTATGTATGTATATTTTTTTAAACAGTAGCATCTGGAACTCCTTAATCATCATCCACCTAGCCTTTTTTCCAACGCAGTTGGGTCGGCGTTCCAGTCTAATTGGATTTTGCTGAACTTCGATATTTTCCGTGAAGCGACCTCCGCGATATCGAAATTCTTTCGTTATACTGGTCGGAGTTTTATTTTTAGAACTCCGACTACCCTTAACGACTGCCATAGATTTTTGTATGACAACCGGGACTGACGGTTTAAGGTGCTCTCCGAGGCACGGAGGGGTCTCAATGTCTTAAGAAATGATCACCCAAGTTCTGAACAGATGCAGAGGTCTCTACCAGATGGGTTCACTACGCCAATTCGAAGTCCGTTATATCTTGTTACACTTTAACTATGACTGATGCTCGACCACTTATTTGTACGAGTCTGCTATGAAACAAACAAACATTACACCAGTGGTTCATTTCAACTAAAGTCCGTTATATCTTGTTACACTTTGACTATGAGGACTCAATCATTATTATTTTCATCGTTACTTCAATTCTTACCGTTTTTATATGACAAAGTACGTTTCATATGCATGCCTAAATACTTTTATTTAAACCAATTATCTAAATAAAAGTTAAACGATGACGAATTGTAGATACCTACTTATAATTTTTGTTACATAGGTAGGTACTATTTTTTTATATATTATTATTTAATTGATATTACACACATAGATATAACATTTAAAAGGCAAGTAATTTCAATTTATTAATAGAAAATTGATTGTTTGTAATTACGAAAAATAAAAAATGCATAATAATGATTGAAATCGGCATTGTTGTTTTTCAGATTATTGAAGTTTTAGATTGAGTTAAATTTATGGTACAATTAGTTGTCTTTATCATATTATATACGAGTATTAACATGAATATAGCCTTCGTAATGCAAAAAAGTTATAAATATTTTTTCTTTAATTTCATCTTTTAATTACACTTAAATCCTTCCCTCATAAGTATCCGCTGAAGTTAAATACACTTTGTTCCGTCAAAACATATTATAAAACTTCCTCGACACAGTAATGTATCTCCCATAAAGGTAGATTGGAAATTGAAGACGGATGTCCATCTCCTATGCTTACGTAATCTAGTTTTACGTGGTCGTAATCGCGGGCAAAACCTAGTAATATCATAAAATTTAGTTTGCATCGATACTTTTTCTATTGCTTTTTATGTGTTTTGAAAATACATGCTAAGCAGATTAGACAAACTACTCGTACTTTATATGGATGAAATAGGAATGTAAATAGGTATAAAGAACCTTGAGCAAATATTACGTAGATAAAACAGTATTCGATAGTAGGTCTCGGGTTCGATTCCCGGGTCTGGTGGATAATGTATAACTCTCTTTAGAATTTTACCCAGATAATTATCCCAGAGTGTGGAACTTGTGCCCGGTAAATGGCAATAGGCTCGCCCGCTATTACATGGGACCTAACATAGCTGGCGAGATGTGGGTGTGTTTGCACACCTCTGCCTACCCCTTCGGGGAAAAAGGCGTGATGCTATGTTATGTTTATGTAAAACAGTATTCCACCAAATAGTTTTACACAAAATAACTCTTGGATATAATGACTTTACAATGGTAAGTAAAATATAAAAAAAAATGTTTTAAACTTTTTTAAATTTTTTAATAGCATTATTTTCCGCAGAATTAAAAAAGACAACAAAACGTCGACAATTGTTTCGCCTCTAAACGAAGCATTATCAAGACTGTCTCAGAGAGAACAGCATAATTTGTGGTTAGAACATATTTGCTTATAAGTAAACGTGTGCAAATTTCATTATCGCGATGTAGGATTTTTTCACAACAACTAACGTGGGTAGAAACCTCGGATCATGCTAACTAAGTACCAAAAATAGGTATTCACCAATACAAAAAAATTTTATCTTCTTAATTTTTAATAAATTGTGTAGAAATGCCAAATGACACATACAAACCAACAACCAACTAATGTGTCTGTCTGTTTACAACCAGATTAAGTAAGGAAGACGTGTGAAAATCTATTTGTTCATTGAGTAAGGTGTCCGCATCTCTTCTAACTATTTCTAGCCTTTCCCAAACACTCAGCTTGAACCCTTTCTCACATAAGCGTAAAACTTTAAAGGTGTTACTATTGTTCAAGGGGTGACCAGTGTCAAGGAGGTGCTTCGCGAAGAGGGACTTCTCAGGACAACCGTTGCGGAACGCCGCCATATGCTGCTTGTATCTGATCTCAAAGGACCTGCCCGTCTGCCCCACATACTTCATATCACATCCATCACAACTCAACAAATAAACACCCGATCTACGAGAAACCGACACCGAGTCCTTGCCATTACACAGCTCCCTCAAGGTGTTCTGTGTTCTAAAAGCCACGAATATCCTATTTTCCCTCATGATCTTAGCTATACTCAACGAAACGGGACCCACGAACGGCAAACAGGCAGTGTACTTCCTAGGTGGATCTTGAGTTGGATGCAATAAATGAAAACTAGCATTTCTGCGTTTTTTATTTAGTAATGTAACGCCATCTCGTAGCGAGTAATAAGACTACCAAACTCGGCGCCATCTAGTAGCAAATCGCAGTACTACTACGTAACGTCTTTCGGGAATGTTCTGTCAAGGTACTTCTATGTAACGTGTTATCTAGAAGCATCTCGAAGGTGTGGAATGTTCGCGATAATTCTTCCGTGAAGATTCTAGAGTAATCTAGAGTAATGACCGTACTATAAAGGCGGAGCACTTCGGTGGCGGGGGATCAGTATTTCCAGAGCGATAATACGAGTTATACCTGCGAGTTCAAGTGCGATTAAAAGTGTTTAGTGAAGCTTTATAGTGAAGTGTAAATTAGTGGTGTAATAAATAAAGTGTTTTGTGGTAGTTTGATCGGCATTTTCCATTCCGTAGAACCCCGGCTCGTAACAATTGGTGTCAGAATTGGGGATTTGGACAATGCCGGTGTTACCGAAAGAAGACACAGAGGGCGTCCGTACCAGGGGTCAGCGCCAGCAGGAGTTGGACAGCAGGCGCTTCGGAGGTAATACGCCGGAGAGGTTGGGTGGTCAGGAGCAGCCAACGGTGGAAGCAGGCCCGCCCACGGTATCTCCAGCGCCAGCACCTCCAGACTTTGCTGCGCTGATGGCGATGCTACAGGAGCAAGCCCGTCGCCAGGAGGAGCAGGCCCGCCACCAGGAGGAGCAAGCCCGTCGCCAGGAGGAGCAGGCCCGCCACCAGGAGGAGCAAGCCCGCCGGTTGGAAGAACAGCTGCTGCGGGATAAGGAGGAGCAGGCACGCCGCCAGGAGGAGCAGGCACGCCGCCAGGAGGAGCAGGCACGCCGCCAGGAGGAGCAGGCACGCCGCCAGGAGGAGCAGGCCCGCCGGTTGGAAGAACAGCTGCTGCGTGACAAGGAGGAGCAGGCACGCCGCCAGGAGGAACAGACGCTCCTCATGAAAGATCTTCGAGCGACTTTTGGCAAGGAGATGAATGTGATGAAGGATCAAGTTCATCATGTTGAGAACCGCATCACGGAAGCCGAAACTCGGATTGAAGATGTAAAAAACCAGATTACAGATGTGAGGAAAGAGCTGGGAAATCTGAAAGCTGGAGATGGGATTGCGACTTCCTTACCTGCCGTACCTTCAGCGCGTGGATTTAAAGTACCGCCATTCGATGGGACATCTTCATGGTCAGCCTATAAAAAGCAGTTTGAAGCCGTTAAAAAGGCAAACGGGTGGAGCAAAGCCCAGGCCATGACTGCGCTTACATTGGGTTTGCGAGACAAGGCGTTAACCATCCTAGAAGCTCTCGGAGACGATGTTTCCTACGAGCAGCTACTAGAAGCCTTGGAAACCAGATACGGTGACGCTCACCTGGAACACGTGTATCGTGCGCAGCTGAAGGATCGTGTCCAGCGCTCTGGTGAAAACTTGCAACAGTGGGCCCTGGAAGTTGAGAAGCTGGTACGGAAGGCATACCAGTCGGTACCTGCGCTCATCGATGGGAATCTGGTGCAAGTATTCATCGACGGCATCCACGACCTGGAAGTCAGGGCCGCTGTCAGACTCGGGCACCATGAGACTCTCAAAGACGCCTTGGCTCATGCTTTGGAGGTCGAAGCCGTACGGAAGGATCATCGATCTCACCGTGTCAGGGAAGTTGTAGCATCACCGGCTCGCGACCGTTTCACGAGGTATAGCCCTAGGTGCTACACATGTGGTGAGAGGGGCCACCTTCGATCCAGTTGCCCAAAGCGGACTGCTGAAAGAGAAGAAAGTCGTTCCCAAGAGGATAGGGTGGCTAATGTCACCGCCCAGCAACAGGAGGGAAACGAATAAATGCCAGGACTGCGGGGCGGGTGCTGGCTGATTTTAGAAGAGCCCCAAGGGTTTCGATCTCACAAACCCAGGATGGGAACAGCCTGATCATCAAGGGCGAGGTAAATGGAACACCATGCAAGCTGACAATAGATACTGGAGCATCTCGCACGGTTGTCAGTTCCCGACTTGCAAATCGGTTCCTTGGGGACTCTGCAAACCGTGACCGCATCAACTTGGTAACGGCCACGGGTCAGCGCATACCCGTCCGAGGAGAGAAAGAGATGCAGTTAAATTTGGGCAATGGAATTTACCTGCATAATGTCATCGTGGCTGACATAATGGACGACTGCATACTGGGCTTAGACTTTATGAGGAAGAACTCTTGTGAGATCGACGTCAAGCAAGGAGCGATGAAATGTGGTCAAGAGGAACTTTTCATGGAAGGAGCGTTATCAGGAAAAGTGTACAGCTTGAAGAAGGTCGTGCTTCCTGCCAGATCAGAAACGACTGTACCAGTTAGTCTCCCTCAGAATTCTGGGCGAACACATCGATGTGTACTCATAGAAGGGATATACAATGAACTTCCATGGAAAATGGCCCGAACTCTGGTAAGAGCCAATGAAGCCTCAGTGGTACGTGTGCTGAACCTTAGTGATAAGGAACACGTGATAGAAAAGAGCACATTGATTGGCACTTGCGAAGAAGTAGATTGGATGCGCCGATGCCAAGAGTTGAGTACTGGGAACATCGTCAACAAGGACGCTAGAAACAACGTGTTGACACTTTTAGAAGACTGTCGTAACATCTTAACGAAGAATGAAATGGACAAGGCTAAGAAGATGTTACTCAAGTACGCCGATATTTTCTCTTCGAGTGATGCTGACATTGGGAAGACTGGATTGGTTCAGCATAGAATCAATACAGGAAATGAGGCACCCATCCGTCAGCGACCAAGGAGACTGCCAGTAGCACGAGAAAAGGAAGTTGAGACCATGATTGAAGGAATGGTAAAAGATGGTGTGATAGAACCATCGTCAAGTCCATGGTGCTCACCTGTAGTGCTGGTGAGGAAGAAAGATGGCAGTATGCGGTTTTGTGTCGACTATCGTCGTCTGAACGACGTTACGAAAAAGGACAGCTACCCTTTACCAAGGATCGATGACACGTTGGACATGCTGACAGGGGTGAAGTGGTTTAGCACGCTAGACCTGAAAAGTGGCTACTGGCAAGTTGAAATCGATCCGAAGGATAAAGAGAAGACTGCATTTTCCACAGGAAAGGGTTTGTGGCAGTTTAAAGTTATGCCATTTGGTTTATGCAACGCCCCGGCTACTTTTGAAAGATTAATGGAAATTGTACTCGCCGGATTGACTGGGGACGCCTGTCTTGTCTATCTAGATGACATTATCATCGTGGGCCGTACGTTAGAAGAGCATCTTCAAAACCTGGAACGCGTGCTTGTAAAGATCCGAAGCGCGAACCTGAAGCTCAGCCCGAAGAAGTGCTCATTCCTCAAACGGCAAGTAAGCTTCCTAGGCTACGTAGTGTCTGAAGATGGTATCCGCACGGATCCAGAGAAAATCATCGCCGTCAAGGATTGGCCGGTTCCAAAGGATAAGACGCAGGTCAGAGCATTTTTGGGTTTGTGCTCATACTACCGGCGATTCGTCCAGAACTTTGCGGATATTGCCAAGCCCTTACACAAGCTCACGGAGGAGAAGCGACAATTCTGCTGGGACGGAAGCTGCGGCATCGCATTCCAGGAGCTAAAGAATCGTCTGTGCAATACACCTATTTTGGGTTATCCTGATGCGGAAAATGAATTTATAGTTGACACAGACGCAAGTGATATCGGACTCGGAGGTGTGTTATCTCAAAGGAAAGGAGATCGAGAGGTCGTTATAGCCTACTTCAGCAAATCCTTATCGAAACCTGAAAGGAATTATTGCGTCACGAGGAGAGAATTACTCGCCGTGGTGAAGACATTGCAGCATTTCAGCAAATATTTACTAGGGCGAAAATTCCTTATACGTACCGACCATGCTGCATTGAAGTGGCTATTACAATTTAAGAATCCAGAAGGACAAGTCGCCAGATGGATTGAGCTATTACAGGAATATGACTTTGTAATCGAACATCGCAGTGGGAGATCCCATGGCAACGCAGACGCATTGTCAAGAAGACCTTGCCCTGAAGACTGTAAGCACTGTGCCAAACAGGAGATAAAGGAAGCCATACCTGTGAAGATGCTTAAAACGGATCTGAGCGACGAATGGAAAGAAAGCCTACAACATGCTCAACAGGACGACGCAGACATCAAGCCAATATTTGAGTGGATTAAAGCAAGTGCTCCTAAACCCATGTGGAGTGACGTCGCTTCAATGAGTTCAATCACAAAAAGTTATTGGGCGCAATGGGACAGTTTAGTTATTCAGGATGGAGTCTTGTGCCGCAAATGGGAAAATGCTCGAGGAGACAGCTGTCATTTGCAAATGGTCGTCCCTAAAGTTAAGGTCCCAGATGTGCTACAGCTCTACCATAATGGATGTTCAGGGGGCCATATGGGAGTAAAAAGGACTCTGTTGAAGATACGTGAGCGGTTTTACTGGATCCACTGTCGCGACGACGTTGAGGACTGGTGTCGCAAATGTACGAGTTGTGCTGCTGTGAAAGGACCTCATACACGGAGCAGAGGTGCACTGAAACTGTATAACGTTGGGGCACCATGGGAAAGGATAGCCCTAGATGTTGCGGGACCGTTTCCTGAAAGTGAAAGCGGAAACAAGTACTTCATGGTTGTGATGGATTATTTCACGAAGTGGCCAGAAGTCTTCGCTATACCTAATCAAGAAGCTACTACGGTGGCAGATAAATTAGTTCACGAAGTCTTCTGTCGTTTCGGGGTGCCTCTAGAAATCCATAGCGATCAAGGAAGAAATTTTGAATCTCAGGTGTTCCAGGAAATGTGTCGGGTCATGGGTACTCACAAAACCAGAACGACCTCTTACCACCCGCAGTCAGATGGAATGGTGGAGCGATTTAATCAGACATTGGAGAGATATCTGGCAAAAGTTGTGGAAAGCAGGCAAAAAGATTTGGACAAGCACATCCAACCGTTTCTTTTGTCTTACCGAAGTGCGGTTCACGAAAGCACGTCAGTGACACCAGCTTATGCGAACTTTGGAAGAGAATTACGGTTGCCTGCCGACTTACTAACCGGTATACCACTTGACGCTCCACGCAATATCACTGATTATGCGAATGACTTGCGCAGCAGGATGAATGACATTTATGAGCATGTCAGACAATCAGGTCAACAAATGTCTGAAAAGATGAAGACCCGTTACGACCGAAAGACAAACAATAAGAGCTTCGATGAAGGTTCGTTAGTGTGGTTACATAACCCAGTCCGCAGTAAAGGGAAGTCTCCTAAGCTGCAAGCTAAATGGGATGGACCATACCGAGTTGTGACCAAGATTAACGATGTCACTTACCGAATACGGAAGAGTCCAAGAAGTGCGCCAAAGATAGTTCATGTGGATCGATTGGCGCGATATTATGGGCCTGACAATGCTCGGGACGAGCATGTCTTAGGAGGGGGCAGTGTAACGCCATCTCGTAGCGAGTAATAAGACTACCAAACTCGGCGCCATCTAGTAGCAAATCGCAGTACTACTACGTAACGTCTTTCGGGAATGTTCTGTCAAGGTACTTCTATGTAACGTGTTATCTAGAAGCATCTCGAAGGTGTGGAATGTTCGCGATAATTCTTCCGTGAAGATTCTAGAGTAATCTAGAGTAATGACCGTACTATAAAGGCGGAGCACTTCGGTGGCGGGGGATCAGTATTTCCAGAGCGATAATACGAGTTATACCTGCGAGTTCAAGTGCGATTAAAAGTGTTTAGTGAAGCTTTATAGTGAAGTGTAAATTAGTGGTGTAATAAATAAAGTGTTTTGTGGTAGTTTGATCGGCATTTTCCATTCCGTAGAACCCCGGCTCGTAACAGTAATGAGTGGACCATACCTACGTTATAGCCATTACTGTGTGCTATATAACAAATGATAGACAATTCCTCATTAAATGCCTGTGGGCTCAACGGTACCGTCAGTAACCTGCTCAGTAAACTGTGGAAAGCTGCCATTTTATGTTGCCATGGGTGATTAGATGAGTAAGGGATAACAGTGTCTGTACATGTAGGTTTCCTATAGATACGAAACTCATGAATACCATTCCTCCTAGTGATTGAAAGGTCTAAGAAATTGAGAGTGGAATCCGACTCCTCCTCTAGTGAAAAATCAATTCTAGGGTGTACTGAATTCAACTTGGAGACGAGGATGCTGAGCTGACGCTTTGTTCCCGTCCAGCAGATGATAATGTCATCCACGTATCTAAAGTAGTACAAGACATGGACGTTCCCAACTATGTGGTTAGTCTCGAACGCATCCATAAATATTTCAGCTATTAGTGGGCTCAGTGGCGACCCCATCGATAAACCATTTTTTTTGCAGAAAAAAATTGTTGTTAAACTGAAAATAATTCTGTGACATACACAATCTTGTTAGGTTATAAATTTCTTCTATTTTATTAAAATTTATCCTTTTGTTGTGTTTTAAAATATCTAAGACTTCATTGTAAGGTACGTTCGTGAATAAACTTTTCACGTCCAAAGACATAAGTTGAGCATTGGACGGTAACTTTATATTTTTGATTTTGTTTATGAGGTCAGTACTATTTTTTATAGAAAATTTTGGGTTAAAATCTATTGCTTCTTTAATGATTGTGTTCAAAAACTTCGACAAATTGTATATGCGACAACAGGTCTAATCGGGCAACCTTCCTTATGTATTTTTGGAAGGCCGTAAAACAACGGACAACGAGGATTCATGTTTATCAAAGTCTTATGCAACGAAGAACTCTCAGGCAATAAATAAGTCGTGGATTTTATAGCAAGCTTCAGTTCAGCCTGGAACTTAGCTGTAGGATTGAAAGTTATGTGTTGAAAATCACCAGATAAAATGATGTCATTGACCCTTGCTATGTAGTTCACCCTAGGGATCAAAACCACGGTGTCACCCTTATCAGTGCTTATTTTCAGTTTACCAACAATTTTTTTCTGCAAAAAAATGGTTTATCGATGGGGTCGCCACTGAGCCCACTAATAGCTGAAATATTTATGGATGCGTTCGAGACTAACCACATAGTTGGGAACGTCCATGTCTTGTACTACTTTAGATACGTGGATGACATTATCATCTGCTGGACGGGAACAAAGCGTCAGCTCAGCATCCTCGTCTCCAAGTTGAATTCAGTACACCCTAGAATTGATTTTTCACTAGAGGAGGAGTCGGATTCCACTCTCAATTTCTTGACCTTTCAATCACTAGGAGGAATGGTATTCATGAGTTTCGTATCTATAGGAAACCTACATGTACAGACACTGTTATCCCTTACTCATCTAATCACCCATGGCAACATAAAATGGCAGCTTTCCACAGTTTACTGAGCAGGTTACTGACGGTACCGTTGAGCCCACAGGCATTTAATGAGGAATTGTCTATCATTTGTTATATAGCACACAGTAATGGCTATAACGTAGGTATGGTCCACTCATTACTAAATAAAAAAACGCAGAAATGCTAGTTTTCATTTATTGCATCCAACTCAAGATCCACCTAGGAAGTACACTGCCTGTTTGCCGTTCGTGGGTCCCGTTTCGTTGAGTATAGCTAAGATCATGAGGGAAAATAGGATATTCGTGGCTTTTAGAACACAGAACACCTTGAGGGAGCTGTGTAATGGCAAGGACTCGGTGTCGGTTTCTCGTAGATCGGGTGTTTATTTGTTGAGTTGTGATGGATGTGATATGAAGTATGTGGGGCAGACGGGCAGGTCCTTTGAGATCAGATACAAGGAGCATATGGCGGCGTTCCGCAACGGTTGTCCTGAGAAGTCCCTCTTCGCGAAGCACCTCCTTGACACTGGTCACCCCTTGAACAATAGTAACACCTTTAAAGTTTTACGCTTATGTGAGAAAGGGTTCAAGCTGAGTGTTTGGGAAAGGCTAGAAATAGTTAGAAGAGATGCGGACACCTTACTCAATGAACAAATAGATTTTCACACGTCTCCCTTACTTAATCTGGTTGTAAACAGACAGACACATTAGTTGGTTGTTGGTTTGTATGTGTCATTTGGCATTTCTACACAATTTATTAAAAATTAAGAAGATAAATTTTTTGTTTTGGTGAATACCTATTTTTGGTACTTAGTTAGCATGATCCGAGGTTTCTACCCACGTTAGTTTTTGTGAAAAAATCCTACATCGCGATAATGAAATTTGCACACGTTTACTTATAAGCAAATATGTTCTAACACTGGTAGTCTATCAGGAACATTTTTTTGGGCCTGTCGTGTTAGTTGAATTATTTTAAACTAGGTGGCGTTACGGGTAATGGTTCATAATATTTAAACAATATCTTTCGTTTTAGTCAGGAATTCCATTCTAGGATAATATATCTATATTTTAAAAGTTTTTCTACGATTAAATAAGTAGTTTTCGGGTCTATAAAACTCCAATTTAAGTTTTTTTAATAAAATGTCATCACAGCGCTACGGTACACTTGTCGGCTAGAATAGGTACTGCTATAAATTTGGCTGGCGATTGTTTGTCATCAATAACTCTTGCTAAAGCACAGATAGATGTCGCTGATATTAAAATTGAATAAGCCCTCTGGTTACGTAACTTTTGCACAATAGGATAATATTATTATAATATAGATATACATTTTCACCTATTGATACCTATTTATATTTATTTTGAAGCAACTTAATAATAAAAACAATAATGATATACCTACATACTTGTCTTGAATAAAAAAAAATAACAAGAAAAAACTGGCCAAAAAAAGAACAAAAAACTATAAAGTCAAATTGAGAACCTCCTCCTTTTTAGAAGTCAGTTGAGAATATAAAGAATTTGTTAACAAAAACAAAAACTCTTTTCCTAGGATTTGAACCCGAATCATCTTTGATGTTTGCAGTATGTTAAATATTATATCCAGTGTCATGCACCTACGCTATTTATGGAATTTAATCTAATGGTGAAATACTGTAACACAAACGGGGAAATGATTCGGTAATAATATAAAATTTTATAGTGAATGTTTCTTGTAGTTTTAGCCCTAAAAAGGCCTCATTCATCGCTCCAGTGTGACTGCTATATTATTATAATGATATAGAGGTAGCCTGTTTTCAACCGACTTCCAAAAAAGGAGGAGTTAAGGTGTTTGATACCTCATATCTTTGGACTGGGTGAACGGATTTTGAAATTTATTTTTTTAATTGAAAGGGACTATTTCCGAATGGTCCTATTTCAATTTGGTCTCATTCTGACAATTATTTGGTCCCATTTCGGTAATTTGAAGTCGGTCGAGTTGTTGAGTCAATTTTTGACGTGCTTTATTTTTCCAAGGGCGTAAGCAGAGATATATTTGCCCAGTTTTCGCCACATACTACACCGATTTAGAAGGTTTACGAATTTGTAACTACTTAGCCTAGGTAGGTTAGGTAGCTAAAGTAAAAGTAGCTAGGGGTAGCTCTCAGGGAAAGTACCTACTTTCCAAACCAACCTCATCTGCCGCACGACCGATCGACTGACGTGGCTGTTCTGACAAACATAAAAGTTCGTGGAAATTACTGGCTAGGTAGGTAGCTACCTATATTGTCCGTGTCGGTGTCGACCGTGTCGAGCGCGTGCCACTGCCGAGTGCCTAGATTCTGATGCCGAGTTTGAGTTGTTCGCGCGTTGTGCGTTTCGTTCATGTACTTTTTTGGTTGACTTACATACTAAGTGACGCTCTCAGCTCTGCCCGCGTGGAATGACTTATTGATTGACGATGTTATTTTCGTTTTAGCCGATTTAGAGGAAACAAAGTCAATTTGCACACATACATACAAACAGGGTAAGCAGAGGTGCATTATACACCCACAAATTGCCAGTAATTTGTTGATCCCACGTACCTAATATGGGCAAGCCTATTGCCGCTGCCGGGTACTATAGAAAATCCATAACTACTCTGTAATTTAAGCCAGGACAGATGTTACATACATACATACAACTAATAATAATCTTAGCAGTTCGAGCTTAGTGTCCTTATTCTCTTATTTTTTTTTTTTTTTTTTTATATTTGGTTCGCCAAATTGACGCCGCCCGCCTGGTGGTAAGTCGTGACGACGTCTAGCGATTGTGGGCCACTCTCACAGCACACATTACTATTGAGAGTGGCCCCCAACTTGACGACCTACTGATGTGCCTCTTCACGCTCCGCTTAAAGAACCCAGGATTATATGTGGGAGGAAACACGTGCACAGGCAGGGCGTTCCAGGCCACTATCGTTCGGCAGAGAAACGGACGTTTAAAACGTTCGGTTCTCGCGAACATGCTATCCACTGTGTGGGGGTGGCATCTCTGCCCGGCACGAGTCGTTCGGGATCGGAAGGAAGAGGGTGGGATCAGATTGAAGAGCTCTTCAGAACACTCGCCGTGGTAAATACGGTAGAATGCGGCCAAGGAAGCTATTGTTCGGCGCTGAGCTAGCGGCTCAAGGCTTCCCGTTACCTCCGGACAACCTATAATACGGATAGCCCGTCGCTGCATAGCGTCGAGAGCGTCCAGCAGATACTTCGCGGAGCCGTCCCAGAGGTGAGAGCAGTATTCGACGCAGGGTCTAATCTGCGTCTTGTACAGCAGACACCTCCGGTCCGGTGTAAAGAATCTCTTTACCTTATTCAGTATTCCTAGTTTCCGCGAAGCTAGCCCTATACATCTTTCGATGTAGTTTTTATTATTGAGCTCTCGACGAACGTCCATGCCAAGGATATCAAGGTTGTCCTTCATTGGTAATAATGCATTCTGAAGAGAGGGTAGGGGAAGGAAAGGGGATTTCTTCGCAGTAAATGCACACGCCTGTGTTTTGCGGGCATTGAACTCGACCAGGTTCTCGGTACCCCATTGAGAGATACTGTCGAGGTTACGGTCGAGATCAGCCACGAGTCGTCGTCTCCTCAATCTCAGATCGCCCCGCCGTCGGACGAACCGAGTAACTCCCGTGCAGTGTGCTGTCATCTGCATAGCAATGAATGTTCCCGAGGGATAGCATATCATTGATATGCAGAAGAAAGAGAGTTGGTGATAGTACGGACCCCTGCGGTACCCCGGCATTCACTTGCAAGAAGCGAGAAGCCTGGCCATCGCAGAGGACCCGAACTCGGCGCTCGTTTAAAAAGCTGGCAATCCAGCTGCACAGTTGAGGAGGTAGACCATATGCCGGAAGCTTGGAAAGGAGCGAAGCATGCCAGACCCTATCGAAGGCTTTAGCGATGTCCAGGCTAATAGCCAAGGACTCGCCGTGCCTTTCCATAGCCCCACCCCAGACATGCGTTACGAATGCCAGAAGATCACCCGTTGATCGCTTTGGCCTGAAGCCGTATTGTCGATCATTGATTAGCGAGTGATCCTCTAGGAATTGCATGAGCTGCTTATTTATAAGGAGCTCAAGCACCTTGCAAATGACTGAGGTGACAGTTATGGGTCGATAGTTGCCTGGATCGGACCGATCCCCTTTCTTGGGGATCGGTTGTACGTTCGCCTCCTTCCAGACCTCCGGCACGAGCCCTGAAGAGTATGACAGGCGGTACAGACGCGTTAATACTGGAGACAACTCAGCTGCACATTTTCGTAGCACCACCGCCGGAATGCCGTCAGGGCCACTAGCTTTCCGCGTGTCGAGTGACCGCAGCACTGCCCGTACATCACATTGCCTGATAACAATATCAGGCATTGTGTGGCCACAGTTGGCGATGGCGGGGGGCTGCAGGCCACGGTCGTCGACCCGGGAATTAGCCGCAAAGAGGTGTCTGTAAAAACTGCAAGAATAGACTAGTATAGACAGATAAAAAGGCAGACAAAAGTAATAAATAAAAATACATTGCCCTGTTTTATTAATTATTAATTTTATTTATCGCCTACTCTTAATTTTACCTCGCTGCGTCATTCATTCCTAATTAGTCTCATCACTTACCGGCTTAATTTGCTTAAATTAATTATTATTATAATATAATACATATATATATAATATAATATATATATAATATTAATTACACGATTTGTACTTAACATTTTATTAATTACTAGTGGTCGCCCGTGACTTCGTCCGCGAGGTGATTTGGATTTTTTCCCTTTCCCGTCGCGCCGCGTCATATTTTGAACAATTCACACAATATCTTTATAAATTGTAGCCTATGTGTTATTCTGATGTATAAGCTATATTATTGTAAAGTTTCACCAAAATCCGTTCAGTAGTTTTTACGTGAAACAGTAACAACATCCATACATACAAACTTTCGCATTTGTAATATTAGTAGGATATAGAGGTTTTTTTTTCATTCCGCGGTCCAAGGCCACGGCCGCTCTAACGTCCGTTGCCGGGCGTCTCTGGTTACAAGCAGAACGTATTTCCAGTGGCGCCCGGCGGAAGGATATAAAGGTAGCCCATTTTCAACCGAATTCCAAAAAAGGAGGAGTTAAGGTGTTTGTTACCTCATATCTTTTGACTGGGAGAACAGATTTAGAAAATTATTTTTTTAATTAAAAGGGTCTAATTCCCAAGTGGTCTATTTCATTTTGGTCCCATTTCGGTAATTTGAAGTCGGTCGGGTTGTTGAGTAAATTTTTTGAAGTGCTTTATTTTTCCAAGGGCGTGTGCAGAGATATTTTATATGCACAGTTTTCGCCACATACTGTACCTATCTTCTATACTTATAATAAATCTGTAGAAGTGAAAATTCTGTACATTGAAAATATCAAAAAAATAAATGGCAGGGGGTGTTACAACTAGACCGACACCGAACCCAAAAATGTAATTAATAACAATTTTTGTCTGTCTATCTGTTTGTTCAGGCAACACGCAAAAACTACCGGTTCAATTACGATGAAACTTGGTATAATTATTCTTTAATATCCTGGGCACCACGCTGGGTACTTTTTATCCCGGAAAAGTACATACAATAAAAAACAAACTTAATTTTGCGGTTCGATCCCTAGACCCGATTACTGTAATAACTTTGTCGTAGGTTACGTCACCCGCAGTGGAGTTCACTTAGAGGCGCTGCACACAGCTAAAATACTATTATATTTTATCTAAAATAATTTATTTACAATAAGAATTACAATATACAAAATAAACATAATTATAGACTAAAAATATTTACATTACAAAATATCGTTTAAAAAATCCTCCGCGTCATTGCCGACTGGGAAGGTTCCAAGAATGCTGGCTGTGTTGCCACGTTGGATGGCGATACTTATTCTTTGGGTCAGAAAATAGCCAGCCTTCTTTCTGGTCCTGAGAAGCATCGATTAGACGTTTAGCAATGTCTCTATAAAGGCGGCGAGCACTCGGACCCCATGACCCCAGTGTCTCAACCCCAAACGGCTCAAATATGTAATCACCTGCTAGGTTAGCATATTTACGCCGTTTAAAGCCTTCAGCCGATGCAGCAGCAGCGCCGGCACATCCGGATGTGCTTGGAAGGTGTGAAGGTGCTAAGGTGTCAACGCATGTAGCGTCCCACACCAAAGGCCTTCCCATCTTCCACGGTAGCAACGACATACCGTCCGGTCTCTTTCCATCGCTTCGTGCTAGGCGTGAGGGCAGGTCAGTGTCGGGGCAAGACATCCTCCAAGCATTTATGGCATCGGACTTGCATCGCACCTCGGAATCAATCAGTGTATTTGACAAAATTTTCCTGACTAATTCTTCAGTGCTATGGACCGACGACAGAAATGCTGGCAGACTGACATCTGTGACTCTGCGAATACCTAGCCCGCCCAAGCGAACTGGAAGAGACGCTTGGACCCAGGCCCGGTCATTAATATTTACATTTAAAATTTTACACAAAGAATTTTGTATTAAGTTGTCTAGTCTGCCCAACATTTCTACATTTTTCCAAAATTGTCCTGAACGGAGGGCATGTGTAAATTTGGGTACGAAAAGACAAAAACGAAGAATAGTGAAAGCTGAATGAATACTGATATTACATAGACTATCAATAACCTGACCAAAATTTTGAATTTTTTCCTCGATAAAAGTGGAAAAGCCATCTTCTAAAATCGGGGACCCTAGGAGGCGTAAAGAAGTTTTGTCCAAAATTTTTATGTTGGGGGCCAGACAGTTGAATTTGGAGATTGTTGTTAATTTATGTGTTTTCAGATATAAAAATCTCACATTTATTCGGGTTCAGTTCTAAGCCAATTGACTGAAACTCGTTCTTTATTAGGGCTAAATCTTGTAAAACTGTCTCTACTTTTCCCCCTAAAGTCCCGTCGTCTAGATACCAAATGTTAAATTTGGATTTTATTTTTTGAATTATTGGGTTAATGGCCAAACTAATCTATATTTTATCTTAAGATACAATATCGCTCAACAGCCTGTCTTCTGTACTTATAATAAATCTGTAGAAGTGAAAATCCTGTACATTGAAAATATCAAAAAAATTAATGGCAGGGGGTGTTACTAAACCGACACCGAAACCAAAAATGTGATTTAAAAAATTTTTGTCTGTCTGTCTGTTTGTTCAGGCATCACGCAAAAACTACCGGTTCGATTACGATGAAACTTGGTATAATTATTCTTTAATATCCTGGGCACCACACTGGGCACTTTTTATCCCGGAAAAGTACATACAATAAAAAACAAACTTAATTTTGCGGTTGTAACATCGTAATTTCATTACACTCACAAAACGTAAACAAACATTTGTAATGATATTATGAACGTCATTAGTGTCAGTTGATGTATAGATGTCAACTCGACAAACGTCAAGTCTTGACTATGATTCATTCACCATACGGTGTTCTACACATTGTATAGCGCACTCTAGAGGATTTAGTGGGAACTAGGCAGAGTAATATCTAGCCATGTCATAATATTCCCTTAAAAAGGTGAATGTCAATGATATTGCTTTTTATCTATAGAGGAGTTTCCGGCTGACGACAAGTTTTGCTTGTAGAAAGGTGGTTTGAACTAGTTTTTGCAGGAAAGGAAGAATCTAGAAACAAGTCGGAGTTGATAAAAAGCCCGCGCCAGCTGTCGTGGGTCTCTTTCCACTGCTGGATACTTTACTGACAATATCTCTCGATCACTACAACTGTCTTATATGTAACCTACAAATCTCTAGTCTTGAAGAAATTATTTTACTTGGAAGAATATAAATTGAGTCGAAGCAATTGTCGATACATTTCAAGCGTCCTATCGAACGTGATCTCAAGAGGCTGGGAGTGTTCCCTCCCATTCGGCTTGGACAACGTGGAAGCATTTTTTCTGTTTTAGGCATTCCAAAGGGCGTATCTTGATAGTGTTACTGATGTCTGATGTCTTGGTACAGAATTGCTAAGGTAGTCGACGTTTCTGGAGCAGTACCGAAATAGTCTAATCAATCTATGGCAAGGATACACGAGGTCGTCTTGGACCACAGCACGTGCGCCCCCCTGACAATCCCAGCTGACCGCGTGGACCAAACACTTAAGCTAAGTACTTTGCTCAACATCTAATCCCGTGTTCTTCATCCATAATACTGTCTACTCTAGTTTCAAGAACTATCGTCATAATCTAAGGTCAAGTTTAAAATAATTACCATACCTGTAATTTATGTTTTAAGGAGTAGGCCAGTAGCCACACACCTACCTTTGTCCGAGTAACCTCAATAACTTAACTTAATCAATACTGTTTAAATGTTTTAAGAGGTGTAATAACCTACATATTCTTTGTATAAATCATAACTATTTCTAATATCCAGTGTCTATTTGTTTTGAGGTTAAAATATATATACTCTGTGAACTCTCTCTACTGTAGTACCTTATTGAATTCTCCTATCATCACACACACCGTTCATAAGTGAACTGGCGCCCTGGGATACCATCTAATTGTCTCGTGAGCCTCCGCTGAACCGCTGGTGGGTAAGGTTGACTTAACTGTTACACGGTTCGATCCCTAGACCCGATTACTGTAATAACTTTGTCGTAGGTTACGTCACCCGCAGTGGAGTTCACTTAGAGGCGCTGCACACAGCTAAAAGACTATAATATTTTATCTTAAGATACAATATCGCTCAACAGCCTGTCTTCTGTACTTATAATAAATCTGTAGAAGTGAAAATCCTGTACATTGAAAATATCAAAAAAAATTATGGCAGGGGGTGTTACTAGACCGACTCCGAAACCAAAACTGTGATTTAAAAAATTTTTGTCTGTCTGTCTGTTTGTTCAGGCATCACGCAAAAACTACCGGTTCGATTACGATGAAACTTGGTATAATTATTCTTTAATATCCTGGGTACTTTTTATCCCGGTAAAGTATATACAATAAAAAACAAACTTAATTTTGCGGTTCGGTCCCTAGACCCGATTACTGTACCAACCGCAAATAATAAGTTTGTCGTAGGTTACGTCACCCGCAGTGGAGTTCACTTAGGGGCGCTGCACACGGCTAAGATACTATAATATTTTATCTTAACCCTTTACGGAGCCTTGTAATATTTCTGCAACATACCAGCCAAATTTAAATAAAAACGTTTTAAACGCTGATTTACCAAATTTACGCAGTGATGTACGTTGGCAACAAAGCGATCCAACGAATTAGTGACAACTTAGCGTACTAGATGTTGATACTTGTATATAATATTCATTAAAGTGAGGTAGTAGTACAAAATTGATTTGCGTTCTGTGAATTCGTTTTCAGAAACTGATTTCTAAGTGAAATACTAAGATTTTGCAAAAAAATAAAAAAAATTATTGAATCTCCTCCACCTTCTATTATGTAAGTAGGTACTTATTACCATTTTATTTTATCAAGACAAATGAAAAGTCCAAATGTGGGTAATAATAACTAATAATAATCTCCTCTCCAATGAACTCTGATAAGAAGTTAAAATACTGCCATCTATTAGGAAATTATCGGGACAATAGAAACTGTTCATTTATGGGGGATTATAACGTAAAATACTGCCATCTATTATATATTTTTCGCACACATAATATACCGCCATCTATTACGTATTTTTCGCACACAATACACTGCCATCTATTAGGAATTTATCGAAAATTATTTAGCTAGCCCTAAAGACGCCTTTAAAACGTCGCCAATTCCTTCTATGAGATGGTTCATCTGTACTAGTATAGTATTCTTATATCTGTGGTTCTAACCACAAATTTTGCTGTTCTCTCTGAGACAGTCTTGATAATGCTTCGTTTAGAGGCGAATCAATTGTCGACGTTTTGTTGTCTTTTTTAATTCTGCGGAAAATAATGCTATTAAAAAATTTAAAAAAGTTTAAAACATTTTTTTTAAATATTTTACTTACCATTGCTTTGTCATGGGCTTTCGCCAAGTAACGCCTGGTTCCATCCAATATAATGACTTTAGTTGTAAATGAACCACTGGTGTAATGTTTTTTAGTTTCATAGCAGACTCGTACAAATAAGTGGTCGAACATCAGTCATAGTTAAAGTGTAACAAGATATAACGGACTTCGAATTGGCGTAGTGAACCCCTACCAGATTGGGTCTTCCTAAAAACTGGACCCAATGTCGCCTTCTGATACGTAAGAGTGACGACTGACATGACTGAAAACTCGAATACAAATTTGTACACGACAAATAGAAAAAAAACCGGCCAAGGTGGCATTAAATAAATTATGTATTAAAATGGCAAAACAAATTACGTTTGTTGTATGGTAGCCCCCCTAAATATTGGTTTTATTCTTTTTCTTTTTGTAAGTGTTTGTTGGTAAAGCAGCAACACAAATACATCATCTGTGAGAATTAGAACTTTGAACTATCACGGTTCACGAGATACAGCTGGACGAACGGAGAGCGAAATCTCAATAATAGGGTACCTACCATTGTAACCTTTGGGTGCGTAACTCTAAAAATACGTTATACGATTATAACAATTAATGGATGATTCGTATCTTTGTTACGAATAGAAGACGCATTGTTTTTGGTAATAGCAGGCCTATGTCACTTGCCTAACAACCGCAAAAAATGCGTGACGTCAGCGACAACTTGAACTCGTAAATCAGTAAGGGTTGTCACTTGTTTGTGACACGGCATTGACCATAGAGTTGATATTGAGGCATTAACGTCATAATTATTGGTCAAATTATGCTGATACTATACTGACAACCCTAACGTTTGAATGATGTTTTCTGTAAACAAAAGAATGTGCTTTAATTAACGTCGGAGTGCTAGTTCTGTATGTAAGTACTATTCCCTATTCTATGGTAAGGCTGTATCCCAAAATTACATGACAAGAGAAAGTGATTAATTAACCAGTACGCCAGACCGTGGATGATTTGCGATAGTATTTTCTGAAAATATAGCCTCCCTTTATAAATCTGAAACAATTTGTCAATGACAGACTTGCTTTAGATTATTTTTCATGTGATATACGAGTACTACCTATATGTATTTTTTATGCCTCTAGAGTAGGAAACATAATATGCACACGCTTTATCTGATGTTAAATGGTTACCGTGATTTATAGAAACATCTAAGTACATGGTCGTGTAACACCAGAAGGTGTAGGAGAACCTCTCTATCCATTTAAATATTGCCTGGGAGAGATTGGTTTTAGCGGTAAAGCCATTTGTTCTGTATTTAACATCTGTCCATCATTATCACCTATTTGATGATGGTGTCTTTAAGCATTTAAAACACAGTTTAAAACGGCTGTTTAGAATAGAGATTTATAACCGTGTAGACAGTCGTTTTAAACCAAATTATCAAAGAATCAATTTCATTTATTCAGTTTAGGCACATAAAGAGCACATACATATGAATGTCAAAATTTTACAATTTTGTCAAGTAATATTATAAAAATACTAAATTAATTAAGTACATAAATAACCATTAGAAAATGATTCTTTCGCTGGTCTTATGGATTATGTCATAATATCCTTCTATGTTCTACTGAACTCTGTTGGTTTTGGTTTAAAACCGTGTAGCCAATTTGCAATCGTGTATACGATGGTTAAGTATCTTGTGGTTATAAATAATATGTTGTGGTTTGTGTATAGAAGGCTTTATTTTAATTTCCTTTCTTTTGTTCTATTGTAATACAATCATTCGTTCCCCCGTATAATTAGCGACCCGTGACAAATCAAAGTTAATGATGTGACGTAATATAAATGAGGTACCTAATGCAGACCACTAGCGAGGAGGACAGCTTATCAACTGAGATACGAAGTCCACGGCTGAAGACGTCAACATAACAGACTTTTACGTTTTATCATTGGTTATCGACAAACTCTTCCTAACGCCAAGCTCGCCCTGCTATATAATTTGACAGGTGTCTGAGGTTTTTAGTTTATTTAAAAAAAAAATTAAGTCGAGCATATTAAACTTATTCGTTTTGCGTCAATTTTAATTAAATGGAATCACAAAAAAAAAACATATTTAAAACTATATTTTAGCTAGGCAGGATCAACGCTTTTCTTCAATCACACCAGAAGAAACCTTTATAGCTGTGAAGTCTACATTGACTTGCAAATCCCCATGTTAAATATTAATCTGTTTATGATGCTCATATCATACATTTATGTATGAACACGTGTATTCTTATATTGATCTTTTTGTACAAAATAGGTCTACTTAAGTCAAATCAATGATTTATTTCCATATATTAGCACCTCAATGTCTTTCTTTTATACAGAAGTATATTATACTTGCCAAAATATACGCTTTGATGGCTCTCTAGTGTACGTTCATCAAGGTTTGTAAGAATTTTGATTTAGTCTGTCTCCTTATTTTATCCGTTTGAAGGTTTGGATATACTTGGATTTCCACTTCATGGTTGTTCAGTTAATTGCTACATACAGTAATTAACTAAACTGATTAAAGCAAATATTTATGTTATAATTTCAAAATACTTTTTCAAAAGTAGGCTTCATGAATTCTCATTGTAGATGTGGTTATTATCTGCAGTATTTTTATGGATTCCAAGTTGCTCAAGTTTTGAAGTAAGTTCATATTTGTTATTTGGAAAGTTTTGTTGAAGCTATTGTTTCCGTCCCGACGATTCGTGAGAATATGTACAACTTTTACGCTCTTCACCCAATTTGGGAACCCGTAGAAATTGCCCTCCTCTTAAGAGGGATGACGTTAATGGCACGTTGGGCCTTCTGGTTACGAACCTCCGATTACGTGCGCGACCGAAGGGATCGCAACTATTTCATGTCTCATCGCAACATTTCTAAAAGGTCAATTTTAGCGGGAAGGACAACTTTTGATTATTTTTCTTATTTTGTACAATATCTTTATTTGTACTTGGTGGAATGTATTTAGGAACTTTACCATCCCCATTGCGGGAAAACGTCATGACTTCGTTTGGATATCACAACCCCCATCGTCTGAAAGTTGGGGCTGGACTAGCCACTAAATCATCGCCATGTGTTGGTGTGCGGCGGGGCGAGAGCGTGAGTTCTGCACCCTTCCCCTCACGCAGGGTTTCTCTCTTGGCTACTCACTTCCTGAGCGAAGGAAGGGAAATCTATGATTTAGTCTTTACCTATGACCGTGGGAATCAACTTCTGCCCATCCCAGACGGCATCCACGGCGAGCCAGCCGTGTTCGTGGCGCCCGCCTGAAATAGTATCTTATCTTAGTTTACAGACTAATATGTACCTTCTAGGTGCACAAAATTTTGATAGATTACGATCGATATCATCGATTGTTATGATTGATCGCTAGCCAAAAAGCTTTCACGTCTCTATTTATTTTGGCAGAATGATTTAAGCGCTTGTGCTTTTTGAATGATTAATATCTTTACCTAGGTTTTTTTTATATCTAAATGATAATAAATAACAAATTCTTACAGCTGCGTGCACTCTCGATCAGTTAGGTAGGCAAGTCGGTATGTTCCGTTGCGGTACTGTTATAATAAGCTTCACCCTTAAATTCTTGGAGTAGGCTTCCAGGAGATCGGTTGAGGATCTGGACGCCGTCTTTCTGAAAAAAAGTGGTACCCTTTTCTTTTAAAGTAGGCGGGCTGAGGAAAATTCAAATACCCTACTTTTTGAAATTGTGGCCTTCCCATCTCTCCGCTATCATCTGTAGGCTTATTAGCTGCCAAGTCACGTATCTGAGATACGATCTTCAGCTTGTTACACTTTGTATTTTAAATTGGAAGAAATCTCCAAATAGATTGTCTTATACTTTGAAACTTGGTCATATTATGTAAAAACATATTTGTATGTTGAATTTTAATGCAGATAATGTACCTTCGACTGGATTTTATCTTGACAATTTTGGAAAAATTACATACCTAAGTACATACATGTACGACGATAATACGAGGGTAGACAGTAATTTATTGGTCCCACGGGAGCTAGTGCCATTAATCGGGAACTTTTATGTTTAAATATTGCATAGAAACAGGCGTTACCTGGCGAAAATCCATGACAAAGTAATGGTAAGTAAGATGTTAAAAACTTATTAAAATTATAATAGCATTATTTTTCGCAGAGTTAAAAAAGACAACAAAACGTCAAGAATTGTTTCGCCTCTAAACGATCAAGACTGTCTCAAAGAGAACAGCCTGCTGTTCTCGCTGTTCTCTTTGAGACAGTCTTGATAATGCCTCGTTTAGAGGCGAAACAATTGTCGACGTTTTGTTGTCTTTTTTAACTCTGCGAAAAATAATGCTATTATAATTTTGCCGGGGCAAACTATGTGCCGCCTGAAATTTTACTATTAAACCTTCCCTAAGTTTTCACAAATATTTCAAGACCTCAATCAGCCAAATCGGTTCAGCCTTTTTCGAGTTTTAGCGAAGAAAAAGAAAATAGATTACTTATTTATATATTTATCGTTTAGAGGTGAAACATTTGTCGACGTTTAAATGTCTTATATTTTTGCGAGAATGATGCAATTATTTAGAAAAGTTTGAATATCTTACTTACCATTACTTTGTCATGGATTTTCGCCAGGTAACGCCTGATTCTATCCAATATTTGCGATTACTTATTATTAGTTAGGTAGAGATGGCTTATGTAATCAATCAATCTCAAACAATAGCCTTCCGAGTTTCCGACTAGACGTTGAGTGCTCTTGATCGAAATCCCTCCGCCCTCTTTGGTGTACGGAACCTATTTCGTAATACTATGAGCTAATAACTTTCTATAGCAGGTAAAATACTGGGAACGAGGCCAATATAAGCACGATATAGAAATCTTAAACCAAAACCGGCCAAGTGCGAGTCAGACTCGCGCACCGAGGGTTCCGTACAAACCTAAAAAAAATATGTTTTTCGCAATTTTTCCTTATCGGTGCTATAAGACATTGCCTTGTACCAAATTTCAAGATTCTGAGTTCACGGGAGGTTTTGATTCCCTTGCGAGTGTCGAAAATTTGCAGTATACACGGCTGCATCTTTTGATTGAGATGGCTTAGCAGTTTGATTTTTTTACAGCTTCAAAGGACAGAAGGCCTGAGTATCTCCTACCCCCTCCCAACCTCCATTGACAAAGTCTGCACAGCGCGTACCCTGGGCGCCCAGCTACAGGATCTTTCAAATGTCAATCGTTTAAAAAAAAGGTGTTAAAATTTTATTCTTTGATTTCAATCCAGTCTAAATATATCGAGGCATTTTTCTCTAACGCTATTAATCACATCTATAGACCGTACTATGACATTCTGGAACAATGCTACTAGTTCTATGAAAATGTTAACTGCCAAAAAAATAAACAGTATCACAGACAAAGTTCGTTTATACATCATTTGCTACAAACAAACATACAAGCTTGGGAATCCTTTGTGAGGGCTCAGTTACTATCTGTTGGCTTCGAGTGGATATAGTGAAAAGTGCTTGCGTCTTTTAAATACTTAACATAATTATTTAAAATCTAATAATCCTTTGCACCATGTCTCTGAGAGCACGTTGCCGTCGCGTCGGTCCCGATTGCCATACGAACATCTATGACAGTCGTTACCCGTAGTTGAATCATCAACCAAATCCGACTGGACCGACAGAACTTCAATATCGTCAATGGATTGTGAAGGTCCGATGGCCATCGCTTCACGGAAAATGTCGAAGTTATTTTGCTTCGCAGTTACACTGGAAAGCCGTCCCCAATTGGGTTTTGAAAGAGGCTCAGTGGATGATGTATCGTTAGCATCACCCTATATTTACCGTAGGCTTATAAAACTTCGCATCACAAGGTCTAAGGAACCGTTTCTATGGAATAGGTACTCGGGTCCTTGCGAAATAAGGCATACAAAAAGATATCTTGCGGTTTAGTCGGAACGAGGGTGTTCATCACCATGTCTCGTAAGCCCGAATACAGAAAGTACATATTTTATAAGTTTAGATCTATGCTGTAAATAAATTCAGTTACCCTGAAGATAATTATACGGTGAAACGAATCCTCCAGGTCACTGGATATTTTGTAAAAACTCCAGAAATATCACTAAGGTATTCTTATTTTTACCTTTTATCCCCTACACGATGGTTGATTAACCTTAATACTTAACCCACTCATGCCTACATAGGTATTGATTATCATTATCTCAGCTAAACAACGGTTAAACCATCTAGTTTACGATAATATTCGTAACCGATGGCCGGCTACATTTGCCTTTTTATAAAAAACCATCTGAAAAAATCGTGGTTGGGTTTCTAGACCTTACGTGTTCATTTGTGGGTGTGGTGTCAGTAGTGCTGTGAAATGTTACCTCATGGGAACCATTTGTCATCATAATGTAGATAATTATATTTTCGATACGATTGTAATTGGACCAAAACTGACATAACTTCTACCGGCATGCGTTTTTTAGGAAAATTACTCTATTTTTCAGCAATTTACTTTATATTTCGAGCAATAGCTTGATTTCGGTCAGCAGGTGCCTCAGCTTTTTGTGCAGGAGATGTTGACTAGAGCTCTGAATATTTAATTACTTGCTCTGTTCATAATTTGACAGAGTGGTGTTATTTTGAATTGAATGCACCAATCACTTCAAATTCTATCAAAACGCTAGGTATTGCTTTTATCCGACTAGGAACTCATATGATTTTTTTATCTAATGCCATAGGTGGTTGCATGGATGCATTGGCTTGGGGATCTTAGATGCCCCAGTCAACGTGTAACTGCCAATGAACAGATGGAGCTCTGGCAAACATGAGACTATAATAATAATATGTCCCTGAATACTCCTTCGGGGAAACTGGCTTGACTATATTCCAAGAATTGTGGCATAAATAAAAAACATTGAATCCAGTGCTGTAACTCGTTACGTACGGCCTTTGACAACAGCTGGCTCCTAACCTTGCCCAAACAGAACACTTCAAAGTAACATTGTTTAATGAATCCCCTCGTCTATGTAGTTAACTAAATTTCTTAGGAAATAATTTATATTTTTGGAAGATGAATGTATCTACATACAATATTAGTACATACATACAATTTTCTATTTGAAAAAGTTGGAAAACAATTCAACGGACGTAATTGTTTTTTTCTTCAAATATCTGTCAGGAGAAGGACCGCGTTTAAAGAGAATGACGACCCAGAGGTCTCTTAATAAGCCCTTTGCTCGTTATTATGCTGTACTGAAAAAATACTCATTGCTATTAATTGAGCTTAGTATTTCGTTTGTCCGCATACTCCTCCTAAACGCCTTAACTGATCTCCTTCAAACTTGCCACAGTGATAACGTGTGGCGTGAGGGTGGCTTAGAACAAAAAAAGTTTGAAAATAAAAAAATAAATCGTTGTCGGTCGAAAATTTAACACTTCGCTCAGTTTTTTGCAACAGCAGCATGCATTGCATACCTAGTTTGTAAGCATAGGCAAGAGGAAACCCAATACACCCCAAGGCAAATTACAATAAAAAATGTAGTCAGCGATACTGTTTCAGATGGTTATAATACAAAATCGTAAGTTATGGTACAGTGCGGTTATTCTATTGCTTATATTGATTGTCTATTACATGATAGACGTGAAACGTTTATGGTATAAACTGGTATTACACACGTTCTATATAATCTGTGATTTGTTGAAACTTCTCATGAAATTAGTGGAACTTTACTAAGGATATGATTGGGACCAGAGATTGTGTGGGTAAGTTGGTAGATAAATCTCTTGCGAGTGTCTTAGGCTTAACTGGTAATCTATGTTTAGTTGGTGGTTCGTCTGCGGGTCCTTTGATACGATTATTTAGTTCAACGAGCGTCGTCCGTCTGTCTTTTTGTATGTGTTTCGGCTAGCACTGTTGCTACAATTATTATCCGATCTTCACGAAACTTGGTACAAGTATTTCTTAATTGAATACAATGTCATAGTAAGTTTATGGATTGGGGACAAAAAGCTCAAATAATGATCCCCAATGTCATTAATAAGTGTAATTCTCTTTATC
Organism: Nudaria mundana; assembly: GCA_963556515.1. Lineage (NCBI taxonomy): Eukaryota > Metazoa > Arthropoda > Insecta > Lepidoptera > Erebidae > Nudaria > Nudaria mundana. Next base: position 11,387,130 of record OY748313.1, read on the forward strand.
AGTAAACTAAACATTATCTATCTCTCATTATACATTATAACTATAGTAGATACCTAGTTATTTCGTTATCATAACAACGGTTGCCTTGGTATTTGGGTGTCTATCGATTTTCGAGCTTCACGCGTCGAACCTTATTAGCTTTTGACCCCTTTTCAATTGTATTCTTCAAATGAAGCGATTCATCAAAAAGAATGCTGCAAAAACAGAATCATTTGAACCTTTAAGAACGATTCAAATAATAATATGTTCGTCCAAAATACCGACTGCAAAACAGCCGAAACTAACTTAATGAGCCCTCTGATACTCGGTGACGTTATCGTTTAGGCATAGTAAAATTAATAGCAAGTTTGGATTCCTTGACTCAATTTAACTTTCAAGAATAAGTACACATGTGAGCGCCGCTGCCATAATAACGAGTGCATCTGTTCATCTTAGTGGTAGTTCCTAAACTACTGCCAGATAACTCTGAACCGACACCGCAACCGCACAATAGCTTCTAGAACTAGAGTTATCAGATCCCTTATAGTTGTCCTTTTCTCTCTTTTAAAAAAATAAATAGTTGTCTTTTTTTTGTTCTTCGTTGTTTAGAAAATTACCTATTTATTGTATGTTTATTAGTTTTCGAAAAAAAAAACGAAAATCTCTTACAACAGTAATGTCCGTCCGTGAACAACTTTCAACTCGAGAACGGTAAGAGCTAGAGACTCAGTGTAACAACCAATCGACTTAGCATAGTCGAAAACCCTCCAAAATGAACTTGACCTTTGACCTCTGATCTCAAAGTCAAGGTAAAAATGAGGTCAAATCGAGAACGGTAATATTTAGAGACTCAAGACCAACTGGCTGCAACCAACTCAGCATGGTCAAAGACCTCTAAAATGGTATTGAACTTCATGTCGTGTGACATTTTTTAGATTTTATGAAAAAAACTCGAAATCTCTAAAATATATGGCAAATTTTTGCCATATTTTTAACTTGTTTGTTTTGTTCCAGGTGTTGTTGCATGGTGGGGGTAAGGAGACGGCGTGAAGATGGGGGACAGTTTCTTGCACCTGGGGGACATTGTCTCCCTACACGCAGAGGGCAGTGTATCAGGTTTCCTGAGTACCTTAGGGTAAGAGCTATTCAAATTAATCCCATGCTCTGCTTGTCAATCCCGAACAACGCTTGCCTGGCAAAGGTGCCGCAGTCATACAGTAGAGAACATCTTCGCCAGGACCGTTCAAACGATCGTTCCTCTGCCGAACAATAGTGGCCTGCATCCCCTGCCTCAGAACGTATTTCGTTCCTGTTTACAACCCCTGGTTCTATAAGCGCAGCCTGAAGAAGCACATCACTGGGCCGCCAACTAGAGTCTAGCGGATAAGATATTTTCACTATCAAAGAAAGACGCAGGTGTGATTTGGTAACAAGACCACCTGTTTGTGATGCTTTCAAAAATTAACCACTGGATTTTCTGTAACACTGATCGGATCGCTTTCCCCAAAATTGAAACATCAATAATCTAAACTCCTTTTTTCCCTCTGGTGGGGATATTTTGTGGGGTAATGTGAACCCACACGGTGACTAGTAGGTGTTGATATCCACAGTTTCGAAGATATTTGTATGAAATAAAATAGTTTATTCGCTCGAAACATGCTGGATAGAGATTTTCTTAGGTAGGTATTCTTCTTTTTCTTTTAAAGTTGTGACTCCCTCCACCGTGTGTCGATGATTTTGCTAATGTCAAGGTAATGCTTGATAGCAAAGAAGTTGGTACGAACTAGCTCCAGGTGCGGGACAAAATAAAAATCGTTGGTATTGCAAGTGAGCGTCTGGAATCCGATTTTTGCGAAGCGTCACAGGTAACCTAAAAAGCCGCCAGCCACACGGTCAGCAAAAATCGACTTCCATTAGCAGGTTTTTTTTCATTGATCACAATTCTTTTGTATTTGTAGGTAACCCACATACTCTTGATATTATATTGGGATAGCAGAATTATTATTAACATTAGTTTCGTATTACAGATTGGTAGATGACAGATGTGTGGTTTGTCCCGAAGCGGGAGACCTGACTGATCCACCCAAAAAGTTCCGGGGTGAGTGCTCTTTAAGTTATGATAGCAAAATTACTAATAATAAGAAATTCATCATTCACCGAGCCTTTTCCCAACTCAGTTGGGGTCGCCTTTCCAGTCTAACTACGATTCGGCTGAACTTCGATATTTTCCGTGAAGCGACTGCCATCTGACCTTCACAACCCATGGGCGATATCGAAGTTCTGTAATTAGACCGGTCGGATTTTTGATGTAGGGCTCCAACTACCCCTAACGACTGCCATAGATGTTAGTATGACAACCGGGACCGACGGCTTAACGTGCTCTCCGAGGCACGGAGGTGTCTCAATGTCTTGTGATGTTGCTGAGCCTTTGCAATGTACGAGGGTGGATTGAAAAGTATTTATATTTCCAAGTAAAAAATCCTCCGCGTCATTGCACTAAAGTTGACTCTAATATATTTTTGTATTTGAAAGCAATGAGATAAGATAAGATAAGATCTTTATTTGTGGTATGGGTAACGTAGCTTAGTGGTGGTGTAGTGTTCCCCTTGTTAGGGAAAGACTGCGAGTTCGCGTCCAGCCGATGACATTAGTTTTTAAAGTTGAGTTTATCCCGGTTACTATACTTGCTTACTTTATAAATAATACTAAAATATGAATTGCAAGAACGATAGTCCTTGGGGCGGACTTGAACCACCGGCTGTTCTCTTCCAGGGGGAACGCTCAACTCAACCAACCAATAGTAAATATAAACTGTAATAGATGGCGCCTCTGTATATATCAGTTTATATAGTTTGGTAACTTTTCTACAACTGTTTTATTTTATTTATGTAGGTACACACAAGAAGGCAGTATACCGTAACTTATGTTACGCTTAATTTTAACACCGAATACTTAGTTATATATTTTCTGAGCTTTTTGTTTAATGTTTGTTTCTTTAATGTTCTTTGTGAAGAACATTTAAGAAACGTTTAATCTGCCATAAAGAAGAGTATCTGTTATAATATTCATAAGACATTTTCCTGTTTTAATTACTTTGGAAAGTCGTAAAACGATCTTGTCTCAGTTTTTCGGTTGTAACTTTGACGATGCTTTTTTTAAAAATAAATGGTCACTATAGTATGTCCGTTAAATGTGCTTGTGTTAGGAGTTCACGTCAATAGTCACAATAAATTCTAAAGATATTATTAACATAATAAATTCTAGTGGTCGCCTATACATATACAGTAGATTTTTGATGTACATACCTTCTGATTTTTAAAAATAACTAGCTATCCCGACGAACTATGTATCGCCTCAAAAAAAAAAAAGAATATTTCATGCAAATGTATGTAAATTGAAAAAACGCGACGGACGGACAGATAGACAGACAAATGGTCGTATTAAATTATATAGATTGGTATTTGGACTTTTTCCACTTTCCTCCTATCCAAAAAAACTCACAACGAAAAAAGTTTTTGAGCGGAGTTTACGAAGCTCTTTCTTAGACGACTCGTGTATTTTGTTCGTTATCGAACTCCTCCTAAACGAGTGGACCGATATTTTTGAAATTTGGCACGGTCATAGGGACCATCACCGTGAGTGCATATATCTGAATTTATAAAGATCGGTCCAGTCGTTTAGGAGTTCGACCCGGATCGACAAACTCAGCTCAATTATTGCAACAGCAGAATGTATTGCATACCTAGTTTAAATGTGTTACACACCCGGAACACACTTACGAACAAACAGACGGAAGCAAAATTGTCCAGTTTTGAAATGTAGACGCTTCGCTCGCTTTAACTCAATCGGATTTTCATATCCACATTATTAATTCTGTTTTGAATTGATTCACAGATTGCCTGTTCAAAATATGTCCTATGAACCGTTACTCCGCTCAAAAGCAGTTCTGGAATACGGCGAAGCAGTCCGCCAACTCCAACACGGATACTGGATTGCTCAAGAGGTTACATGTGAGTACGCATTTAAAATTACCCCCTGCTTCCAAGAAATGAAAGCAACCTATTCGGCGTTTGGAGGGGTGATAGCACACTTAAGATAAGATAATATTTATTTGCAAAAACATGTGTACATATAATATACATAGTCAAGTGCTTATTATATAGGTCTTAAACTTCGATTGGACACAACATGTTTTACCATTGAGTGGTGTACAAATTATTATTTAACTTCAAGTCATCACATCTATATTATACATCAGTCATCCAGTTACAAACAAAAGTCAATCCTACAGGGTCATATCCTCGAGAAAATCCTTAATACTATAGTAGCACTTCTCAGTCAACAATCTTTTGAGCGCCCACTTAAGGAAACTAACATTTAAATTTTCGAAACATTTGAAAAAAAAAAACAACTTCGAAATTGTCAGTAGACTGGACCAAACTGAAAGGGGAAGCTCCAGCTTTCAAATAAAACGTGGCCGTTTCCTTCTGCGAGTAGGTGATGCTAGAGAAGGAGGCGACAGAGAGGGAGAGCGTACCCTCTTCGCTGAGTTCTGAAGTCAGCGGCCAGGGCGCAGCATACTCATCTACGCCCAAAACCATCGACCTCAATGTACAGGGCCTGAGGCCTTACAGAAGCAGGCTAGAAGATTTGCGTGCTGCATGGCTTAAGCCCGTTGCAGCACAATTCGAAATTGACGCAAGTGGATCTCTTAGCATCGGCTCGTTAAATTATAAGTACTGTTACGATAAGCTTCATATCATAATCATAACATAGTAATAAAATAGTCAAAATACAAGGTCCCTCCGTCCGTATGTATGCTTAGATATTTAAAACTACGCAACGGATTTCTATGCGGTTTTCACTATAGGATAGAGTGGTTCTCGAAGAAGGTTTTTGTGTATATAACTTGTCACGCGGGCAAAGCCGCGGGTGTCCACTAGTAGATTATAAAAGATAATTTTATAATAATCGTAAAAACAATCGTCTTGGGCCAGGCGTATTTGCGATTCATACTATGAGATACGAGTATTTGATTGATTAACGTGAAAAGGTTAATGTATCGTATTATTTTCTTAAAAATATTCAGAAGTGATTTCTGACCATATCAATTATTAAGAACTTCGAACCACGAAAGCTTCAAAGAAAAGTTGAGATATTATGGTAAAGTTTCTCGGTCCAAATAAAAAATAAACTATCTGATTAATTACCGTTACGTAAAAACTAAGTAGGACATCAATATTTTATACGATGCTATAAGTTAAGTTAAAAATAACTGAGATGTTTAAATTAACAAGCAAAATTATTTATCGAAGTGTATTTTCGACTCTATAACGTTTTAATAAGGTTTGAGTTTCACTACAAAATCGTGTAATGGATTAACAATGCTATTCCTGTTACAGAATGATTAAAGACATTGTCATTTATGTCGCGTGTGGATTAAAAAATACCATTAACTATGCTTGAATTTTCATTTTTAGGGTTCCGAACCCAAAGGGAACCCGGGAACCCTATTACGGAGATTTCGCTGTTCGTACGGCCGTCCATCTGTCTTGGGCTGTATCTCATGAACCGTGATAGTTTGAAAGCTGAAATTTACACAGATGGTGTATTTCTGACAACAAACACTAAAATACAGAATATTATAAATATTTAAGGGGGCTCCTATACACCAAACGTATATTTTATTTTTTGCGGTTTTGGTACGGATCCCTTAGTACGCGAGTCGGTTTTTTATAACCTTACCTACCTTATACAACTTTCTAATGCATTTAGTGGAAAGCTGAAAATTTGAAATTACACACAGACAGTTAAACTTACCTACTGGCAAAAATGTAGGCGGATAATATACCGCTACCTACCCTTTTTAGTTTGATCTACCTGAGAACAAAAATCATTTTAGTAAACTTAAAATGAACAGGGCAGTTTCATTGTAAACTCAATCCCTTGGGACCCACATAAATTTTCGTACTGACCTAGTTTGAGGGATTATTTGAACACAATTTAATTATAACCTTTACTTAATATTACAAAACCTGCAGATGTCCGCGGTTTCATTCACGTCACCTCTATTATGATACTGTGAGATGATGGTGAGAGGGGATCGTGGCCTAGTGGTAACCAAGTAGGTTAACACATTGCAAAGGTTAGCAACATCTAGTCAGGTCGGTCTTATGATGGGTAACCATTTCCCACTATTTAGACCCCTCAATGCCTCGCAGAGCACGTTGTCGCGTCGGTCCCGGTTGTCATACGTACATCTATGACAGTCGTTACGGGTATTTGGAGCCTTCGAACAAAATCCGACTGGTCTAACTATAAAACTTCGATATTGATTGTGGAGGTCAAATGGCAGTCGATTCACGAAAAATATCGAAGTTCAACCCGCGAGCAGTTAGACTGGAAAGCCGACCCCACCTCAGTTGGGAAAACGCTCCGTGGATGATGATACTGGCCACGAAATAGCTACCTGAATGCCATACTCCAAGGCCCGTCTCTCATTCGTTTCAGTTTCAGTTTACTAAACGAAACGACTTTGGAGGAGGAATCTGTAAATTAATTAATTGATTAGATTCTTGCGCCTGACGAACTGTACTTGAGGCTGACGAACTGACTATATTCCAATGAATTGGTTGGCGATACTTATTCTTTGGGCCAGAAAATAGCCAGCTTTCTGGTCCTGAGAAGCATCGATTAAGCGTTTAGCAATGTCTCTATAAAGGCGGCGAGCACGCGGACCCCATGACCCCAGTGTCTCAACCCCAAACGGCTCTAATATGTAATCACCTGCTAGGTTAGCATATTTAAGCCGTTTGAGGCCTTCAGCCGATGCAGCAGCAGCGCCGGCACGTCCGGATGTGCTTGGAAGGTGTGAAGGTGCTAAGGTGTCAACGCATGTAGCGCCTTCCACGGTAGCAACGACATACCGTCCGGTCTCTTTCCAATAACCAATAGTCTATTTCTCACATTCGATACGTTTTCATGTGTACCAATGTTTTTAAACAGTGTAACGGTGGCAACAAGTGATTGTTGATGAATATTAAATGAGAAGTATCGTATCAAACTAACTACCTAAGTCGTTGACATTGTTTATTATGGGGTTTAGGACCAGGTCATAGCAGTTAATTGTGGTTAGTTTCGTGGTTTGAAGTAAGTACTCATCGATTCTATTGTCAGAAATCAATAAGTACTTATAATTTAACTAACAGATGCTACCGGGTCCACTTGCCAATCACACATGTACCCTAAAACCTTTTAAACTAAGTTTTCTGACATCCAATTTTTCGAATTTTACTGTTTTATTAGCAATAATTAGCAGTATCGAAGGTACTTCAATGTATGTACACAGACGCTGTGTCAAAAGACCGTTAATGTACACTAGGAGGTTCTCAATACTACTGTTACCTTATATCTTTCGACTGGGTGAAACGATTTTGATTTTTTTTAATGAAAGCTACTATTTCACTTTGGTCCCATTCCGGTAATTAGAAGTCGGTTTTTGTGTCAAAGTTTGACGTGTTTTAAACACATATAATTCACGCAATAAATAATTGAGTCTTTTTTTTTTAATTCCGCGAGACCGCGCAATAAATAATTGAGTCTTTTTTTTTTAATTCCGCGAGACCGCGGCCTCTCCCATGTCCATTGCTGCGGGCGTCTCTGGTGACACTGAAGGCATTTCCAGTGGCGCCCGACGGACTTTGGCCACCGGCGTGGCCTCTCTGGGGTTTGGTCGGAAAGAAAATCCCGCGTCGTTGGGGTTGGGTTTTATCCCGCGTCGGCGAGTGAATCTGGTTGCGTGCTGTGAGGCAAAGGCCCCGCAGCACGCAACCCTTCTAGCCTGCTTCTGTAAGGACGGCGGGTGGCTATCCGGCCGTCCTCAAGCCCCGATCCTGGAGGTCGATGGTCCTGGGCGCTGACTGCGAAACTCAGCGGGGAGGGTACGCTCCCTCTCCCTCTCGGCCGCCTCCTTCGCGAGCATGACTTGCTCGCAGAAGGAAGTAATTGAGTCTTCAGTAAATAACATCACATTCCTCTCAGAACTCTTGTATCTTTTCTTTAATCCGACGCCAATAGCTATCCGCTTTTTCATTTACTTCTATCTACTTATGTCCACCCTAAGGTTGCCTGTAAGAGATCTTGTACATACTAATGATAAACTAGTTTCTGTAATTTTTTTTATATTTGTATTGGTTTACAATAAAGTATATTGAATTGAATTGAATTTTAATCACTTGAATACAAGTTGCGTAAGAACAGCTCCATTTCATTGTAATGGCTGTGCTATATATTCCTATATACTAGTCTAGAATGTATAATTAGTATTATTTTATATGTGCATAAAACTCTATTTATCTCCCGCAGCATGCCGCAGAGATAGAAAAGAAACAGAATGAGATGGAGAATAAAAAGTTGCTAGGTTCGGTCGTGCAGTACGGCAACGTACTACAACTGCTGCACGTCAAATCCAACAAATATCTTACTGTGAGTATTCTACACACACACACACACACACACACACACACACACACACACACACACACACACACACACACACGCGCGCACTAAACAATGAACTCTTACACAAACATAATATGAACATAGTAGGTAACGAGGTAGATAGGTTCCCTATAGTCCGAGACGCTCAGGACTTTAATTGTCTGTGCCACAGCGGCTGCACGTACGATTTTGTTGCCTTTCATCAACATTTCATCGCAAGGCAACGGGTTTCAATTCTTTTTAAAATGACAATATAGCTGCTACTTTTTATTAAATTCATTCGGCCATTTTGGACATAACCCATTATAAATGTGCCCGGTGACGGCAATTGGCTTGCCCCCTATTACGTGGTACTAAAAACACTGCCAAATTGTGGGTGTCTAATGCACCTCTGCCTACCCGTTCGGGATATAGGCGTGATATGTGTGTGTGTAGTTTGAGCGCTACATCATGAAACTTATGTCCAAGTTTTTTAAAGAGTTTTTGTGATTAGTTTAATGAAATAGTTTGTTTTTTTTTGTTATCTAAACGGAGATGCCACTCTCAAACTGTAGAAACCATGTTCGCAAGAACCGAGCGTTTTATACATTCGTTTCTGTGCCGAACGATGGTGGCCTGGAACGCCCTGCCTGCGCTGCGTACGTGTTTCCTCCCACATATAACTCTGGGTTCTTGAAGCGTAAGGTCGTCAAGTTGAGGGCCACTCTCTATAGTATAGTGTGTTGTGAGAGTGGCCTACATACAATTGCTAGACGTCGTCACGACTTACCATCAGGACGGACGTCGTTAATTTGACGTACATGACTTAAATAAAAGTTATATTTTGTTTTTTTAATATTTTTGAGGTTGGACTATGTTTTCTCTCTTGTATAGGTAAATAAAAGACTACCCGCGTTGCTAGAAAAGAACGCAATGCGGGTTCACCTCGACGCAAATGGGAACGAAGGGTCCTGGTTCTATGTCATGCCTTTCTATAAGCTGAGATCTACCGGTGAGCATGTCAATCTTATAGTACAGCGTACAAATGTGTCTACTACTAATCATCACTCACCGAGTCTTTTCCTAACTCAGTTGGGGTTGGCTTTTCAATCTAACTGCGACTCAGCTAAACTTCGATATGTTCCATGAAGTGACTGCCATCTGACCTCCACAACACATTGGCGATATTGAATTTCTGTAGTTAGACCGGTCGGATTTTTGATTTAGTGCTCCAACTACCCCTAACGACTGCCATATATGTTTGTATAACAACTGGGACCGACGGCTTAACGTGCTCTCCGAGGCACGGAGGTGTCTTAAGAAAATGTCTCCCATCGTAAGATCGGCCTGACTTTGCAATGTATTAATAATACATTTTAGGACATTGTTTTAGAACATTGTCGGTTACCACTTGACCACGAGCCCCTCTGTATGATGTATCTACTACTAATATTATATCATAAAGAGGAACAATTAGTATTTTTGTAAGTTTATTCCCCAACTCAATACTGCAAGCTAGAGGATCCGTTGATATATCGTTACAATTGAAATTAAATTGGCAGCGGTCGGTCGACCGAATCAAGATTTTATAGAAAAGTACATGTGTTTCTGTTAAATATGTTTTATTAATCTCTTTAAATATACAGACAAATAATTTCTACGCTTTTTAATATAGATAATAATAACGAAATTATCTGTTTCCAGGTGACAATGTAGTAGTTGGTGATAAAGTAATATTGAATCCCGCGAATGCTGGTCAACAAGTACTGCATGTGTCCAGCAATCACGAACTTCCCGACAACGCTGGAAGCATGGAGGTATACACTATGATACGTTTTTTTAACCCTATTTTTTTAGGGTTCCGTACCCAGAGGGGAGAACTGACTAAGGCTCCACTGTCCGTCCGTCCGTCTGTCTGTCTCCAGGCTGTATCTGATTCTGAATCGTGATAGTAGTTCTGAATAAAATAAACATTTAAGGGGGCTTCCATACAACAGACATGATATGTCACGGAAACCGTCGTGCCTTTTAGTGATTTTTATCTATGTACCTACTTCAAAGCCTTAGCCGTTTTAGTTTCAAGCCACAGAAGTAATCGATAAATATGAAATAATTTAACTCATTTCCCAGTGTAACTACTTGCTTTTCACATGTCATAGGTAACTTCGAAATGCAAAGTACTACTATCTAACCTAACCTAACCTAACCTAACCTAACCTAACCTAACTAATTTTCGCTATCATTCGACTCTCGCCTTTTTTCATCTTAGCGGTTCGGTGTTCGAAATATTCAAACAGAAAATATTATTTTAAGATAGAAATTATAAATAGATCACGAAAACTGAAGTCGAATCCAACGCTAACCTTAATAATGCGATCTAGATTTGTGGGTTCGAGTCCTGCTGATGACATCAGTTTTTGTGATCTATTTATAATTTCCATCTTAAAATTTTAAGAATATGAAATACAGAAAATATTATGTCATCATCACATTTTCAGGTAAACGTAGTAAACTCATCAACGTCCTGGAAAGTGACTCTCTTCCTGGAACACAAAGAGAACCGAGAGGAGAACCTCAAGGGAGGAGACGTGGTGCGACTGTTCCACGCTGAGCAGGAGAAGTTCCTCACCATGGACGAGTACAAGAAGAGACAGCATGTGTTTCTGAGGACTACTGGGAGATCTAGTGCTACTGCTGCTACTAGTAGTAAAGCGCTTTGGGAGATTGAGGTGAGCTCTTTTTTCTTATGGAGTAATGCCATGACTATTTACTACTTCTACTGTAAACTACTATCTGGCTGTCCCTGACAACCAGCGCTGTCTGACTAGCACGTAGCACCACCACGCAGACAGCTGAGGGACGGCCGTTTATTCCACGTTAGGAAAGAAAGAAAGAAAGAAAAAGCATTTATTACTCCTTATTATTTCTGGGTCGTCAAGTTGAGGGCCACTCTCTATAGTATTCCTGTGTACTGTGAGAGTCGTCCTCAATTGCCAGACGTCGCCTCAGCTTACCATCAGGCGGGTGGCGTCAATTTGTCGACCTAAATATAAAAAAACTCCACTTAATAATATAAAATAACAAACGCAACGAAAACAATAACAGCTTTGTATATATAACAATAAATAAAATAATAATGATACAATGTAGAGTAAATGGCCGTCTCTCAGCGTTATGCTGCCTGTTCAGTCGTTATGTTTTCAGAGACTGCCTGATGGTAGAAAAACAAAAAAAAAACAGAATATAAATACTATAACATCGAAATACAAGGAAAAATCTTTATTTCTTTCTATTTGTTACGCGCCTCATATCCTCACCTGCATGGTGTACAGCTGCAGAAAGACTGAATAGGTTCTGGCCATACAAGTTACCGGTAAATGGCTCGTCTCCCAGATAGACACTAACACAAATCACGTCATTATCCCCGAAGCTGTATCGATCACTTTGTCGATCCAATAGTACATAACCATTGTTTAATCGAGGATTCGAACCAGAGATGGTAGTCGCATACTCATACCACTGCGCCACCGAGGCAGTCTTCATCGAATATTCAATGTCATCAGGCCGGTTTCCAATTATTCTGTTACAAGAAGAATGCTATACTGCTAACCCACCGATGAATCGACACCGACAATTTACGAATTCGGCTTGATGACTACGAATTTTTGTGATTATATAATTATTTGAAGTTAGGAGCAATAAAATAGTCCGTGTCGCCCAGGACTTGAATTGGCTGTGCCATAGCGGCTGGCACGCAAGATTTTGTTGCCTTTCATCAACATTTTGTTCAATTCTTTTTCAAAATTACAATATATCTGCTACTATTTATTAAATTCATTCGGTCATTTTGGACATTTACGTGGGACTAAAATACTGGCAAATTGTGGGTGTATAATGCACTTCTACCTACCCCTTCGGGATATAGGCGTTATGTGTGTGTGTAGGAGCAAAATATCTGTTGTGTAGGCACCATGGTCATGTTTAGTAATAGCTAATCTTCTCTTATAAATGCTACAGGTGGTCCAACACGACCCGTGTCGAGGCGGCGCAGGACACTGGAACTCCATATTTAGGTTCAAACATCTCGCCACAGGACACTATCTCGCCGCCGAGGCTTGTAATAGACCACCGTGAGTTATTTACATACTATGTCTTACTAGTACGGTGTCCACCACACCATAGGTTTTGGCCTACAACTTTTGACCCCTTAGGTCTAAGTCAAATTTTCGGTTTTTTGGCTTGCCTCCAGATCGAGGGCTATCCATAGAGGGGTCAATCATCATTGGAGCATAAGCAGTTCCCAAGAGCTAAGGGGGGACAAAAATTACATTCACCATTTCTATATGTAGATACTAAAATATTATAGAGAGGAAATATTTGATGGTTTAAAGCGAACAGGCTCCGTAACTACTGATACGATTTTGAAAATTCTTTAACTGTTAGCTGTGTAGCTACATTATCCCATAGGCTACTTTTTAGCTCGGTAATGTGTTCCCACGGGAACCGGGAACGAGAAAACTATATCACGCGGGCGGAGCTGCGGTGTTCAGCTGGGTAAATAAATATAAAGAGGAAAGTTGTGATGTTTATTTGTTTCTCCGAAACCACTGAACGGATTTTGAAAATACTTTCACTAATATGTAGCTACATTATCCCTGAGCGCTATAGTGTACTTTTTATCCCGGTAATGTGGGAAGGAAACAAATCACGCTGACGAAGCATTTAGTGAAAAGCTGTTGTATTTGGAATTAGAAACATAATTGTTTGTATTGCCAGTGACCAGCCATTGGAGCCAGGTGAGCCAGCGTACCAATTAGTCTCCGTACCTCACTCCTCGGAGATAGCGACGTTGTTCGAACTAGACCCCACTACTATGACGCATTCCGACGATTCCGTACCTCAGAGCAGCTATGTCAGGTATGTTTCTTGTTAAGGCTCCTTGACTTGAAGGTCCCAAGCCACAAAATTAATAAAAAAATGTCCATGCACACTTACGACAACGACACGACATCGCACAACATCGCATTGACAAAAAGTGTTCACGTGTGAATGCAGATGTGTGCAATTGCGTTGTTGTTTCGAGGACTCACAGTTTTTGGCAATGTGGTCGACAGATGTCTACGACTAAAATAAATATTATCAATTAATTTCATAAAATAAAAAATTCCAAAAAAGATTCGAACATCATATTTACAATATTAACTTTCTTGTATTTATTTTGTAATCGTCAATTGTAATACTAATAGTTAGTGATTTGACAGTAAATGCAAGTGACCTCGGTTTCTATTACTTACAATGTTCTACGAGCCTTACCGTTTGATATTTAATAAACTGCCTCGATGGCGCAGTGGTATGAGTATGCTGCTGCCGTCCCTGAGGTCCCAGGTTCACTTCCGGGTCGAATCAAATTATTTGTATGATCCACAAATGTTTGTTTCGGAGTTTGGGTGTTTTCTATGTATAATATGTATGTATTTAGATATATATAAGTATTAGAACGCGGGCCGTAGAACATTGAATAATATTGATTAACAGCAAGCTCATTTTTCGTAAGTAGCTTTATTTTACCGAGTCCTACCCCAGTATCTCAAAAGGAAATCTCAAATCAGGTAGCTAACAGAGTTATCCAGTTAAAATATTCGCAACAAAATTGTAAGGTTGCATTATTTTGTATAGAGCTGCAAAGTGGTGCAGGTATTAAGTACATCATTATAAATCAAATATCAAAAGTTCCCATCGATCCGACTTGTGATAAAAAAGTTATTCAAGGTTGAAAAGTAAGAAAGTTGAAAATTTTCGGTTTTTTGGATTTTTTTCGCAAACAGTGAATTATATCAAAAAATGGTTTTGTACAAAATTGGAGATAATAAAATAACACCTATTAATTCTGTCGTGATGTTATATAGCTTATGTTACTCGCTAAAAATGTAGCTTTATATTACCGAAAGAAATTTTAAAATCGGTGCAGTAGTTTGTGAGGTGTCACGTTGTCCCGTACAAACTTTGTGCCCCCTTTTTCTCCCCTTTAGGATGTACACGCCATATAAAAACACGCCTTCTAAGTTTTAGGTTTCTACGATCAGCTGTTTATTTAGGCTGAACGTTGAATCGTCAATCAATATTAATTACAGTTAACCATACAATATAACATTCTATGTCCTAAATGACTGACGGCTAAGCCTAAACCGCTGATCGTAGAAACCTAAAATTTGGAGGGAGTGTTTATTATATGGCGCATACTTCCGATAAGAAAGGATTTTCCAAAATTCTACTCTTAAAAGGGAGGACAAAGTTTGTACGGGACAACGTTGTGACAACGTTGTTGGGACAACTGTGTGTAGCAGCCTTAAGGTATCAGCTTAAGGCTGCTACACACAGTGCCGGTGGCAGCGTCGCCGGCCATGCCGCTGCTAACCCGGCGGCTTACAAAGCCGGCTTGCCGCACAAAGAAGCCGCCGGCATGGCCGCCGGGCTGTGCCGGCGGGTTGCGCGGGGTGCCGGCGTCAGTTCATACATACATGACTGTCACAAACGGAATGATGCTTGGCGGCTATGCGCGGCCTAAGCCGGCGGCTTGTGTTGCCGGCGGCAGTGCCTCTCGGCATAAACCCGGCGGCACTGCCGCCGGTTCTGTGTGTAGCAGCTTTCAGAAACTACAGCACCGATTTTTTAATTTCTTTCAGTAATTTAAAACTACATTTATAGCTAGTAACATAGGCTATATAACATCACGACAGAGTTAATAGCAGCGGACCAGCATTGCGTGTAGAAATGAAATGATTTATTTATTTGTATAGGTCACTAAATGGCTCTTACAAACATCAGTAAGTACTTAAAATAAAAAATGTCATTGCTTCTATATTTACATGTAATGTAGACTGTAGCTTGTTGGACATTAATAACAGCAATCTCTCAGAAATGGTAATTTCTAGGAAAAAAGTTATGAGGATTTATTTGTAGGTTATTTTATTATCTACAATTTTGTACAAAACTATTTTTTGATATAATTCACTGTTTACGAGTAAAATCCAAAAAAATCGAAAATTTCAACTCACAAGTCGGATCGATGGGAACTTTTGATATTTGATTTATAATGATGTACTTAATACCTGCACCACTTTGCAGCTCTATACAAAATAATGCAACCTTACAATTTTGTTCCAAATATTTTAACTGGATAACTCTGTTAGCTACCTGATTTGAGATTTCTTTTTGAGATACTGGAGTTGGACTCGGTAAAATAAAGCTACTTACGAAAAATGAGCTTGCTGTTAATCAATATTTTTCAATGTTCTACGGCCCGCGTACTATATGTTTATCAGTCGTCTAGGTCCTTTTAGTCGCTGAGTACCTAAAACGCAGTCTGTCAATTTCGCGTTATGCCTATACATAACAAGAGATCGTCATAGTGACATTTAGACCTATTGCGTATTAGTTCATAAGCGGAGTAAGTGAATTGAGATTTAGGTTTATTGCGTATTAGCTCAAAGGCGAGGTCGGTATATTGAACTTCAGTTCATGAGCGGAGTAGGCGAATTGAGATACAGCTTTAATGCGTGTTAACTCAGGGGCGAAGTAGGTATATATTAATTATAATATATATATATGTATATACACTATTAACCGACTTCTAAAAAGAATATTCGCCTATGTTTTTGTATATTTGTTACGCGATTTCTCCCAGAGGACACGAAGGGACTCCTGAAATTTTAGAGGAATGCATAAGCGATTTCTACTTTAATACAATAATACAAAGATACCAAGAATATGCATTCAGAAATATGGTTTTTAACGGACTTGCAAAAGAAGGTTCTGTGTTTCACTTAGAGAAAAGTTTAAGAAATCATGACATCAATTTTACGATTCTAGGCTAATAGTTCAAGCATCCGACTTCCTTTTTACTAAATAGCAAAAGGGAAATAATCGTGGTAAATCAGTTTGACTACTAAGTTTGACCACGAGGAAGAAGGGGAAAAAAATACCCTTCCTTACCTATTTGAAATCGGAGGGAAGTGTTAACTTTTTAACTAATTGTAATAGAAAGAAAGAAAGAAAGAAAATATTTATTTTTTCTCATACAACAGAATAAAGTACTTAAGTCGGATTTTTTAATTTTTATTTTATAAACATGAATTGCACTTTCTTATATTTTATATCTTTTGACTTGACATTATAGGTAAACTTAATCATTATAGAGTATAAGATATATAGTATAAGAGTTATTTCTTGATTTTCATGACGCTCTTTAAAAAATAAAATACTGAAATGTCGCCCTCCTCAAACTTTTTGAGCTCTTTTTTGTATAATGAGTTAAAAACAATATCAATTTTTCAATAGACCTATCGCTAAATAGGCAATACGAGGATTAGACCTATTGCGACATAGACGTATCGCTAAATGGGCAATATGAGAATTAGACCTATCGCGACATATATACATATATACAAAGCCGTACTTAGTTGAAACGCTCATTTTAAATGACATTTTGGCATAACGCGAAATTGACAGACTGCGTTTTAGGTACTCAGCGACTAAAGGTCTAGGTCCCATAATACAAGTTAATATTAGCTTAATTTCGGCTTGATGACATTGTGTGAGAATGTCCAAAAGTATTTAATTTAATTTATTTAAAAAGAAGGTGATTTGACTTGACAGTCTTGTACCCTTTGCGTTATGTCGCAGGTGCTTGCGATTAAAGTCGATACAATCCACATCGTTTAGTTCAACGACAAAATGTGAGTAGTGTAAATCAAATTATGCGTTTTATAAAATCTACTCGACGACCACGTTATTGCGTTGTTTTGTAGTTATCGTGTTCTAGTCGTACGTGTGTTTGGACTCTAATACTATTTTATTTTGACACAATTTTTTATTTTTTGGGTATTTAAGGGGTGGACAGAAACGGTAATACACTTAAGTCAGGTCAGCGAAACGAAATAAAAAATATGAAAAAAGTTTAAACATTTTTATTTGAATATTTTTTTTTGTTAATTTCCTATTCTAATCGCTGTAGTCTGTGTTAAGATTTGGTGGAAGACTCTAAATCTGATGTATTTATGACATGTATGAAATGTTGACTACTGCGGTATTAAATGTTTTCCTGTACCATGAAACACGCAACGACAGCTCACGTCAACCAACTTAATATGACGGTTTTACATAAAAATAAAACCGATATTATGTGCCAAGAAGGAAAACATACAGCATTGTTAATGAAGAAGCAGGTGTATACTTATCTCTATGTGCGATCTTGCTACCGGAAGCGGAACTACGTTTCCGTGACATTTGACAGATGCCATCACAGTTGCACCAGCAAGGTGGGGAGCGCCGCCATTTGAGTTTGTCATAGTCTTCACCAGGAAGATCTTCCTGCAATGCTGTATGTTTTCCTTCTCGGCACATAATATCGGTTTTATTTTTATGTAAAACCGTCATATTGATGTGCCTCTGAAAAACATACAGCATTGTTAATGAAGACGTGTTTGTTATCTGCTGGTGAGAAATATGGAAAAGACACAACGCTATGATGATTAAGGATAAAGATAATTAAGTTTTTAGTTTATAATTCTTTTGGCTTCAAATTTTGACTATGAAAATAAAAATAGGTACACAATGAGTGCGCATTTATTAGTTAATCTATAATTATAATAGCCTATAGGTAATTATTAAAATTGGTTTTTTATGTTATGCATACAGAAGTGAGGATGGCATAAGGGGATTGAAAGATAAATTTCGATTTTCTTTTCGGTTTTTGTTTTTATTTTTTGTTTTTATTTTATATGATAAAAACGTACAGGAAGATTTCCAGCTACCCCCTGTTAAAGTTTCCTCTAGGGATTGATATCACTGACCATTGGAAACAGGCCACTGTTGTAAGTACCTGAAGAAGCGGAAATCACGTTATCATGTAGTACAGTTTGTACCTAATCTCCATTTACAGTACGTGAAGTAGGTTTTATTATTTACAATATGACTGATTTTAAGTTTTATTATGTATAATATGACTGATTTATATTTATATTTATAGTAAAATAGATTACTTAAGTCCTTTGCTGCCGTTCTCCTATTTTAACTAGATGCACATTTATCTATTAGAAGTATTTACCTATTTTCAGGTATCAGTTTACTGTCCACAATTGTGGGTAATAGAAAAAAAAGGCTGTAGATATTTAAAGCAATAAAAAAAATCATACAGTCAAATCTACAACCTACTCCCCTTTTGGAAGTCGGTTGATAAGATTATGAAATCTTCGTAAACTACTTATATCGATATTCAATCTAAAAGTATTTGTGGATCCCATGTAAATTATGGTTTGACACCTTTCGGTTTAGCTACTCCTATGGTCTTAAATATGTTTTATTATGAAATTAGAAAAAGTTTCTTGCTCTTGGGGTCCACAAAAGTCTAACTTTTCTTGTAAAAATAGATACATAAAATCTGTTGCAATTTCCGCTGGTTAGGGCAATTGGGGGTTTTCAGAGAGCTCGACAAGATATCGAGTAAATAGGTTGTAAGAGTAGCTCATTTATGCTCTTAAAATGTTTTCCTTTATAAATTTGTTCAACTCGAGGCTTGAACGCATTGTTTCATAGTTTTTCTTTCGAAGAAACACTTCGATAATGAAACTGGGCATTTGCTCAGAGGCTACGTGTAATACTCCTAGATCAAAGAGGTATTTTGTTGTCCGAGACGACAAGAAAGCGGATCTCTGCATGATACGTCTCGTTTGCATCATTAAAGTAATTATTTTTTTATATATATTAGAGGGTACCTAGTCGAGATCTGTTGATTGCAAATATCCTAAATTTGTTTGCCTTCTGCGCCTGTCAACAATGTCTAAAGATCTTTGTATGACATATAACTATGAATATATAACATATATTATATTATAGTGATATATATAATAATAAATGATTTAAAAGGCGCGAGTCCTGTATGTTTTTCTATTCGCTATTTTTGTTTTACCCGAGAAGGTGCTTACCAAAACTAATGCGCAGAATTTTGTTTCGTCAATATAAAATCCTCACAATTATATTTTAGTATATTAGTATATTTTTGTTTAAAATTGCGTTATTAATTTAATCTTTAATAAATACACCTAACACCTATGTACTCGTATGTGTTTACATTCGGCCCTTTGCATCAACTCATTTGCAATGTCGGTCCGGATAATTTAGGAGACAAAGGAGTTTTACTGATGTTACAGAAATTTAATCAAAAAGAGCCTCTGATTTTATGAGAATGATTATGAGCCTATTCGATTAAATTGCAAGCCCGAGTGTAAATGCACTATTTGCTCTAACAAACTACTCGTGTCATTGTTAATTCCCTGAACTGCAAATGCGAGTATAACTGCAACATCCTTTTTATAGCGAATATGCTGTCACGTGGGAGCTGATAGTTCGTGTCAGAGTTTGAAAATCAGTTTCACAAAATGGTATTGTTATTAAACACGATGAGTCCTAGTTACTTTAGTAAATAAATGAATTCTAACCCTAAATCGACGGGTTTGTCAAAGATTCACTGTTGACAGATACACCGACTGCTCGAATACGTGTTCCCTGATTATACTCAGGTTAGGTACATAGTTAAAAACACACTGTCAATGCATTATAAAATATGTAAGAAAACTGACCAGGTTGTATAACACGTCGATTCAAGGATCGACTGTTACCTGGGGATCGTTTTCCGTCGCTTACTGGCTCGAAGACACCTCTCTATCTTGCAAAAGAGGTTGTTGAGTCGTAGGGTTTAATGAAGACGATTGAGAGGTACCGGGTACCCCCTACGTCAACCTTGTGAGACATGTTCACGTTCGTTACGAAATATCACTATTATTTCTCATTCATGAACTTGAATATATAATTATGGCGTGAGCGACGTGATTTCGTAATAATTATATTATTATCACTTCACTAATTCGTAAATATTTCGGATTCGCGATGGTAAAAATAAATGGCGTGACTGACGCGATTTCGTATCATATTATCACTTTGTGAACGAATTTTAATTATTTTTTACGGATTGACGTAATAATTTAAGATTACGACCGCACTCGTTGAAAGTACACAACGCTATGACAAACTCAAATGGCGGCGCTCCCCACCTTGCTGGTGCAACTGTGATGACATCTGTCAAATGTCACGGAAACGTAGTTCCGCTTCCGGTAGCAAGATCGCACATAGAGATAAGTATACACCTGCTTCTTCATTAACAATGCTGCATGTTTTCCAGAGCCACATCAATACGTGTAACCAACTTAATACGTGTAACCAACGTACGAGTGATAAGGACAGAGATAATAATCGCTCACTATCGCAATATAACTTAATAACGGTCTGTTTGTTTACGAAAATTCACTCGTCTCTCTGGCCTTACTTTAGATACTTAGTTGGTCCCACAAAAATATGCATGTGCACTAACAACATTTATAGTCAAACGAACTTCGAGCACAATTAGTACTCTATCAATACAAATAGAAGAACGAATGATGACACAACTGCTTGACAGATGGCGCTACTAGTCTATAGCTTATATTTTGACATACAATCATAAAAAACACTAATTTTCTACTCAAAACAATCACAAACTTGATGCAATTAACCTTTGAAATGAATGATATTTTAGGTTGCAACACTTATGCACGCACACGTGGGTTCACTCCACATCTATTCCTATTGACAGCGATGAGGAGAAACCTGTCATGTCTAAGGTAACAGCACTTTATGACTAACTAGCTGATCGCCGCGGCTCCGCCCGCGTGATATCGTTTCCCGGTTCTCGTGGGAACACAATACCAGGATAAAAAATAGCCTATGTTCCTCAGGGATAATGTAATTACATATCAGTGAAAGAATTTTCAGAGTCGGATCCTATTCGCTTCAAACAAACAAACAATCAATCAAATCTGTCCTCTTTAGTATAGACTAGAGTCCAGCCTTATGATCATCGGAAGAGTTTGTCGATAACCAATGATATCGCAGAAAATTTCGCTCGCGTGACAAATTTTTTGGAAATTTTCTGTGATATCATTGGTTATCGACAAACTCTTCCGAGCGCTATATGCTAAGGCCGTTCCCCAATGCACGTTTAGACATTTTCTTTACTTTAAATTTTTGGGAAACTTAAAACAATATGCTACCTTATCCTAAAGAGCGGTAATTGATACCATTGTTTACTTAAACAACGTTAGAGTGACGTCATTCACCCCTTTAAAACGTCACTGCTGTCCTAGGAAATCAATGCTTTACCTATCTACCGACCCTCAAGTATAAATTGGCGTTCCAATGGAGGCACCTTCTGCACTCAGCCTCATTATATTTTTCCTACATCTCCGAGAAATATAATTTTCTGACTTTATCTACTCCCAAATAGATTGATTTGAAAGGTCATTGACACCGAGGAACAAACATGTCAAACTGTCGGAGTTCGATTCTTGCTAAACGCGTGGTGGCTTATTAGGTTACCTCTGGCGCTCCGCAAAAATCGGGTTCCTAGATACTCACATTCCGAACAGCGTTTCTTGTCCTGCACCTGGAGCTAGTTAGGAATAACTAGTTCTTCTGTGCGGAACGAACTATCATCTAATCAAGCATTACCTTGACATTGGCGAAATCATCGATGAACATCGACGGAGCCACGTATTTAAAAAAAGAAGAAGAATTTCGCTAATGGTTTGACTGGTCAAGTATTTTGTATTGGTTGTGGAGGTGTCAATGATCTTTTATATCAATCTATTTGAGATTAGCTTTTAGTAACTTTTTTGTGGATAATTGGGTCGGCTTGCTAAATGTAGGTAGTACAGCTCCAACAAAATTTACCGTTTTTAGGGATCCGTTCCCAAAAGATAAAACGGGAAACCTATTACTAAAACCTCACTGTCCATCCGTCTGTCTTGGGCTGAATCATATGAACCGTGATAGTTAGAAAGTTGAAATTTTCACAGATTTCTACTGCCTCTATAACAGCAACTACTAAAAAATAGAATATAATAAATATTCAAGGCGGCTCTCATAGAACCAACGCCGTTTTGGTACGGAACTTTGTGCATGAGTCCGATTTACTTAGCCGTGTTTCTTTTTTGCCACACGCCAACTTGTACTAAGCGGATTATGTTACATAGTGTGTGCATAGGAGCTTTGAAAATTGAATTCGTGCGGTGAATATGACTATTAATTAGAATTTATGTGTTATAGGTTGGTTGTTCCTTAGTGAAAGAAGACAAGGAAGCGTTTGCATTAATATCCGTGTCGCCGAGCGAGGTCCGTGATCTGGACTTCGCTAACGACGCGTGTAAAGTGCTCTCGGCCTTGTCGGTCAAACTGCAACAAGGGAATATTGAACATAACGAGAGGAAGTAAGATATATTTGGTTGTTTTACTCAAATTACCTTTGAGGTTATATCTATTTATAGAAATGGGGAATGTAATTTTTGTCCCTTAGCTCTCGAGAACTGCTTATACTCCAATGATGGTTGACCCCTCTATGGATAGCCCTCGATCTGGAGGTAAGCCAAAATACCGAAAATTTGACCTAGCCCTAAGGGGTCAAAAGTTATAGGCCAAAACCTATGGCGTGGTGCGGCGCGAAGCTCCGCGCAAGACACCGTACTAGTAGATTTTAGAAGATTCAGATTCGGGAAGGATATTGATAAACACATTGGAGACGCAGGTCCATAGAAATGGTATAACTTTACTGGATACTATACAATACAGATAAAAAATACACGTCAAAAATTGACACAACAACCGACTTCAAATTACCGAAATGGGACCAAATAATTGTTGGAATGGGACCACTTGGGAAGTTGTAGCTTTCAATTATAAAAATAACTTCAAAATCGGTTCAACCAGTCCAAAGATATGACATGATAGGGTAATAAAAATAACATAAAAAAAACAGTCAAATTGAGAACCTTCTCCTTTTTTGGATGTTGGCGATGCTACGTGGGGTAAGACTGGGGTAGTGGACATAAGTGGGTTGTAAGCGTGTCGTGACTGAAGAGTGCGGACACTGGTCTGGCCCCGCTGTACTAACGTAGTAGTGGTGCGCTGGCGTATCGATTCAATCAGTCATTCGGCGTCGCCACATTATTATTTTTTTGATTAGTTGTTTATAAACGTATTTGCAACACACAACGTATCATAATAGTAACTTCCTCTACTGCTAGATGGCGCTGTATCAACGCCTTAAGTCGCACATTCATTGCCGCAGTTGGTAGAATATTCTTCTTGGAAAGACAATTGATGTATAGATCCGAATGTCTATTCCAAAGACGTTTGTTAATCGTAATGGTTAATTAAACAGATTTATATGTACTCAAAGTAGCACATAAATATTTGTTTCCAGAGCCCTGACGTGCCTCCTCCAGGACATAGTGTACTTTATAGCCGGCTTCGAGAACGAGCCGAACAAGTCTGAAGCCCTGGAGCTGGTGGTGGAGAACCCCAACAGGGACCGACAGAAGCTACTCCGGGAACAGTATATACTGAAGCAACTCTTCAGATTATTACAGGTACAAGTACCAAACATCGTCACATTAACGCTGTGTCTTGATCATCGAGTATACGGAATCCACCGTGCATTAAACTAATATCGATCGATCTGCGACTGGGCGCCTATATGAGGACAGCTAAAGGGCCTTGTCTTGAGTCCCGGCTCTTGAAACTTATTTCAAGCTCCGAGATGTGCCGGGACTCAAAACTCAGGCTTACGCATAACTCTTATAATAATATAGGTCTATTAATGTCGTGTCCGGGTTACTGGAACCCTGTACATTAGAGGGCCTATACGAGGCCAGGCCAAACGTAATTGGCGTCGCTGTCTAACAAAAAGAAAAGTGTTGTCCATCGACACTCCTCGTAAGATACTATTTAGCGATAAGGCGACTGCCTTTTGTGAAATCTTGAATTACTTCTCATTCATAACAATAACTCGTTGACACAGGGTCCATTCCAAGACAGCGGAGATGGCGAGCCGTTCCTGAAGATCGAGGAGTTGTACGACCCTCGCTACTCCGCTTATAAGTACATCTTCAGACTCTGCTACAGAATACTCCGGCTCAGCCAGCAAGACTATAGGAAAAACCAGGTTCGATTGTTTTATCTATTTTAAAACTAACAAAATAAAGATTTTTTTAGAAATTCGTGTAAAAATCCTTAATGTCCAAATGGGAAAAGTTCCAAGAAGGCTGGTTCCGATGCCATATTAAAGTCGATTCTAATTCTTTGACTCAGGAAGTGACCGGCCTTCTGGTCCTGAGAAGCATGGATCTCACGATTAGCGATGTCTGTATAAATGCGCCGAGCGTTGGAACCTTATGACTCCAGTATCGTAACCCTAAATAGGCCAAATATTTTGCCAAATATTTTGGAATTGTTTGCGAGTCTTAAATGCGTATTTTACCATAAATATGCCCTCTGACGTTTCGCCTACTAGGTTAACGTATTTACGCCTTTTGAAACCTTCCGCCGATACCGTAATTTTTCATTTTTAGGGTTCGTACCCAAAGAGTTAAACGGGAACCCTATTACTGAGACTTCTCTGTCCGTCCGTCTGTCTTGAGCTGTATCTAATGAACCGTGATAGTTAGAAAGTGCGCGAGTCCGACTCGCCCTTGGCCGTTTT
This sequence comes from Nudaria mundana, assembly GCA_963556515.1. NCBI lineage: Eukaryota > Metazoa > Arthropoda > Insecta > Lepidoptera > Erebidae > Nudaria > Nudaria mundana. The sequence goes on from OY748313.1 coordinate 11,412,214, forward strand.
TTATCTAAAAAAAATATGTTATAGGAATACATAGCGAAGCACTTCGGCTTTATGCAGAAGCAAATAGGATATGACATACTGGCCGAGGACACAATCACCGCTCTACTTCACAACAACAGAAAGCTTCTGGAGAAGCATATCACTGCTTCGGAGATTGAGACTTTCGTCGGTTAGTACACAGAGAAGCGAGGAGATGATTTGTATACTTGAACTTTTATATTTAATGTTATGTAACATCTGTACTGGCTTTTGGAAGTTTGGTTTGACAGAGTAATTATGGATCTTCTATAGTGCTTTTTCTATAGGCTTGTCCCCTATTACGTGGGACTTACAAAATTAATAATAATAAAATATGTTAGGACAATTCACACAACGCCATCTAGTCTCAAACTAAGCAGAGCTTGTGATATGAGTACTAGATAAACTGATATAAATACTTAAATACATTTTTTTCGTAAATACATACATATTATACATCCAGACTTCGGTACAAACGTATGTGTCATCACACAAAGACTTGTCCCGACCGGGAATCGAACCCGAGACTCCGGCGTCGAAAGCGTATGCACTACCGACTACGCCACCGAAGCAGTCAATTAATGGTAAAGGGTAGACAGCGGTACAGTACACACCACTGCACTTCTGTCTACCCTTTCGAGGATATGAACGTGATGAAAGTATGTTCAAAGGACCACATGTGCCAAGTTTCGTGGAGATTGGATAAAAACTGTGGCCCCTAGTCCGGAACAGACACACAGACAGACAGACGAAATCAAAATTGTCCAGTCTCGAATTGTAAACGCTTCGCTCGCTCGGTCATCCAATAACCAGTCACTAGGCTTTACTCTTTAAGGTTCTCACAACAATAGTAATCTTGTCTTTTCGTGTCGATGGACAACACTTATAATTTTTATTAAATCCCATTGGCTCAGTGTTCTGCGACGCGTATCGCATTTGGCCTGGCCTCGTATAGGTCCTATAAATAACAAGGCTCCAGGCAACCAGGACACGAGAGCATGTGGTTCATGGTTTGAAGTGCCAGACCACAATCACTCTGACTCTCACTAGACTTAATGTATCCCCATCTGGATAGATTGTCTTTGGATCTGCCAACCTGAGTCCGCAGTCTTTTAAGCGCCTATACAACAATACTAATGATACCACCAGGTCTGGTCCGCAAGAACATGAAGAGTTGGCAGTCCCGTTTCCTGGACTACCTGAGCGACCTGTGCATCTCCAACAAGAAGGCTATTGCCGTGACGCAGGAACTTATATGCAAGAGTGTCCTCTGTGCCAACAACTCGGATATACTTATTGAGACCAGGTCAGTACTGCCCCCTTAGCAAAGCGCTCGGAAGGTTTTGATGATACCGCAGGTTTTAAAAAACTGTTAATATGGTCACGTGGTCGGCCTTTTATGCAATATTATTGGTTATCGAAAAACTCCCGATGACGCTCAAAAATTATGAACATGAACACATTTCGAAATTATGACCATAGTTTGTAGTTTGTTTAACTTTTTCTTAATTTTATTTTCCTGTTCCTTGTAAATATTATATTATGAACATGAACCCTTTTCGAAATGCAAGTTATCATCATCAAGAGGAAGTTATTATGTAGGCATGTTTGTTAATGAAAATATTAAAAAAAAATCACCTGGTTACCAGATGTGTGAAGGTCGATGTTGTACGTCTCCCATACTACCTATATGTTTCTAGATTGGTGGCGACTAAAATCGAAGACAAAGATGGCAACGTCACTATAGAAGAGGACGTTATCCTCGTCTGGAATAACAAAAAGGTATTTATATTATTACGAGCCGGAGTTCGTCGGAATTAAACTGCCGATAAAACTATCACAAAACACTTTATTTATAACACACACTAATTTACAATTAACTACGAGTTAAGCTCCATTTAAATTCACTGAACACTTTTAGTCGCACTCGAAACCATCAGTTATAACTCGTATTATCGCTTTCGTAATACTCATTACCGTGCCGCCAAGACGTTTCGCTTATATCGCGCAGTCGTCGCTCTCGAAGCCTCTCGAACAATCGTCGCGAACGCTCTCTCACTCTCTTGCACTTTCGAGATGCGTCGAGAAAGGCGTCACGTAGTAGTACCGCTACTTGCTACTAGATGGCATTAGTAGCGCTTCATCTAGTTATTTCGATGGCGTAACAATATGATTAATTGCAGATAATTAAGTAATAAGATACTGGTTGGCTGTTTTCTTGTTCCCGATTCCCGTGGGAACACATTACCGGGATAAAAAGTAGCCTATGTTACTCAGGGATAATGTAGTGAACGAATTATCGAATCGGTTCAATAGTTACGTAGTTCAATGCAAATAATTTAAATGGCGAAATGTGATATAATTGTATTGAAATTTAAGATTCCATGCACACTTACGACAACTACACAATATCGCAGCGACTAAAAGCGGTTACGTGTGAATAGTGTCGCTGTAACTTTTTGCTGTTGCGTTCTGGTTGCGATTTTAGTCGACACCAAGCACATTCGTTGCGTTCAACGACAAAATGTGGGTAGTGTGAATGAAACTAAACTAAACTAAGGCCAGCGACTCGTAAAAAGAATGTAAGCAAAGTTTCTGGGGTTAAAAACAATTTTATTTAATAATAATACTATACATATTTTTAATTCTCTATTAGTATTCTGTATTAAACATAGAACATTCGTTGAAAGTCTCCGAATCAGACATTTATGACATGTATGAAATGTTGAGAACTACTATGTTGAAACATGCAACGATAGCTCTCATCGACGAACTTACGCCATTACTTTGTACGAGTGATAAGGACAGAGATAATAATAATCGCTATCGCAATGTAACTCAGTAACTGTCCGTTTGTTGACAAAAACTCATATCGATGGTCTTACATTTTTCTTACATTTAGGTCCCAAAATTGTGCCCGACCACAGTAATATTTGCGCTGTATAGCCTTAATGAATAGATTCTATTATATGTCAGCGCACAGCATACCTATCAGAACTGGCGGACAAGGCCAAGTCCGGGCCGGGCGGCGAGGAGGCGGCCATCCTGGAGTACTACCGCCACCAGCTCGACCTGTTCTCCAACATGTGCCTCAACAGGCAGTACCTCGCGCTCAACACTCTGTCGCCTCAACTACATATTGATTTGATTCTTAAGTATGTATGGGTTCAAAATTGCATTCCCATTATTGTAGGCTCTTTTGAATCTTGAATGTACCTAATATTTGTATGTACTGCCTTTATTTTTGTTTCGATCGGAATGCTGTTCAAATTATAAAATAAATATTGATTTAATATTGTATACGGTAACCGGCAACGGCTATAGGCCCCTATTACGCAGAACCAACAAAATTACTGGCAAATTGTGGTTGTATAAATTACCTCTGCCTATCCCTTCGGGGCTGTCGACGTGATGTATGTCTATCGGTGTTTCCGTTTTCAGTGATGTGTGTGTGTGTTCTAGATGCATGTCCAATGAATCGCTATCGTACGAGGTCCGCGCCTCGTTCTGCCGACTGATGCTCCACCTTCACGCCGACCGCGACCCGCAGGAGCCCGTCACTCCCGTCAAGTACGCGAGACTCTGGACTGAAGTCTGCGACAGGATACATATACACGAGTTAGTTACTTACAATACATACATACATATAATACACAATTAAACACAGCTTGAAGTGGAGGCGTCTCCATTTCGAGACAACACTTGGCACAAGTGGTCCGTGTTTTCAACATTTCGAGACCGGTCAATTTGGATTTCAACTGTCTTTCTGTATACGAGTTCCGGGCTTGGCGCTTTAAGTTCAGTCGTGCACCAGTTAGACTGGAAAGCCGACCCCAACTGGAATAAAAAAAGGCTCACTGGATGATTGTGAAATCAATTTTATTTATTTTCCAGTTACCAGTGCGTAAAGAGTGGTCCCGACGCGAATCGCGAGAAGGTGAAAGAGCAGTTTGCGTCGACGATATGCTTCGTTGAGAACTACCTGTGTAACGTGGTCACCAGGACTTGGTACTTTAGTGACCACGACCAGAACAAATTGACTTTCGAGGTCGTCAAGTTAGCACGGGAGTTGATATATTTTGGTTTCTACAGGTAAGTGTTTTATTTATGTACTGGTACGGTATCTTGCGCGGTGCTTAGCGCCGCATCACGCCATAGGTTTTGGCCTATAACTTTTGACCCCTTAGGGCTAGGTCAAATTTTATATAAATATAATAATTTTATATAATAATAGGCGTTTTAAACGTTCGTTTCTCTGCCGAACGATAGTGGCCTAGAATGCCCTGCCTGTGCACGTGTTTCCTCCCACATATAACCCTGGGTTCTTTAAGCGGAGCGTGAAGAGGCACATCAGTATGTCGTCAAGTTGAGGGCCACTCTCTATAGTGCTGTGAAAGTGGCCCACAATCGCTAGACGTCGTCACGACTTACCACCAGGCCGGAGGCGTCAATTTGGCGAACCAAATATTAAAAAAAAATCGTTTTTTTTGGCTTGCCTCCAGATCGAGAGCTATCCATAGTGGGGTCAACCATCATTGGAGCATAAGCAGTTCTCTAGAGCTAAGGGGGACATTCCCCATTTCCATATATGGATTCAAATAATGTTACAATAGGAATCGCAGAAATTATAGTTTAGGGCTGGATTTGAACCAGCAGCTGTTACCTTTCCAGGAGGAACGTTCTGCCCAAGACCTCAAAACTTACGATCATTTCACGTCTTTATTCTCGAAGGGGTAGACAGGGACGTTTAATAGGCCCACATTTGGGCAGTCACTTTAGGTCCTACACAATAGGAGGCTCGTCCGTCTGTTGGCGGAAAGGCGTATTTTTTTAAGTATGTACAACGTCCTCTTGTTTAAAACTTAGCAGAGCTATGCAGCAGAGTGCTATGGGAAAGAGATAACTTAAGTACGCATTATACCCTTTTTTTAAATACATATTAACATAGAAAACACCCAGACTCCGGTACAATTTTTTTTTTCACACGTTTTGTGGATCACACAAAGTTTGTCCCGACCGGGATTTGAACTCGGGACTCCGTTATGGTAAATGGTTCAAACAGCTATACAATACATTTGGCCCTTTCGAATCTCGGCTTATATTCATCAAGTAATATGTTTGTGTGAATGTTAATAGCTTCAGCGACCTCCTACGATTAACGAAGACTCTTCTCAGTATATTGGACTGTGTGACAGCTATGGATCTACTTAACGAGACCAACTCACTCACGGGAGAAGTAGAATGTAAGTGCATAGTCATTAGTGGAGTGTAGTAAGGCATAAAAATGGTAAAATCTCGGAATCCAGGGCCAGTCAATGAATCTTTATATAACCTTTAGAAATGTGTTTTAATTATTCTTAATAATCATGACATGATTTACGTAAAAAACTATTTTTTTTTCTAATTTGATTATTTACTAGCAGTCCCTGCGAATTTACCGCCCTTTTAGGCCTGAACTTGCTCCTGTTTAAAAATGCGTTGTGTAAAAATCTGGAATAAATAAAAAATATTTACTGTATTTTCTACTTTTACAAGCCGCTCAAGAGAAACAGGAATGTACACAAAACCGTAAGTGTATCTAGACTGAAGAGATCACCATACATAAGTATTTATTTATGTTTTTAATGATATTTGTCTCTTAACCTACAGCTGAAGGCGGTGTGCTACGCTCTATAGGTGACATGGGTGCAGTGATGACCTCCCTCACTCTAGGCACTGTCACCAGAAATGTAAGTGTAAGCTAACGCCCACAACTTCACTTACTTACTTTAGTTTTTCCATTAGCCCGAAGACGCCCGCGTGATATCTGTGAATGCAGTTTTTAAATTACTTAAATCGATGATATGGTTTCCTAAGCACAGATCTTCTTATGTGTTATAGTTTCAGACTTACGCACACTGACTCATTTGAATGTTACACCTTAGATATCTCTATCGCCTCTATCAGGCATCAGGGATCAGCACCACAGGTTGTGCCTTGGGCTGTTGGTTGAGCGTTTGGGTGGCACCAGCCGATGATTCAAAGCCACCCTAAGGACGAGTTTTTTTTTATATTTAGGTCGACAAATTGACGCCACCCTGATGGTAAGCTGTGGCGACGTCTGGTGGTTGTGGGCAACTCTCACAGTACACAGGAATACTATAGAGAGTGACCCTCAACTTGACGACCCAGTAATGTGCCTCTTCACGCTTCGCTTAAAGAACCCAGGGTTATATGTTGGAGGAAACACGTGCGCAGGCAGGGCGTTCCAAGCCACCATCGTTCGGCAGAGAAACGAACGTTTAAAACGCTCAGTTCTCGCGAAGACGGTTTCCACGGTACGAGAGTGACATCTCTGCCCGGCACGCGTTGTTCGGGATCGGAAGGGAGAGGGTGGGATCAGATTGAAGAGCTCTTCAGAACACTCACCGTGGTAAATACGGTAGAACGCGGCCAAGGAAGCAATTGTTCGGCGCTGGGCTAGCGGCTCAAGGCTTCCCGTTACCTCCGGACAATCTATAATGCGAACAGCGCGTCGCTGCATAGCGTCGAGTGCGTCCAGCAGATACTTCGCGGAGCCGTCGGAGAGGTGAGAGCAGTATTCGACGCAGGGTCTAATCTGCGTTTTGTACAGCAGACACCTCTGGTGCGGTGTAAAGAATCGCATTACCTTGTTCAGCATTCCTAGTTTCCGCGAAGCTAGCCCAATACATCTCTCAATGTATTTAGTGTTATTGAGCTCTCGACGTACGTCTATGCCAAGGATGTCTAGATTGTCCTTCATTGGTAATGTTGCATTCTAAAGAGTGGGTAGGGGAAGGAAAGGGGATTTTTTCGCTGTAAATGCACACGCCTGTGTTTTGCGGGCATTGAACTCGACCAAGTTCTCAGCACCCTATTGGGAGATGCTGTCGAGGTTACGGTCGAGATCAGCCACTAGTCGTCGTCTCTCCTCCTCAATCTCAGATCGCCCCGCCGTCGGACGAACCGAGTAACTCCCGTGTGCTGTCATCTGCATAGCAATGAATGTTCCCGAGGGATAGCATGTCAATGATATGCAGAAGTAAGAGAGTTGGTGATAGTACGGACCCCTGCGGTACCCCGGCATTCACTTGCAAGAAGCGAGAAGCCTGGCCATCGCAGAGGACCCGCACTCGGCGCTCGTTTAAAAAGCTGGCAATCCAGCAGCACAGTTGAGGAGGTAGACCATATGCCGGAAGCTTGGAAAGGAGCGAAGCATACCAGACCCTATCGAAAGCTTTGGCGATGTCCAGGTTAATAGCCAAGGACTCGCCGTACTTTTCCATAGCCTCACCCCATACATGCGTGACGAATGCCAGGAGGTCACCCGTCGATCGTTTTGGCCTGAAGCCATATTGCCGATCATTGATTAGCGAGTGATCCTCCAGGTATCGCATGAGCTGCTTATTGATAAGAAGCTCAAGAACCTTGCAAATGACTGAGGTGACAGCTATGGGTCGATAGTTGCCTGGATCGGAGCGATCCCCTTTCTTGGGGATCGGTTGTACGTTCGCCTCCTTCCAGACCTCCGGCACGAGCCCTGTAGAGATGACAGGCGGTACAGACGCGTTAGTACTGGAGACAACTCAGCAGCACATTTTCGTAACACCACCGAATGAATGCCGTCAGGGCCACTGGCTTTCCGCGTGTCGAGCGACCGCAGCACTGCCCGTACATCACATTGCCTGATAACAATATCAGGCATAGTGTGGCCACAGTTGGCGATGGCGGGGGGCTGCAGGCCACGGTCATCGACGCGGGAATTAGCCGCAAAGAGGTCTGCGAGCATGTCCGCCTTCTCTTGGGCTTTGTGAGCCAGTGATCCATCAGGAAAACGCAGTGGTGGCAGCGAGGGTTGGCAAAAATTTGAGTGTACGGCTTTGGCCAGTTGCCAGTATCCACGGCTGCCCGTGGGGTGGGATGTGAGCTCCTGACCAAGCCGCGCGACGCGCTGGGCATCCGCGCTCTTGAAGGCCCTCGTGCTGAACCTAGTGGCCCTATTGTACGCTGCTTTGAGGCGGTTCACATTCGGGTCACGTGCCGCCCGAGCCCTGACCCAGGCGCGATACGCCGACTGTTTTATTTTCTGACTGAGTTTTTGCAATTCATATTATAATATTATTTGTAAAAGTTAGCAAGCTTTAATGTGGTTAAAAAATACACAATCATATTCATTCTTCTCTTTTACTTAACTAAAAATATTTACACTGTCTATTGTCTAAAAAATATCGTTTAAAATATTCTACACCTCATTCCCGACTGGGAAGGTTCCCAGAAGGCTGGCTGTGTTGCCACGTTGGATGGCGAAACTTTGAGCAAGATAATCGCCAGTGTTCTGGCCCTGAGAAGCATCGATCCCCTATTAAGGTGGCGTAATTATTTTGTTACAGTCAGGGGCTGGTCAGAGTTCGTCGAGTGGCGGCGCCACCAGCAGCGGGCTGCAGCGAAGTGCCTCCGCCCTGATGTTGGCGAGGGAGCACCCGCTGGTCATGGACACTAAGTTGAAGATCATTGAGATATTACAAGTTTGTATACACTATCAATGTGACCCAAATATAAGTGAAATCATCATCCACCGAGCCTTGGCTTTCCAGTGTAACTGAATGCGTTGGGCAGCCATGATGTGCAGGGAATACGACACAACGATCGGTACTGTTTCCGGGATCGAAAAAAATATTCCATTATGTATGTAATTCTGCACACGTAATAATACCTTTGCGTTCTGTATGCAAAAGAGATTGAATTATAATTCTTTGACAGTTCATCTTAGACGTTCGACTGGACTATCGCATCAGTTGTCTACTATCGATATTCAAGAAGGAGTTTGAGCAAGCTAGTGAGCGCACACACGACGCGCTCGGCCGGGCTGATGTCGAGGCCATCGGGCTGCAGGCTGAGGGGATCTTCAGCTGCAGGTACACACACGCATGCATACGTACGTACGAACACGTACACGCACGCACACGTAGATGTACACACGCACGTTGGGGCAAGCAGACAACGAGGCTATCGGGCTGCAGGCTGAGGCATCTAGCTGCGTATCGGGTTACGGACGCAAACAAACTTACATGGCCTTTTACAAGTGCCCGTGAGTGCCTTCTGAGGGTTTCCGATGGACTAACACAGTCAGTGTTATCCAATGGCTACCAAAATCTTTCCATCCGAGCTATTATGTAAAACAAACAAACACATTTATTATACTAGTAGGCTAGTTTTTGGCTCTCAGTTGTTAGTTGTTAGCTGTCTGTTAATTGTAGACATTAGGGTTACTAACGCATGTTTTGGTAAAGGGAAAATAAAATGTTTATTTTATTACACATGGTTTCTTCTGGACAACTGTAGAATGAAATTCTCTTACCAGGGCGAGGGGGGAGGGTCTGAAAATAGCCAACAAACTTTAAAACCATGTGTAATGAAATTAATAAATGTATGTACTTCATTTTTAATGTTGTAATCTAAACTCTTAGACTCACTTCCAAGACTTCAATATAATTAATAAAACTTACTGTAATAAAAGATAAGACGCGTTTATTATGTTTGACATGCCTGACAATTAGAACAAGTCACACCGTGATTACAAACTGATCTGGTTGAAATACTTTCACGTTATGGGTCACCCTCTTGATTTTCCCCGCTTCGTGTAGGGCTTTTATCCTCATACGAAGGATGGTCTTCGGAGGCGAGACCATCCTTCTTTTTGTGATCAAATAAATTTGTGATCAAATAAAAATCAGTCGTAAGTTTTATTGGTTACGGATCAAATTTGTAAGTTAACTATTCTACACTCTAATGTAATATAATTTTTCAGAACTATACAAACAGTGCCTGACGGGTGTCTTCCAAAAAATGTAGATTTGTTAGTAAGACTATCTATACTGCATGGAATGTTTAACAGCATGGAAACCTAACCTATTGCTTGAATTTAACCTGTGGTTTGGGCATACTAACCTTCTACATTATAGTACAAAGGCCTTTGAAGTCGTGCAAGAAATATTAAAAAAATAAATATTTGAAATATACGTAGAAATAGGTTCTTAATTTCTTAACTAGATGGCGCTGCTTGTAACATCACCATCTAGTTTCGAAATTAAGAACCTATTCGCTAATGCACAGAACGCACGCGCATAAAGTTCGTTCGGGGTGTTTCTTGTGCTGTTTTACGCTCAAATGAGAATCCAAGCGAATTCAGGTCTCTTTTTAAATCCCGTTTTAATCCCATTAGCAACCGTCCTTTTATTTTAAAATCAGCTTTTCTGCTTTGACACCTTTAACCTCCAGGGTGGTATCTGTGACAGTGGGATCATTGTTGCCACGCCAATGGCCCCCGTCGAGTTTCTTGCTCTTCTTCTCGGATGTGTGGTAATCGAATGGGCAGATTTCTTGACCTAAATAGAGTGTGTATTAACCGCAAATATTAAAAAAAAAGACCTGTTGCTTCAAACTCTACGATGTCAAGCCAGCTTCGAATAAGTTAACCTTTTCTGCAACTGCTAAATATGTTGGGAAGCCTTTAAAAGGTCAACCGTCGAATAATATAAGTATACATCCAAAAGTTTATTTTGTGAAGTCTGTTTGCCAATTCCCGTAACCGTGTTCTGGCACTTTCCTTTGCAAGAGATCCTAATATATACTGCCATAGTTCCCTGGACGATATCTAGTCCAGACTACCCCCATACCATAGCGCTCGGACGAGTTTCTCGATAACCAATAATATCGCAGGAAATTTCAAACTGATCACATGACTGAAATTTTCTGGGATACCATTGTTTATCGACAAACTGTTCCGATGTCATGCTCATAGGACTGATGGATGTATGGTGCTAGGGATGGGCTCGACCTGGACGAGTGCGGCGGCCGCATGGTGCTGCGCGTGCTGCTGCAGCTGTGCTCTCAGGGCGCGTCGGCGGCGCTGGTGTCGGGCGCGCTCGCTCTACTGTTCAGGCACTTCAGCCAGAGGCAGGAAGTGTTGGCCGCTTTTAAGCAGGTAAGGATCCAACTACAGGCGCGATTCTCATTATTACAATGTAATATTGAAGGTGCTTTTCTACGAGAGTTTATTTATTTTATTTAGACTTAGGACAAATTCACCTTTAGTCATTTTCTGCCAGTTGTGCCATGTTACATTGCCATAGATGCGTTTGGTATCCACCAATCATATTCACACGTTATGTTGACGAATCGAAAACGAAAGAGAACTATCATTGGTGAATATCAAACGCATCCATTGCTACGTTAAATATTTATTTTAAATAAATAAATATTTTTGGACATTCTCACACAACGTCACCTAGCCCAAACTAAGCTATAAGCTTGTGCTTTGGGATCTAGACAACTGATAAACATATTTATATATTTCTAAAATACATACATAATATTATACATAGAAAATACCCAAACACCGAAACAAACATTTGTGGATCACACAAATATTTAATGCGACTCGAGAATCGAACCCTAGACTCCGGAGTTGAAAGCCGATGCATTACCGACCATAGTTATATCTGGTGAAATAATAATGGGAATGCAATTTTGAACCTTGACTGTACCTGATGTGCGTGAACGAAAAAATTGTGTCCCGAGAAAACCACACGGACTGCAGCGCTGTGTTTGGAGACACCATAAAAACAAACACTTTCTTTGGAAGAATATGCAAGTGGTCGTGGAATAGTTTGATCATTCCCAGTTTCCATAAGAGCGCCTTACTGAGATAAAAAGTAACTTGTGTCAATATAGTCCCTTTACTAAATTATAGTGGGATTTTTATATATCTACCTAATAAAAGCTAGAATTAATTATTTCTTAACTCGGGTATGAACGCGGTGATGCAAGTACAAAAAACGAAAGTTATATGCCATAATTGTAAGCGAGGTGTCGTATATATTTATGTATTTTGTTTCAGGTTCAACTATTGGTGTCAGATGCTGACGTGGAATCATATAAACAAATAAAGGCAGACCTGGATCTGTTGAGGCAGAGCGTTGAAAAGTCCGAGCTGTGGGTTTTCAACAAAGGGCGGGCTGTACTCATGGATGAACACGTTGGTCAGTATCTTAGGACAATCGGCCATGATCGGCAATCAAAGAATGGACCATGATTATTGATATCATCGTCGTATACATTCGTAGCATATTCGTGTACGTTCGTAATAAATTCCATCATTATTCCCAATCGTGATCGTTTTTGATAGCCCATCATGGTTGATTGTATAGAATTTTTTTACATAATTATAAGCTGAGCGTGTGATAAAAAAGTGAGAACTTATCTCTAAGAAAAATCGACTGAACTAAAAAACGCACGGAGCGCCCAAGCCTTCTCCACTCCCCGTCTAAATAAATAAATATTTTGGACATTATCACACAACATCATCTAACTCAAACTGAGTTATAATTGTGCTATGAGATCTAGGCAACTGATAAACATACTTATATTTCTAAATACATACATAATATATATACAAAAGACCCAAACTCCGAAACAAACATTTTTGCATCACACAAATGTTTGATTCGACTCCGGAGTCGAAAGCCAATGCACTACCGACCACGCCACCGAAGCAGTTTGATCACTTTGTTAATTTTACCGTGGAACTAATGTCTGATCGAATGTTACTCGATTCGTATTTTCTAAACAAGAAAATACAGAATTTAACTAAACGAAAAAAAAAAAAAAAAAAAAACTGCTGAACGATAGTGGCCTGGAACGCCCTGCCTGTGCACGTGTTTCCTACCACATATAATCCTGGGTTCTTTAAGCGGAGCGTGAAGAGGCACATGTCTTACACTTATGGTTTTATATGATGTAGTGGCCAGCGGAGTGACGGGTCCGTGCGGCGCTGTACTGGAACGTAACGCGTCGATGGACAACGTGCTCGATACGTCCAGAACTGCCAAGTACGATCACAACGAGTATAGGAAAATTAAAGAAGTAAGTATGATATATTAAGTGTTGTATTGAAAGAAACAACGTGCTTTAGACCATATGACTTGTTATATAATATATTAAATAAAATAAATCTAACTACTTTGCAATATTCCGCCACATGCAAATTACCCAACTCTCGTATTTATTCATGCACAAGTCCGCCCTCCAAACCCACTTACACCGAAAGAATAGAGAAATAATTTTGAAAATAGAATAAATATGAGAGTTGTGTTATCGTGCAAAAAATAATAAAAAACCGCAACACGTGTTTCGCCCCCAACCAGGGGCATCATCAGGAGATGTCGATGGCTCGGCGCACGGCGACGGAATGAGCCACAACTCGTAAACCGCACCTATTTATATCCTAGGTTTTTTATTTCTACCCACAACCATAATACCAAATTATTTTATGTCTACCCACCACCGTTGTTTGAATGACGTATACCTACCCGCAGCAAAGGGGAAGAGGCGAAATTAAGTTGATCATTTAAAATATTAGGGTTCAAGCGTCTATGTTTGTAGATTTCTAATTGTTCCAAAACCGAAAGCCTCAGTCCTTTGTTGCAGGTGTGCAGAACGTCATAAGTGTGAGGATTAGGTAGGGAGTGACCTACCTCCAACAAATGTTTTGCGAAATGAGACCGTTCTGGGCGATTGTTTCTAAAAGCTGATATACGAGAGTTGGGTAATTTGCATGTGGCGGAATATTGCAAAGTAGTTAGATTTATTTTATTTAATATGATAGTATTAACTATATAATATATTCTTATATATTTTTAATAAGTGTATTATAAGTATATAATAAATTACATTTTACACAACCCCTATCATTTCCAACAATTTTCTTTCCATCCTAAGGTTGCCTGGAAGAGACTGCTTTTTAGCGATAAGGCCGCCTGTGGTACATTATTTTTAAAAAGATATGTTAAATATTGTTTCTCTTTTTTGTAATGAAATGAAATGAAATGAAATGATTTATTTGTATAGGTCACTAAATGGCTCTCACAAACGTCAGTAAGTACTTAAAATAAAAAATATCATTGCTTCTATATTTACATGTACTGCCAGATTCGCAAAGCAATAAGTAGAACCGAGAGAAAGAACCTGGCAATAAAACTCTCGGTCACTATTTTTCAATAATTGATACATTTACACATTTTCTTAAGACTAAATGTGGACGAATGTACATTGGTCTCGTGTCAAAATCAATAAGCGAGAATAATGCACCAAAATAAAAAAAAATTGTAGTCACCTAAGTACAAAATATGCTACAATTACGGCATTTTAGGAGACGCCTGCACCATGCTCAAGCCAGACACTTTTATCGTTAAGGTACTGTCTTATAATATGCTTTTTGACATAAAGTGGTCTTTATAAAGGTTTTAAATTTATTGTCGGGCATACAAAGGACCTATTCAGACAATTTATTATAAAAGCGTATACCTTCCCCCTTGAAAGAGTGACAGTGAGAGTAGTTTATTTTAATTACGTAGATTTCTGTCTGTAACGTCACTTACTTTAGTATAGCTAGATATATTTTTCCTGACATACAGTATGTTATCCAATATATATTGGAAAGCTACAGTTAAAACATTAATATCTGTAAATCGCTCCCTAAGAGAATCTCTCTTACCTAAACAATAAATGGCACGGACTGCCCTCTTTTGTAATATGTGTCTATATCTGCTGCATTTCCCCAAAGTAGTATTCCATAGGACATTAAGCTATGGAAGTGACCTTAAGTAAACTAGCCTAGCAGTAGCTACATCTGTCAACTACCTGCTTGTAAATTTAACGCATTTGGTATTTTCTGCATTCAACAATAGGTTGTTTGTAGAAAACCAATTTGAAATATCATTTAAAATATTATTAACATTATTCGCACGTATGTACTATGCCCATTTACTTTGAATATAAGTGATGTATCATCCGCGATCATTACTATGCCAGCTTGTGCCTCGATCATGCAAGGCAAGTCATTAACATAAACCAAGAAGAGAAAAGGTCCTAGAATTGATCCCTGAGGTACGCCTATTTTGACGTTGGTTCCGTTTGACTTAACGTTGTTCACATGAACAGTCTGCAGCCTATCTGTCAGGTAAGATCCCAATAGTTCTAAGGATTTTTTATCAAAACCATACCGACGTAACTTTAGCAAAAGTGTCTGATGGTCAACACAATAAAATGCTTTAGACAGATCACAGAATACCCCAATGGCATCATGCGTCGTAAATCAAGCTAACAAGGGTTACTCCCGCATCGGTGGTAGATTTTCCGCGAGTAAAGCCAAATTGTTGGCTGTGGAAAAGATTGATGCTCGTGAAGTGGACTTGCATTTGATTTAGCATCACTCTCTCAACCACCTTACTCAGAGCTGGTAAAATAGAAATGGGGCGGTAGTTACCATGTTCTGACTTAGATCCCTTGTTAAATAATGGTATTAGTCTACTATTTTTCATTAGGTTAGGGAATATGCCTTCATCTACACATTCATTAAAAATTAGTGCTAAGTCAGGTGCAATGATATCAATTACATTACTGATTAAGCTAACTGATATGCCCCAGTGATCTTCCGACTTTTTAATTTTGAGATTTTTAAATGCTTATAAATGCTTATAAGATATCACTGGGGTCGATATGTTTGAAGTTAAATTTAGATGAAGAACCAATATTACTTTCAAGAAGGGCCACCGCACTGTAGGCACACGAATTAACAGAAGAAGTGACTTTAAATGGAATGTTGGTAAAAAATCTTCAAATGCATTTACAATATCTTTCGAAGAGGTTATATTCTTGTTTTCTAATTTAATTTTAGTTACAGTATTGTTAGTAACAGTAATTTTACATTTACCTCACGTTTATAACTTTCCATGTTTCTTTTATTTTGTTAGGAGCCTCAATTATTTTCCTTTTGATGTGAATGGATTTAGCTTGTCTACATACTTTTTTGAATACCTTGGAGTAATTCCTAACATATTCAGTGAAACTATTATCAAATCTGTATGGTTTTTGTGCGTATAGATCAAACAGCGTTCGTCTACTTGTATAAATGCCTACTTTAGAGGCGAAACAATTGTCTACGTTTTGTTGTCTTTTTTTAAACTCTGCGAATAATAATGCTATTATAATTTTAATAAGTTTTTAACATCTTACTTACCATTACTTTGTCATGGATTTTCGCCAAGTAACGCCTGTTTCTATCCAATATTTAAATGCCTACTGTTGCCCACTCACAGAATTTCGTTTTAACACTACGATTTTGGCATTTTTGTTTGAATGTGTCTGAACAAGCATCAGCTAATGTACTAAATAAACTATTATAATGGACCTCAGGATTATTACCTATATAAACTATAGAATTAAGCTTTTTCTCGAACAAGTTTTTGAATTCTTTAATTCTATTAGAGGTTATGGGCCTACACATAATTTTCTCATTATACTGACTATTATTACTCTTAAGCACTCACAATCTGTTTTCGTTTCTGTGACTCTAGTCGGCTCACAGAAAATATTTTCCATATTGTAACTACCAAATAAATTTAAAAATTGAGTACTTTTCTTACACTGTTTTAGTATGTTTACATTAAAGTCTCCGCACACAATTAACTTCTGTAAAATAAATACATCTTAAAATAAATCTTGTGTAAAATAAAGAGTATTTGATTTGATTTGAATTGATTGAAATAAAACTTCTTGAGAGAAACAGAAAGTGTGCTCTACTCTTGTCCCAACAGTAATATACGAAACATAACTATATATATATATATCTCTCTCTCTTTCTATCTTCGCTAACTCAAATTTCGTCACACTCACACTTTTCGTAACGATCGCGCCACCCATGGGCGATATCGAAGCTCTGTTAGACCGGTCGATTTTTGATTTAAGTCTCGAACTAACGACTGCCATAGACATTTGTATATCTACCGGAACCGACGGCTTAACGTGCTCTCCGAGGTACGGAGGGGTCTGAGTGTCTTAAGAAATGGTCACCCATCCTACGACCGGCCTGACTAGATGTTACTTAACCTTTGCAATGTGTTAACATTGTCAGTTACCACTAGACCACGAGCTACTTAATGACTATTATATTTATTATACAGATATTACAGCGGATGATAAAATACTGCACCCAAGGCAACAGCGGGTCGGGCGACACCAGCCGCCCGCGACGTCACGAACAGAGACTGCTCCGGAACATTGGCGTGCATAATATTGTTCTGGATCTACTGCAGGTATGTGACTGTTGGTGGTATTGTTGCGAAACTTCGGGCCCATAACCTTAACAATAGAAAATAATTATCAATATTATACAGACCCTATGACGCCTAAATATTTTATTTTATTTAATAGGTACAGACACAGATACCAAATTGTGGAAAAAACAATATAACATTGTAGTATACAAGTTGTTAATTTAGCGTCCCATTATATCTATACTCAATATTTAAAACTAATAACGCAAAAAAAAAAACGTTGGTAAGATTAAAACAAAAAGTACTTGAGTATTTTAAATTGTAACTAATACATCAATAGAAGGCTATGACGTCACTTTTATTTGTTGTCAAATCAGTAACTATTAGTATTACAATTGATGATTAAAAATAAATATAAGAAAGTTGATTTAATTGAATATAATATAAGAGTCTCTTTTGTTATTCTTCATTGAACAAATTAATTTTAAGTTTTAGTTATAGGCATCTTCCCTATATTGCAGTAAAATGTCGGGCCCATAACCTTAATAACAGAGATCTTTTTCGTGTAATTGCGCAGAGATACTATGAATGCAGGTCTGCGCACATCTTTGCGTTCTGTTTATCTATTCAAAGATTAATAGGAAAACTAAGCAGAGTAGTAGTATAAGAATATCTTTATCACTAAAAGCTTAAGGTCTTTTGCTATTATTTGACCGATTTTTATAGAAATAGTCCCATTGGAAGTCCTCTGTCTGGCTGTATTGTGCCGCATGTTCGCGATAAACTCAAAAACTAAAACTACGGCACCGATTTTGATGCTGTTTTCATCAAGGGATAGAGTTGTTCTCGAGGAAGACCATAATACTATTTCACGCCGGCGGCGTGTGGATCTCGTTGGCAGTGCGTGTGGATGTCAATGTCAAATTTCATACAATAATAAAATGTGTCGTGCGGGCCGCCCGCATTCCGGTTACCATGGTACCGGCCTAGTCTCGAAATGATTTGACGTTGACATCCACACGCGTTGCGGACGGGACCCGCACGTTATTGAGGAAACGCATGGCAGAAAAAGTGCCCTTAGAAAACATACAATGCGTCATTATTATCACGAATAGCCGTCGAGCTTGTGTGAAACAGTAAAACGTAAGATAACACACTCATTACTCGTAGATATTTTTTTATACTTTATTTACGAGTATGTTATCGTATTGCCAGAATAAATAAACGTACTTTTTAAACACACTTCAAAAATGGAGTAGGTTCTCAATTCAACTGTATTTTTTTAATGTGTGTTATCTCATATCTTTCGACTGGGTGAAACGATTTTAAATATTTTTTTAATAGCTTAAATTCTGTTTCCCAACTGGTCCCATTTGAATTTGGTCCTATTCCGGTAATTGGAAGTCCATTTTTGTTTTTGTGTCAATGTCTGACGTGTTTTATAATATACTAGCGGACGCCCCCGGCTTCGCCCGCTTGACAAATTGTATACACAAATACCTTCCTCGAGAACCAGAGTATCTATTGGTGAAAACTGTGATGGTGGTGAAATTGGTAGTTTTCAAGATTTACGCATACATACAGAACGAGCGACTTTGTTGTATACTATGTTATGAAGACTTAAGGGACGAGCAAACTCATCCTTCACATGCGACGTACACCACGCATTATGACACCTGAACAGGATCTTGCCTATACAATATGTATGGTAACAAACACATTGGTCATTCACCACATTGTCTTACGTCTTACTCGCGTATTCCTATGCTATCCCACGCGTACGACGCTGTCACATACGTGTAGTGTCATAGCGCATAGATAATGTAAACGTCAGACGTCGTAAGACGTAGGACCAGTGTGTCACTGTCTCCCACGTCGCGTGACATACGTCGTATGTGAAGGACCTGTATGTTTTAAGGTTGTTTTTGCGAATTAAACATATTTTCTTTCTTTCTTCTTTCTTAAGCTTAGCAAATGTCGTCTCATCAGTAAACTTAGTTTTTGTAATACTTAACTCTAATATTCGCCCCGCCAGGTCCCACATGACGAAGACGATGCAGGTATGGACGAACTCCTTGCTTTAGCTCACGAGTTCCTGCAACACTTCTGTCATGGGAACCAACAGAACCAGGCTATATTGCACAAACATTTGGATTTGTTCCTCAACGCTGGGGTAAACTGCTTTTTATTATTACTAGAGATAGCCCTTTTTTTGTAAATCTGCGGCCGCACTGAGAGAATTAGGCTTAGAGATACCGAAATAATATATTTCATATATTAAAGTATGATTGCTTAAAGGCCCAAGATAACCTCAACTGCAAATCGGACGCGGCTTTGGCCACTTGCAAATGCCCTGGCAATAGGTTCGCTACCTATTACGTGAGGCCAGTAAGAGATATAAATAGAGTCATGTAAGAAGAACGCTAGAAGAGAGTGCATACGATTTATGTACGGCGCGCGTACTTGAAGGTCACAAGTTATTCCACTAAATGGGCGAATAATATGCGTCTACCCACACGCTTGAAGAAACAGGAATGATTTTATGTATGTGTGTATGTATGTATGTTCCAGATCCGTGAAGCGCAAACAGTATGCGCTATATACCGCGACAACGCAGCGCTATGCTCGCACGAGGCCAACGAGAAGGTGGTCGCCCACTTCGTGCACTGCATCGAGTCTCGCGGCAGGAAGCCCGAGTACCTGCACTTCCTGCAGACTATCGTGCATGCTGACACGCAGTACATCCGACGCAGCCAGGACCTCGTGATGCAGGAGGTATGTTACAGCGCCATCTAGCGGAAACTTACTGAACTACGTAGAATTTGTTACTTATCCTGAATCGCGCTAGAGGAGGTTTTAATGTGGTCGAAGGATAACTTTTTTGGGAAGGACGTGTGCATAACACACAATTATGTCATAATTTAACTAAAAACAACACGCAGTCTTATCGCTAAAGAGCAATATCTTCCGAGCACCCTTAAGATGTGAAGAATATTACAAGAAATGTGGGCTCTGTTCATATTTAAGTAATACTTCGGTATGGTTTGTCCCGGGTTATGTAATTTTAACTTGTAATAAACTACGACTACCCTAACACAGGTTATGTTTAAAGGTACGGGCAAACTCGTTCTGCACATGCGACGTACACCACGCATTATGACATCTGAATCGGATCTGGCCTATACAATTAGTATGGTAACGAACACACTGGTCATTCCCCACGCTGTCTCACGCGTCACCGCGCCAGACTCTCGTGTTCCCTTGCTATCACACGCGTACGACGCTGTCACACACGTGTGTCATAGCGCGTAGATAATGTAACGTCAGACGTCGTAAGACGTAGGACCAATGTGTCGCTGTCTCCCACGTCGCGTGGCATACGTCGTATGAGAAGGACCAGTGTGTTTCAAGCTTAAGGCCTGTCGACTAGAGATGTGCGTGCGATACTCAAGCGTTATGTAATCAGTCCAGTAATTTTTGATTTTATTTGTTTGTGAAAAGATTTTTTCTGGTTATTATATTGCCATAAATATATAATAATATTTAAATGTCCAGTGATCGATTCCCGGTTCGAATCAAATACTTTACGATCAGTGTTCCTATGATGATCAGCTTATCGTAAATAAAATTCAGTGGACTGTAAACACTAGTATAAAATAATAATACAATAAATCTTGACCGCGTTATGGCGTTAATATTCAAGTAAGTAAGTCAAACGAGCGTGTGTCTTGCGTCGTGATCGTATGAGTTGTGTCTTCGTATACGCAAGCGCCGCGTCGAGCCGAACGGTCTCCGACGACGGCCGATGTCTAGCGGAGACGCCCGAACAATCAGTAAAAAAATCCTCTGCGTCATTACCTTGTCTTACATTTTCTTATTTAAGTATTGTATGTTTCGCAGATGGTGAATACAGGAGAAGACGTACTGATATTCTATAACGACAAGGTCTCCTTCAATTATTTCATACAAATGATGAGGCTGTACAAGAAGACCAATGAGATGCCAGAACCGTTGAGGTACTTAATTTTTTGTTAAACTTTTGATGTATCTAGTGTTTTCTTTACTTACAGCTTAGTGTCTACATATCGAGAACATACTACACAATTTTGCTTTCATATGTCTGTCCGTCTGTATGTGTGGTCCAGTTTTTATCTGATCTCCACGATACTTGACACGAGACAAGTGTTCTTTGATTTAAAACCTTTTTTTTTATCGTGATAGAAATGAGAGAAAAATGACCAAATGTTTTTTTTAATCCTCGCTAGTAGTTTTTTATGTAATTTTAAACTTTCAGATATCACATACAGTTAGTGAAACTTCTAACATGTTGTACAATGGGCAAGAATGTATACACGGAGATCAAGTGCCACTCTCTACTCCCGTTAGATGATATCGTGTCTATGATAACTCATCTTGATTGTATACCCGAGGTAAGACCAGACACGTCACCCTCTCACCCTCACATCTCGGTTCAGGCCTGCTGTAAGAGATTCCTTTAGGAATAAGCAGTGCCCTTGTACTATGCTCACTGTATTGTTTGTACTACTGTTTTTGTGTTCTTTTTCTATGTGTGTTGTACATAAATAATAAATAAAATAAAAAAATAAGAATTTAATGACGTGCGGTTTTCACATAAAAAAAAATCCACGCAGGTGGAACTGTGGTCATGAACTAGTACTTTTATATTGCCTGACGTTTCGACCAGGTTGCATCAGTCAGCCTGAGATCTAAGTATGTTTATCAGTTATCTAGATCCTATAACACAAGCCATTCCCTCTCGGTCGGAGGGGAGATTGCTGACACAGGGGGTTCCCTCTGCCAACGTACGTATAGTATACAGGCTGAATTTTTCAAGTGGGCTTGGATGGCCAAATCCGGAATTATAAGGAATAACGAAAAATGCTTAAAGGAGTCACGAGCCCGATTTTGAATAAACTTAAAACCTCATCATTAGATTTTTTAAAAACCTATGATCCTAG
Source organism: Nudaria mundana (assembly GCA_963556515.1). NCBI lineage: Eukaryota > Metazoa > Arthropoda > Insecta > Lepidoptera > Erebidae > Nudaria > Nudaria mundana. The sequence continues at coordinate 11,434,325 of OY748313.1, forward strand.
CTGAGAATCGAAGCCATTGATTTAGAAAAAAAAATCACAGCCTTTATTATTACACCATACGATAGTGTTACTGTTAAGGATCAAATTCTGGGAAGTAATGATATACGGCAAATTTAAGGAAAACTTAGAATTTTAATAAAATTAATATTTCGACAAAACATAGCATCACGCCTTTTTCCCCGAAGGGGTAGGCAGAGGTGTGCAAACACACCCACATCTCGCCAGCTATGTTAGGTCCCATGTAATAGGGGGCGAGCCTATTGCCATCTACCGGGCACAAGTTCCAGACTCTGGGATAATTATCTGGATAAAATTCTAAAGAGAATTATACATTATCCACCAGACCCGGGAATCGAACCCGAGACCTCGAGTGTGGCAGTCCGTACATAGTACCATTGTGCCACCGAGGTTGTCAATAGAAGAAAGACAAATATAATAAAACGACAATTATAAATAATACAAAAAAATCACAAGCTCTGCTTAGTTTGAGACTAGATGGCGTTGTGTGAATTGTTCTAACATATAATAACGTGTTGGTCTATGCCACAAGCTTATATTAGCTTACTAAATGGGCTAAAACATTCCCAAATATTTATTAACTAATATTTGTTTGTAATTTTAGGTGAAAGAAGCATACGTAGGATTCCTGAACCACTGCTACATCGATACAGAAGTGGAAATGAAAGAGATCTACTCCAGCAACTACATGTGGGACTTGTTCGAGCGATCCTTCCTACAGGACATGCAGGCGATCATGCACAGCGACATTCTTCAGGCGGGGCCAGGTGATTAACTATATTAACGAACTTTGTACAACCTTAAATAAAAAAAAAACTTATGAGTACGAAACTTTACGAATTTCAAGGCCAGAATTAGCCAAATCGGTTCAGACGTTCAAGAGTTTTAGCGAGACAAACAATTAGGAATTCATGTTTATATAGCCACTCTGCAGTCCGGGCTTCTAATGACTATTATGTATAGTGTGACACACACAGCGAAAATAAAAACACTCAAAAATAGCTGGGCGTGTATAGATGAAACTTATCTATTTCAGAACTCCATAGCAACAATCTTTAAAACTTTTAGGTCAGGTAGAAGTGAAATCCGAAATTTAAAAAAAAATAAAGAAATTTCTCCGAGGGTTCGGTATCAATTTGTTTTTGGGACGTATTTGCCCCATGGACGACTGAGTGGTATAGAAAACTAGCTGACCCGAGAACTTTGTACCGTCACAGCAGCGCCATCTGGTGATGAAGTTACCACTTATAACAGCAGTTATCTGCCAATGAAAGCGCCGTTAACATTGATCCGTTTCAGACATTGACCGTTCCATATAGAAAAAATCTTTTTAATTTTCAACCGACTTCCAAAAAAGGAGAAGGTTCTCAATTCGACTGTGTTTTTTTTGTTTGTAACCTCATCTCTTTGCATTGGGAGAACCGATTTTAAAGATTTTTTAAATATATAGATATATAGATTCGGTAATTTGCAGTCTGTTTTAGGGTTCCGTAGTTGTGTCCAATGTTTGACGGGTATTTTTGGTGATAAGATGTGTTATTATTTGTTCTAGGTACATCATCAGACCTGCTTTCCCCAACATCATCTAGGTCCCCCCAGCCAGGATCCCAGAAGGCCTGGGTGAACTACATCACGGATGTATTGATGCACACAATATGCACATTCTTTAACTCACCTTTCAGCGACCAGAGCACCACTGTACAGGTAAAATTCCCTTTATCTAACTAGTACGGTATCTTGCGCGGTGCTTCGCGCTGCAACACACCATAGGTTTTGGCCTATAACTTTTGACCCCTTAGGGCTAGGTCAAATTTTCGATTTTTTGGCTTGCCTCCAGATCGAGGGCTATCCATAGAGGGGTCAACCATCATTGGAGCATAAGCAGTTTTTGAGAGCTAAGGGGGACATTCCCCATTTCTATATATAGATATTACTAGCGGACACCCGCGGCTTCGCCCGCATGTATATCCCGGTTTTGTGTTCCCGTGGGAATTGGGGACGAGAAAAATATACTACATTAGTGAAGCCGCAAAAACTATATAGGACCGCGGCTAGTTACGAAAATATTATATCTATATCTACTCTCATGTCGAAAAATACGAATTATGATTTTAAAAGTTGACATATAAAGCCTATGATTATTACAGCGGTACTATAACTAAATTAAAAAGTTATTTTATTATACAGTTTTTGTATCAGATTTTCTGGAAATCTGTATCGTAAAGTAACTTTTTAAGAGTCATAGTACATTATGATAAAATTCTACTTGCAATAACAGGCTAAGGTCTGTCGACCATACCGTCTTGTCGAGTTGTGCGGCCATATAGATAAATATTCTAACCCAGGTTTTTATTTTTGCCTCTCGGATTTCAACGGGCTTCTAAATTTTACGTAAGTAATCATAATCTCCTTCACATATGACACCTTATAGCTCCCCAAAGTTATAAACACTAAACATGGTCACGGTTGGTCGGGGAGTCGTATAGTATCAATACTCGTATACATAATATTACTTATATTGTCGATTAATGGCACTTGGTGGAATTTGATACACACATTGGACAAAATACTTGTAATTTCCACTTGATTTTGTACGTTCTAAGTGGAAAGTAGAAGTGTTTTTGTCCAATGTGTGTAGTAAATTCCATCAAATGCCATCAAGCTACAGTATAAGTATATCGTATATTTCATATTTTATTCACGAGTATGTAAGTTTGTTGTCTTAAACTTAACATAGTATAAAATAAAGTCGCTTCCCACTGGCTGTATGTCCCTATGTATGCTTAGATCTTTAAAACTACGCAACGGAACATTCTTGTGGAAGATTTTAGAGAAAGGCTAGTATTTTTATGTAATAATTAACTTTGTCACCCAGACGCGGCAGTCGATCTTTGTGAAGTTGCTACAAACAACATTCAGCATTTACCAATGTCCCTGGCTGACGCCTCCGCAGAAGCTCAACGTTGAAAAGTGTATTAGAACTCTCAGTGAAGTTGGTGAGTACATTAAATATGGAACAGTTACTTTTCGTGTCTGATTGATAATTACACCCTGGGTACCCCAATATATACTCATACACTGTGTTGAAACCGTCGTATTAATGTTGGTGTAATATGGAACGGTGATGTATGGTATTTTTCGTAATACTAGGGCCACACATTCGAGTTGAACTACTGCTACTCTGAAATAATTATCATATAAATAAATGTTTATGTACAGTGATTAATCACTATCAGTGATAATACTAGTGGTTCTGTGAACCGTAGACTTCGGGAGCTTTGTTTAGAAAATTTATTTTTCAATTTTCTTTATCTCTCTTTCATTTTTCATCCAATCCAAAAAATATCATTCACATGTTATTCATTGTAAGCAAGGAGTGTGTGCGTAAAGTTTCATGAAAATCGGTTTATAAATACGGCCGCAAACATGATCTGACAAAACCCGTAGATGTAGAGATCTGTACAGACGAAAGAAATTCTCCCCAGTCTTCAAGTTGAAACGGAGACTTCGGTCGCTTCGCTCAGTCAAAAAATAAATAAAATAAATATTTAGGACATTTCACACAACGCCATCTAGTTTCAAACTAAGCAATGTTTGTGATATGAGTACTAGATAAACTGAGATAAATAGGTACTTATATACATATTTTTTATAATAGCAGCGTTTTACCTGAAATAAAACGCATATTAAAATACTTACCTCACTGGAAGCTTTATAATGAGAGGGCACTTCCGTTTCCGTCGATTTTACGTCATTTATGCCAGTTTTAGTACCAAATTCACTCGTTCTTTGGCGCCACTGGCGGTCGCGCGCCATTTTATTTCTTAAAATGTGTTGCGGGACTTCTTGCTCATTGGCTCATTATTACACCAGGCAGCCGTAAACTGAAAGCGGAGGTAAGTATTTTAATATGCGTTTTATTTCAGGTAAAACGCTGCTATTAAACTACTTGACCGTCACTGGAAGCTTTATAATGAGAGCCTGTTTGTTATCGCCTGGTAGCGCCAAGTGGAATAGACATTATGTATCATCTATGTGACTTCTTAACAAAAAACAATTTTATTATGTATATAATCAATTTTATTATGATCACAATTCTAGCCATCAACAATAAACAACAAAAAAGACAATTCACAAAAACAAAATATCATAATTACGATCTTTAATGTATTTAGTTAATCGGTTTGAATAGTTGAGACACATCAGAACATGAATCAACATTATCCTTTATTTCACGCCTATAGTATGTTTTAAAGGTATTAGCTGATTGCCAATTACCACGAGCCAGTATTTCATCAAGAGGACAGTTGTCTAACCAACTCTTGGACGCGACCGCAGAACGAGTACTACCAGGGCTACCTGAGATACCAGCCTCCTTAAATAAGTTTTTTATCCAACTTGCAATGACCGTGCGTGATGCGGGTTTAGGTACACCTCTCAGTGTAATAAATAACATATGTGACTGTGAAGTGTTACGTCTTTCGTTTAACATTGATATAGTTCTTTCTATCCAGAAAACTGGATTTAAATTTCGGTCATCAGAGTTAGAAAGCAACCTCCAACCGGACTGTCTATGATTACTGCTATCAGTTTTAGAGCCGAATTGCGGCCAGAATATTGTATTATCATCTGACCTAATGCAATGGTCAGAATCTACACTAAGTAATGTTAGGTCATGTATTCTCCTGCCTGAACAAATTAATAATAAAATCGCAGTATGACGTGATGTTTGAAAACTATTATTTATATCTATATTATATTTACTTAAATATAAAATTAATTTACTAACATCCCAAATAGGTGCTTTGGGTGTCTTTGGATTTTTTAAGGAAATGGATTTTAAGACATGTTTCACTAGAATATGGGAACTTAATTGACTTGACATTTCTACGTTACATAATGTAGCTACTACAGATTTATGTAATAGTATTGTATTGTAAGATAAATTATGAATTAAATATAAATCACACAAATATTTCGCTAGCTGTGAGCCCGTTGGCGTACTGATGTCAACACTTTTGTCCTTACACCATGATATCCAACGTTTCCAAGCTGCTTCGTAGGTTTTTATAGTTGATTTTCGCCAAGAATTTTTAAGTAGCGATTTTTGCTCAGGGTTCCATGAACCTATCGCCTCGGACCACCCCCACATTTCCAAACTTCCAGAGTGAGATTCTCGACTTGTGGTGGTGGGAGTCCCGTTGATGTGTCGATCAGATGCATATTTAGGTTCCTCAGGGTTAATGGTGCAGCCAGAGCTCGAGCCTTGAGGTCCGCACGCCAAAATACCTTCTGCCACCGAGGTGCTACAAATAGATATATTCCTGTTGATTGATTTAGGTGTGCTAAGACTTTCGGTACTAGGAATGGTGGCGGGAATATCCACGCAAGTGGATAGTTCCATGAGACGCTGAATGCATCGTGAAATAGGGCTTGGTGGTCATTCAGATTTCGGGAAACGTAATTGTAAACTACGTGAGCTTTTGCAGAGGCAAACAGATCTATGAAGGGTGTTCCTGTGTGACTGAGATATTGGTAAATGGAAATAGGCTTGTGACAGGTCTACTTTGCACATCCAGTCCTGTGGTTGTAGGAAGTCCGGAATGCGATACATGTTTATTAAGTGAAACGGCGTTGCTTTCACATAAGTGTTCAGTGCCTTGAGATTGAATATTGGACGGGCTGACCCATCGGGTTTCGGTACCAGAAAGAGAGGGGAGATAAAACTGGGCGAGTGTTGAGCAACTTTTAGGATCCCTTGACCCTTCATTGTCGCCACAATAGCAGTCATTTCTTCTGAAATTGGAGTTTGAGATGGCCAGTTGGTAAGATTGGGGTAAACAAGAGGTGGCTTTTGAACAAAGGGTATGCGATACCCCCGAATCAATTTTAGTAATATTTCTGGAGCACCCATTTTTCTCCACTGGGGTTAAAAAGTATTAACTGGCCCGCTCGGAAAATATTGAAGTCATTGTTTGTGACGTTTGTTGTTCTGGTTATTTCCAGAACCTCTGGAGGTATTTGACCGTCCTCTGTCATTTCCATGTCTATGTCGTGAACTTTTGTTATGAAATGACCCTCTGCCTGAGGCTTTGTATTGGTCGTACCGATTGCTCGAGTGTTGACCTTGATTTCGGTATGTACGGTTGGGATGTTGATATCCGCCCCGCGAGGGTGGATTATTATAGGTATGCTGTCCGGTTCTTGAAACGTATAGTGACAATGAGTTCCGCGCGACGGAACTATTTGTTTATATGCACCTGACCCCCGCGAGGGGCCATTATTATATGCGTAAGGTTTTGCTTGTGTAAGACTATTTTAAGGTTTTAGTAGGCCAAAATACTTTGCGCACACCACCAGCTTTTTCTAAGGCTGTCGAGAACTGAAATGTTCGATGTTGATGGTGGTATTTTATTCAAAAATGCCTTTGTCACTGGTTCACGAGCTTGACTAGTGATTGTTTCTCGTCTCATTTCGACGGCCTCGGCTCGGTGACCGCAAACCATTTGTAACAAATCCGAAGATATTTTACTGTCGCTGTTTTGAAATAATTCATCTACCTTCTCATTAAGGTTATCGAAAGTAATATCTGTATTCTTTGCCCAGGAGATCAGATTACGAATACTATCTTGTAGCGATACTTGTTGTTTAAGAATGCAGTAGGTTAAAGCGGCATAAGATTTGTCAGCATGTGTTAAATGACGTACGGTATCGTATACTTTAACCTCTTCGTTGGTTTCCAAGGCTATAAACCCTGGGATATGGTTATATAACTTTTGTGTATCTGCATATTTTGTGTATATGCTTACTTCAGACCAAGATGTGCTGCCTAGGCGCTGAACATCAACTAACATTTTTAAGAAGGTATCTGAAGCTTTAGGAACTGATGGTTCCTTCAGTTTTGTTTCAATATTCAAAGTAAAATCTTTTGTATTTAAAGATTCTTGATTAATACACTGTTCGTTAAAAACACTATTTTGGTTACTATAGTCAAGGCTATCATAGAGATCACCACTTACTTGAGAATTGATTGATGTCTCGTCAGGAAACCATGAATATTATTTGTAATAATACGCTCACGTAGGTCACCTACTTCCTTAACAAGTTTGTCTATAATTTTCTCCGACCGCCGTTTGCGCTTGTTTTGCTTTCGGCGACTACGACGAGAGCGTTTTTTTTTTTTTTTAATAGAACAATCCGAAGAGCTAGAGGAACTACTGCTTGAGCTGCTACTACTAGAGCTGTCCCGCTTCCGTTTGTTTGATTTATTCTGTCTCGTTATAACCGGAGACTCTGCATCAGAGTTGCTATTATGATCTCCCATTATGTACTGTAAGCATTTAGTATTAAGTTATAATATTTCGTAAGTACATTTAAGAAAAGGAACCGGTAAACCTACTATAACATTATATAGATTGAGGAATGATTTTGTTAAAAACAAGTTTTATTATTTAAGTGAAGGTAGAAAGCACATACTATTATTTGATATAAAGAAATAGTCCAATGCATACTTAAACAATCTTTAAATTACATGATTGTCTCTGCATATAAATGGTACCCACATAATAATATCTTTACACTTTAATTTAATCTTTACACCGGACCAGAGGTGTCTGCTGTACAAGACGCAGATTAGACCCTGCGTCGAATACTGCTCTCACCTCTGGGACGGCTCCGCGAAGTATCTGCTGGACGATCTCGACGCTATGCAGCGACGGGCTATCCGTATTATAGATTGTCCGGAGGTAACGGGAAGCCTTGAGCCGCTAGTTCAGCGCCGAACAATAGCTTCCTTGGCCGCATTCTACCGTATTTTCCACGGCGAGTGTTCTGAAGAGCTCTTCAATCTGATCCCACCCTCTTCCACCCCCACACAGTGGATAGCATGTTCGCGAGAACCGAACGTTTTAAACGTTCGTTTCTCTGCCGAACGATAGTGGCTTTTTTTTTTTTTTTTTTTTTAATCCGCGACCTCGGGCGCGGCCGCACCTACGTCCATTGCCGAGCGCCTCCGGTAGAGACTAAGAGAATTCCCGGTGGCGCCCGGCGGACCTTGGCCATCCGCGTGGCCACTGCGTGGTGGTCGGGTGTTACCCCGCATCTTTGGGGTCGGGTTTTATCCCGCGTCGGTGAGTGAAGGCGTGCGTGGGGTGCAGCCCCACATCACGCAGCCCTTCTAGCCTGCTTCTGTAAGGACGATGGGTTGCTAATCCATCGTCCTCAGGCCCCGATCATGGAGGTCGATGGTCCTGGGCGTAGTCACGTCTGCGGCGACCTCGCCGCACACTTCGGAACTCAGCGGGGAGGGTACGCTCCCTCACCCTACCGGCCGCCTCCTTCACGAGCATTACCTGCTCGCAGAAGGAAACGGCCGCGTTCCACTGACTCTCGCTAGAGACCATGGCTCGTAGCATGGTCTCCAGCGAGAGCGTATCTACGCCCAGGCCCACAACGAGGTCCCGGCGCTGACTCGCCCATGCTGAGCATTCCACCAACGTGTGGAATGCCGTGTCTACGCCGGAAGTCTCGCAGTGTTCACACGCGGGTGTGACCTCACGATGCATGCGAAACAGATACTCACCGAAGTTTCCGTGCCCGGTGATGATCTGTGTCGCACGATACGTGAGGCCTCCGTGCTGCCTCTGCAGCCACTCCTCCATGATCGGTCTCACCGCCGCGATGGTGGTGGTTCCCCACTTTGGTTGGCACCTTCTATGTCTCCATGAGATCCTGGCGGAGCTGGGACCGCTGAGCCTCGATTTCTCGAGACGCAGGCCTGTGGTCCCGCTCCAGCGCCTCCTTGTGCCATTGGAACAATGCCGCAAGGGCTCTCGCTTCCAGGTCCCATGGAGGGGTCGCGGCTAGGAGACATGCAGCCTCTAGGGAGATCGTGCGGTACCCTCTTATTGTTCTGACGGCCAAGGTCCTCAACGATCTGTGTAAAACAGCAGCGTTGTTGGCCGTCAGACTCGGCGCCCATACGGGAGCCCCGTACACGGCCATACTCCGCACGATCCCTAGGTACAGTCTCCTGCAGGAAGCGTTGGGTCCCTTTAAGTTGGGCATCAGTCGCGAAAGCGCAGCTGTCGCCCCCGTCACTTTGGGGACCAAACTTCGGAAGTGTGGTCCGAAATTCCACCGGCTATCGAGTACGAGCCCCAGATACTTCATTGTGGGCTCGATGCCGATGCTAACGCTCCCCACATTTACACTGGATCCTGGAGGTGGCCCGCGCCGAGGTCCGTGAAAACACAGAGCCTCGGACTTATTCAGTGCCACGTCCAGTCCCAGCCGCCGTATCCGACCCACGACTTCAGCAACCCCAGTCGTGACCTTGAGTGTTGCCTCCTGGGAACGATAGTGGCCTGGAACGCCCTGCCTGTGCACGTGTTTCCTCCCACATATAATCCTGGGTTCTTTAAGCGGAGCGTGAAGAGGCACATCAGTAGGTCGTCAAGTTGAGGGCCACTCTCAATAGTAATGTGTGCTGTGAGAGTGGCCCATAATCGCTAGACGTCGTCACGACTTACCACCAGGCGGGCGGCGTCAATTTGGCGAACCAAATATAAAAAAAAAAAAAAAAAAAAATTAAAAAAAAATTATTATAAATAATTATGAAAAAAAACGGGCCTTATTTCAATATTAAGCAGTAATCCGAACGGAAAATCCGTTAAAACTACCATGATCACGTACTGAGACAATACTAGAAGAATAAAAGTTCTCACAGGTTTTCTCTTCAAATTGACTTGAAGTAACTTTTTTACAAACTGCACAATATAAGTACCTATGTTACTTTTTACTATCACTATATTTTAGACTATTTGTACTTATAATTGCAAAGAGCTCTTTGTACAAGTGTCTTCGACGGAATACGAAACGCCAATGAGCAAGAAGTCCCGCGACTCATTTTAAGAAATAAAATGGCGCGCGACCGCCAGTGGCGCCAAAGAACGAGTGAATTTGGTACTAAAACTGGCATAAATGACGTAAAATCGACGGAAACGGAAGTGCCCTCTCATTATAAAGCTTCCAGTGACGGTCAAGTAGTTTAATACATACATATTATACATAAGAAACATCCAGACTTCGGTACATGCGTATATGTCATCACACAAAGTTTGTCCCGACCGGAAATCGAACCCGAGACTCCCGTGTCGAAAGTGAATGCTCTACCGACCACGCCACCGAAGCAGTGATAATTTACTGCATATGATGTGACGAGCATAGTGTGGCTGAAGCGTAACGTAAGTAACGTCAAATACATTGGTCGTGTTTAGGGAACCACTTTTTGGAAGCTTGTGACGTCTTATCAGAGGCGTCTAACGCTTCGATGACGTCATACTTCAAACCTCACCTAGCCGTGGTACCCTTGTAGTGCGAAAGCGTGCTCTCCGAACACGGGGATAACGTCAAATGCTCTCTATCTCCTATCACCTTAGCTTACCTTTACTGTTTTTACACTATTTTAGTATATTTTGTATCATAATCATAGAGGTATTGATTAATATTACATTCTTGTTTTAGCAAAATCAAGAAATATAGCGATCCCATTAGAGTTAGAGGCCAAGGTGCAGACAGTGTTCGAGAAAGCAGCGGTTCTGTCACGACAAACCAGCAAATGGCTGCAGGCTTCCAAGACATCCAAGTTAGAGAAAATGGCTTCACAGGTACTGGTATAGATGTTTATAACAATAATCTCGAACAATAATAATAATAATTTCGGCTTTCCAGTCTAATCGCGATTCGGCTGAATTTCGATATTTTCCGTGACTGACATCTGACCTTCGCAACCCATTGGCTATATCGAAGCTCTGTAGTTCGACCACGAGGATGTATTTATGGCTAAATACCCGTAACGACTGCCATAGATATTTGTATGACAACCAGGACCGACGGCTTAACGTGCTCTCCGAGGCATGAGTGTGTTAAGAAATGGTCACCCAAACATTTTTTTTTATAAGACTTTTCTGTCTATATATCTAACCGGTTACCACTTAGTCATAAGCACCTCTGGACCTTGCTATATATATTTATATGGGTCAAAAAATATATACCTTTCCACCTAAAATATATACTATTTTATGCAACTTACCGATCAATCTGTTATTTTATTCTAACCGACTTCGAAAAAGGATGAGATCTTCATCGAGGAGGATCTTGATGATATTCTAGATGATTCTGTATGTATATTTTCTATATGATTACTCTTGAAGGCGATGTTTTATATATTTCTATCACGCTTAATGTATTCTTGCTTCCTTTTTCACTGGTAGTATTTAAAATTTTAGATGAATAGTTTATAATATGGCTTTATTTGTGAATTTAAATACAGTTTAAAACTGATATCTAAACAGGACTTCATCGTTATGATTGCTCCCCGACGTATGTAAATACTATACATTTTTATTGTATGTGTAGTATAGATACCTCATTCCATTTAAAGAAATAAGAACGTACTAATCCCGCTTATATGACTGGCTATTTAGTGTCCCAAATATTCTTAATAGATGGCAGTATTTGAACTTTTATTTATTTATTAATACAACATCTTTACAGTTTCCCCAATGCGATATTGCAAGTTATAAAATCGATATAATTATAAGTACAAATTAAAAAACCCTACCAATTAAACAAATACAATTAATCTTCTGGGAAAATCCAGCATTCTGGGAACCTTCCCAGTCGGCAATGACGCGGAGCATTTTTTAAACGATATTGTGTAAATATTTTTGTAGATATTTTTAGTATATAGTTATTTATATTGTAATTCTTATTGTACATAAATTCATTAATCTTCTATATTAGTAAATCATATTAAATCCACTAAAATCAAATGAGTATATGTAATCAAATAAATTTAAATTAAATTAAGCATGTCAAATAAAATCCAATATAATCAAATAAAAATCAAATAAAAACTTCTTATCAGAGTTCAAAAATTATAATTCCCTGATGTTCAAGACTTTTCGGTTGGACTGTACCATCTGTGGTCACGGATTGACTCTATCATAGATATGTAAAAGAATACTATACAATTGTGTTGTGTGTAGTTTAGATACCTCATCCCATACAAAGAAATGAGGACGTTGTAACCCCGCTTATAGGACTGGCAATTTAGTGTTCCAAAAATTTCCAATAGATGGCAGTATTTACACTTCTTATCAGAGTTCAAAAATAGAAGATTATTATAGATGAATTACGTATACTATGACTCCATGCAATTTACATTAACTACTTCGGTGGCGTGGTCGGTGGTGTAGTGCATCGGTTTTCGACTCTGGAGTCTCGGGTTCGATTCCCGGGTCGAATGAAATATTTGTGTGATCCACAAATGTTTGTTTCGGGGTTTGGGTGTTTTCCATGTATATTTTGTGTATGTATTTAGAAATATATAAGTATGTTTATCAGTTGTCTAAATTCCATAACACAAGCTTATGGCTTAGTTTGGGCTAGATGACGTTGGGTGAGACTGTCCAAAAATATTTATTTATTATATCGTTTATTCATTTCTATTCTTATTTTATACATTTTTAAATACATTTATAAAAAACACAAATACTTTTAAAAATATAAAAAATAGTGACCCACCAGTAGCGGAGTAGGACCCAAACTACCGGCGCGGCGGTGGAGGCTACAGACTAAGAAACCTCCTAACAATACGGCACGTGTCGAGGATAACAACCTTCTGAATCTGACTCTTGATCCAACAATCTAACAGAGTCTCTTGAGATGTTGATCGAGACTCTTCGCTATTAATCCGTTTGCCGAAACGACCATCGGGACAATGATCGTCGAGTCTACTTCCCACATGGCAGATCGAGGTACTTACTAAGTTTGTCCTTCTCTGCCTTCACGAGATTCTCGTCATGCGGGACGGCGATATCGACGAGCACTGCCCGACGCTGGGTCCGATCAACCAACACGATATCGGGCCTATTGGCAACAATAGTCCTATCCGTGATGATTGATCGGTCCCAGTAGAGCAATGCACGACCATTCTCAAGAACTGGCACTGGTGTGTACTTATAGTACGGTACTTCAAACTCAATAAGGCCATATTGAAGAGCAAGTTGCTGGTGGATGATCCTGGCTACTTGATTGTGCCTATGCAAGTACTCGGTGTTAGCAAGATACGAACAACCGGAAATAATATGGCGAAGTGATTCACCAGGACGGTGGCATGCTCGACAAATGTCGACCGTACCGTCCTTCATGATGTATTTCCGATAGTTGTTCGTCTTGATAACCTCATCTGCAATTGCACAGGCAAAACCTTCAGTTTCCCCAAAGAGGTCCCCAAAACGTAGCCAGTTCACCGAAGCGAGCAGGTCTACGTCGGGTCCTGTTAAGACCCGGTAGAACCGCCCGTGTAGCTCCTTACTCTTCCATACGTCCTTACGGTCTTCAGTACCTAGCACCTTTGGTTTACGCCAGTTCTCGTTAGCCAAGGAAAGAGGTGTCAGGCCCTTGTCAACCATCACGACATCGCAATGAATGTCACACCCGTTCTGTAGAAAGTAATCTCTCAGACTGCACACTTCACGATTGTGGAGGTTCTTGGCATTTATATTTATTATTATTAAGTCCCGTTTAGATTTCAGTTATGAGTGAAAATAGTGAAAGTTTTAGAACAATTAGTCTAAAAATCAGTTTACAAAAAGATTCATCTACCAAATGTTTTGATAACAGGCAAATCTCCAAAACGACAGATCAGTCATGGAGGGTCTCCAGGAAATAGTGTCCTTATTGGAAGAGCAGTTAAGACCATTGTTGCAAGCCGAGCAATCCCTTCTAGTGGATATATTGTATAAACCTCATCTCCTCTTCACCAGTCCCGGTGAGATAACGCAACCTGATGCTAGCGGTATATTTATATCAAGGTGAGATATTTTATTTATTAATTTTATATATTTTATTACATTGTACACATGCCAACTCCCTGCCTGGAAGAAAGACCGCCTTCAGAGCTTTTTGGAAAGCCTGTGTAAAATATTGTTTTTTGTAAACAATAAAAGTATTTAATTGATTTGAGATATGATAAGTTAGATATGATGTTATAAGATAAGATGATAAGTTTAGAAAAGTTATCATACAAAGTTATTGTCAGTTATTGTATGTATGTACGATTGTTCGAATTCGACACGAATAGAGTCGCTGGCAACTGTAGTGCTATTATCAATGAACTAGACTTCTTTACAGACGTTTAATTAAATAGATGTTTCATGACTTCGGATGACATTTGACATTCAACGAGACAGAAACATTTTTACAAAAGTAAGCATTACATTATGCTAGCTAGATGGCGCTGTGTAGCATAATTAACACACGCCACGGGTTAAAGATCTAAGTGAAAGTGTGGTACAAACAAGAAAACTACTCCATGCAAGCAGAGCCGTGGGTATTTACTAATATCTATTTATGCCTTTTAGGTTAATCCGCCACACAGAGAAACTTCTAGAAGAAAAAGAAGAGAAACTCTGCGTTAAAGTGTTGCGTACGCTTCGTGAGATGATGGCTGTCGATCCAGAGTATGGTGAAAAGGTATGTGGTGGTCTAACGTTGACGTATCGTTGCGTTCCTTTGTGTCAATGTCAAACGTCAAAGTCAATGGTGGCGACTTTTTTACGTATACGAGAAGTCATCAATATTTGGATTGTGTCAGAGGAATGTGGCATTTACTGGCCAGTTCTAAGCTTTACACGACAATATTCTGCCCTGTATTGTAATATCTAACTCGTATTACAATTTAATGATAGTTCACGGCAAAGCTTAGGTCGTGGGTAGAGGAAATGTAAGAATAAATCCCATAAATAAATATGCTAACCTAGCAGGTGATTACATATTTGAGCCGTTTGGGGTTGAGACACTGGTGTCATGGGGTCCGAGTGCTCGCCGCCTTTATAGAGACATTGCTAAACGCTTAATCGATGCTTCTCAGGACCAGTAGGCTGGCTATTTTCTGGCCCAAAGAATAAGTATCGCCATCCAACGTGGCAACACAGCCAGCATTCTGGGAACCTTCCCAGTCGGCAATGACAAGGAGGATTTTTAAACGATATTTTGTAATGTAAATATTTTTAGTATGTATTTATGTATATTGTAATTCTTATTGTAAATAAATACTTAATTCACATAAAAATAAATCCCATCAAATCCAAATCACAAGCAATCAAGTCGAATCAACGTAACAATAAGTGGGTAGTACGAAATTAACACGAACGAATACAGAAAGATACAAAGTAAATAAAGTAGCGTGACGGATGTGTATTATATTATGACATACATACATCACGCCTATATCCCCGAAAGGGTAGGCAGAGCTGCATTACACAGCCACACTTTACCAGTAATTTTTATTTGGTCCCTCGTAATAGGGGGCAATCCTATTGCCATAACCGTTTTTTTTTATGATTTTTAAATAATGCTAGGCTAAAACGGCCAAATGAGTTTAATAATTAAAAACTAGCAGCTATGTTATATTTTGAAAAAAAATTGTAGTCCTGTTGCCTTGCGATGAAATGTTGATTAAAGGCAACATCTTACGTGCCAGCTGCTATCGCACAGCCAATTAAAGTTCTTAGCGTCTCGGACTATGACTATGACATTATTATCTATCTCGCTCCCACTAAGAAAAAAAGTTTATCTCCGTTTCTTGTCACGTCACACTGTAAACGTTAAAATTTTTAATAGGTAAATTTTATTTGACAGGGTAATCAATTACGCAACAAGCTGCTGTCTCAATACTTTATAAATCGCAAGTCTGAACCTAAGATCCAACCTCCACCCTCATCTATAGCCGTCACTCACGGCCCTGGTGGTAAGTCGTCTACACCATAAGGGTGCTTTTCCACCAGAGATGTGCTATGCTACGTGGCTATGGATGCGTTAGGGCATTTTTCCTGTTATGCGTTGTTTCACTAGGCGTGCGGATCTCGTCCGCATTGCGTGTGGAGGTCAACGTCAAATTAGCTCGCGATTACCGTGGCAACCGGAGTGTGGGCGCCCCGTGCGACATGTAACGCGTTTCATAATTGTATGAAATTTGACATTGACATCCACACGTATTGCGGAAAAACGCTTAACAGGAAAAGCGCTCTTAGATATCCACCAATCATATTCATTTATCAATATAGCACGTGAATATGATTAGTGGATATCAAACGCATCCATAGCAACTTAGCATAGAAAAGCAACCTTGTTCATTATAAATTCTTTATAGCTCATTAGTCGAGAGAATTCTATTTTTAAAATAAAATTTTAGAGTTTTAGAAAGAAATGAGATTAAATAGAGATATTAAAAATATGTATAGAAATCACACTTTTTCTAGCAAACAATATAGAATAGTTCGTGAAACTGCCGGGTAGATGTCTCAACGTAGCCAAAAACGTGTTAGTTAGAAATCAGTAAAATTAAATATAACAGTAACACAGAAATTCAACAGTTGTAAACAGGTCACAGGCAACTAAATTGTTGAAGCGTTCTCCTTGAGGAAAGATTCATGTCTGTGCGTGGTGACTGTTGAATTTGTGATCATTATAAATATTTGGAAATATATTTCTATTTCACGAAGTCTGTTTGATTATGAATGTTGTTGGTGTATACATGCACAATTGACCGTTGATGCTTTATGAGTGGTCCCATTATAATTTGGTCGCATTCCGACAATTATTTATTTCCATTCCGGTAATTTGAAGTCAATTTTTTTGTATTAATATTTGAACCTCAGAACTTTCGATTGGGTGAACCAATTTTGATGATTCTTGTTGTTTAAAATCTGGTGCTTCCCGTGTGGTCCCAGTTTAATTTGGTCCATACAATTTGAAGTATTTTTTTTACCTAAATAATGGTGAAGTATCGACATACCAAAGCGGTAGAGTCGAATGCCAAACTTCGTGAAATAGAACATTTACTATTTTTACCTAAAAGTGATATTATAGAAAAAAAAATTTTTATTAAAGTTTCAATTTTTGCCGTAATACCGTTTAGTATGCACTAAACTACATGCAGTAAGCACACATAGTAGGAACATTGGTTTTAGAATGAGATAGGACGAGAATATCTGTTACTCAATCACATCTAAACCGTTGAACATATTATTTCAACAACAATTAGCAGAGTCCATCTTCTGTATTGAAGCAAGTGTCTGTTACTTCGTTCTCAATTCCCAACAATAGTTGGTTGAGTATATTGAGGTCTGCACAGATGAGGGACTTTTGTCCATCGATAGTATAGATCTACAAAAGACCTTTTTTGATCTATTTATAATTTCTTAATGTCTACAAAAGACATAAAAAAGTCCCTTGTCTGCGTAGGCTTAAAGTCAACGCTGGCTGTATTAGGCTGGCGTGTAATATAATACAAGTTACTGGTAACAGCTTACCCCTCCTTGTAAATTGAAAGTATTACGAGTGGGTTTTCGTAGTCTTGGTGGCTAGGGATCGAACTCACGTCACCGCAACGCAAGACCAACTTAGCCACTACACTACGGACGCTTGACTATTATAGTATATTCGTGTTAAAAAAGAATAGTGACTCATAGTGACTCAGCGTTTGTCAGCTTCTCTACGTCCCTTGACCAATCACATCATAGTAAATTTAAAAGCTATGTCGTCATTTTGAAAAATTAATACTTCTCCAATTTCACAAAATAAAAATACTATGACAATAACTTTGACTGCAGAATCCGATAGATCAGACTCCTTTACATCGCAGTTGCATTGATGAGTCACTATACTTAAGGCGAATGGACTATGAGTCACTATTTCCTTAACGCGAATAGACTATAGTGTGGTCTATAGATCATTTAGTGTAGAATATTTTCTTTTATTTCTCTCACCGCATGCCGTGCAGACCACTCGCAACAGCTGAAGGCAGGTGGGTTACATTAACAATAGTTTAATGGTACTTTAGTGCCATAACATTTATAGTGGTACTTTTTTCCGTTGGTATACTGATTATATATGTTAACCACTTTATTTGCTGCTTTTTGGCTGTCCACCCCTGCTTAAATACACTACAAAAATCTCGAGTTTGTTTTTAAGGAGAAAGTTATTTTTAATCTTATAAATGTTGGTAGTTTTTATGCTGTTATAGAAGGAATAAAAAATGTAAATACATTAGGTATTACACTGCCCAGTTTTCATTTTCTAACGATCCTGTCCATCCAAAGATTGTCTGGTAGCTAAGAGCGATAAAACCGCTCATTGTACATTTTAAAATAGTATTGTATTTTTACTATAATATCTTTTTGGTGTACAATAAAGGTTAAATTACTTAAGGGTTATATCAACCTGAAGATACCCCCATCAGCTGATCGCCCAGAACGCCTTTTGATATGTTTCGACCGCGAAACAAGAAAAAAATAGTTCATCATAAAAAGTTATATGCGCTATTTCAAATCAAAACAAACGTGTCCCAACACTAGTGCTTGCCGTACTTACTAATAGACAATGGTGGACACGAGGGAGGCGGCGTCGCGCACGACGGTATCGGCGTCCAATACTAGGAAATTACAAACGGCGATCTTGATGCAAAACAGAGACAAAATGTTCCAATCAGGAGAGAGAGAGAGAGAGAAGGTTTTTCACAGGCGCGCTTTATTTGTACTACTTACTTGATGTCGATGACCGTATCAGCTGATTTTAGCTAGTGTTGTTCAAACAAGAGTGTTTTATTCGATAATAATATTTTTTTCTGAATGATTTTTTTTTTCTTGTTTGGCGGTCGACACATGTCGATACGGGTTCTGGTCGACCAGCTGATGGGGGTGTCTTCAGGTTGAAATAACCCTTACGTAACATCCTAAATATTACAGATTAAAAAATCTTACCACCATCAATTCAAAAAAAGGATTGAATATTGTAACGGAATATTAGAAAATAATCTTGAATGTTTCATCCTGCCTGTTTATTGTGTCGGTATATATTTTTTAATTTCTTTTATCCCAAAACCCTTGACTTCATATCTTATACTATCCTTATAAATTCTGACTGAATTCTGATATAACAATTGGTATTAAACAGCGAAAGTACTTCTCCGCACCGGACAGACCTTAGCTACAGTACAAGCTCACTTGGACAAGGAAGGTGCTTCGGATCTGGTGGTGGACCTCGTGATTAAGAGCACCAACCGACAGGCTATCTTCCTGGAGGCTATTGAACTTGGTAAGATAGTGTATCTTCTTAATCTACGTATACTATAAAAATGAATCCCTATTCCCTTGGTCACGACATCACGCGTGAACGGCTGCACCGATTTCACTAATTCTTTTTTTGTTGTGTTTGTTATTGTCAGGAGAAGATTCTTATGAAAGAAAAATCTAAGAAAATCGCGCGGAAAATTAGAAATTTCAAGAAAACTTTAATGTCATGCTATTTTTTGTATTATACTTGCGTTTTACATGCCTGCCAGGTTTTTATTTTAAATTTGTGGCGGTAAGAAGTTCGCCGAGACAGCTAGTATAGTATAAAACACAGTTGCTTCCCGCTGTCTGTCTGTCCCTATGTATGTTTAGATCTTTAAAACTACGCAACGGATTTTGATGCGGTTTACACCAATGGATAGAGTGGTATATGGTATTTGTCAAGCGGGCTTCCGCTAGTTCATTATGTTACTTAAATCGCGGGTCATGGTCTCAGGCTGACAATCCCGCCAGTTAGTCTAACCACGACCCGCTCTTAGGCTGAGATTCATAAACAGAACTTTACTTCGTATCAAAGTAGACTTCCGAAAGTGTACTTTCAAATCTCAAAGTTTACTATGGCGGATTTCAATTTCATAGTCGGCACTCGGACTTTACTAAGGAAAGTGCTGCTCTACGCTGTAGTTGCTGTAGCTTAGTAAAACCAAAGTAAACTACACCAGCAATTCGTTCTACGCAAAGTTTGTATTACTTAACACTCGTAAATTAATTAAGAATGCTAGATTTTTCCTTTAAAATAAAATATTTTGAAAACATTAGCTCATAAAAATGATTGTCACTGCATCGCGACTACATATTTATAATATTATTAACATAAAACTGCGTTACTGAAATATTCAATATGTAGTAAAGAAACGTAATTTTGAGCCTTTCTGTATAATCTGTTTATTCATGTCAAACAAACAGATCACAGGAATGACGTTGACAATTATGAGCTCATAACCCGGCCAGATTAAATAGACCAATCTAATATATAAAATTCTCGTGTCACAGTTTTCGTTGCCATACTCCTCCGAAACGGCTTGACCGATTTTGATGAAATTTTTTGTGCTTATCCGGTATCTATGAGAATCGGACAACATCTATTTTTCATCCCCCTAAATGTTAAGGGTAGTCCACCCCTAAAGCAAAACAACGTTTGCCGGGTCAGCTAGTATATTTAAATTCGATCGTGTTGCTCGACGAGGTATGTAAGCTCTTTGAGCGAATTATCGCGGAACGCCTCGTCGAGCATCTCACGAGTGTGGGGCCAGACCTGGCGGATAACCAGTTCGGTTTCCGTCGAGGACGCTCCACCGTGAGCGCGATCATGCGTGTGAAGAGCCTGACGGAGGAAGCAGTCTCGCAGGGCAAGGTGGTGGTGGCGGTGTCTCTTGACATCGCCAACGCGTTCAACACCTTGCCATGGAGCTGCGTTAGGGAGGCGCTCGTGTATCACGAAACGCCTCTCTACCTCCGTCGTATTGTCGGGGCCTATCTCTCGGAGAGGGCCATAGCTTTCCCCAGCTGGCTCGGGCCAGCTCGGCGAGATGTGTCGTGCGGTGTTCCACAGGGGTCGGTTCTGGGGCCGCTTCTGTGGAACATCGGCTACGACTGGGTGCTGCGGGGTGCGTTGCCTAGGGGCGTCGGCGTAACGTGCTACGCCGACGATACCCTCGTCACGGCGCGGGGTGCAACGTACCAGGAGGCAGCACTCAAGGTCACGACGGGTGTTGCTCGAGTCGTGGGTCGGATACGGCAGCTGGGACTGGAGGTGGCCTTGCACAAGTCCGAGGTTCTGTGTTTTCACAGACCTCGGAACGGTCCACCCGAAGGTTCCAGCATAAATGTGG
>OY748313.1:11455576-11610994 GCA_963556515.1 Nudaria mundana
CTTATAGCTGCTCCGCGCCCATTGGTCGAAGCGTGTTGTTATATAACATATCTTGATATATATATTCATCACTAAATAATTTTTTGAATTCTCTACAAGCAAACTACAGCTTCATAATATTAGTATATATGAATTCACTTTATTTTCACACAGGTATTGCACTTCTAGAGGGTGGCAACCCTATAATCCAGCACAGCATATTTACGAAGTTACAAAATGGAGAAATATCTCAAGCATTTCTCAAGGTAAGACTTTGATACTATGTATTTTTTAAAAGCAGAATGAAGTGATTTCGCCAGTCTCATAAGACATAGGAAACTAAGATGAACCTACTCCAAATACAGTTTATTTATCTTTTTGAAATGGAACTAGGGCCCATAGAATTAGTAAGAGAGATGTTGAGAATTGTCTCACTAGTGCCATTAAGAGGATCTATGGAACTAGAGGAATTCCGACTAGATATTGCATACTTGCTTACTATACTCGAATCAAATATTTATGTGATCATGAAATGTTTGTTTCGGATTTCGAACCTATTTTAAAGAATGTATGTTTATCAGTTGTATAGATCCCATAGCACAAGATTATAGCTTAATTTGGGCTAGATGGCGTTGTGTGAAAATTCTCAAAAATATTTATTTATTTTAAGCCTCTTAATGTTCCTACCAGGTTTTCTACGACAAAATGTGTGAAGCTCAACAAGAGATCCGCTCTCTAGCCGCCACCAGCACCGCAGAGGCGAGCTCCGACAAACAACGCATCAGTTATACGGAGAAACCGAAATCTACAACTTCTGACGGTATGAGGCTCCTTATTATTTATACTGTCGATTGATGGTATTTGGTTCAATTTGCTATATACTTGTATATTGAACAAAAAGCATATATTAAAATAGAAATTATAAATCACAAAACAGAATTGTTATCAGCAGGTATAGCGCCATCTAGAAAATATAATATGGACCAAAGATTGAAAGATGTCGGCATTGGTCATTGTACAGTGGTCATAGCATTCCCCTTGTTAGGGAAAGGCCGTCGGTTCGAGTACTGCCGATGACATTTCAGTATTTGTGATTTATAATTTCTATCTTAATATTTAATAGGAGAGATAAAAAGCGTATACTTTTCCACCATATTTACTTCTACTATATGAATCTGACCGGTTTTGCCTAACGGCATCATGATGCTGAGAATGGTACTCGTTCTTTGTATCTTCTTTAAGGGTATTATATTTTAAAGGAGGTGATTTAATTAAAGAGGACAAGATACTAGTGAAAAGTAGGCAAATAATAGGCCTGTATAATGTATGTATATTGCAGAATAACATTTACTATACCAGTTAGTATAAAATGCTATTGTTATATAGGTAAAGATAAGCGTCTGGTAGTGGGAGAGGACATGCACGAGGAAGTGAACGCCGCTCTCGCCACCGCCGCTAACGCGTATTCGGACATACACGCCATGTCGCCAGGTACGTACGCACTATAATACGTATACGTAAACATTACAAATACGTATAGTTACGTACAAACACACTAACGAATTCTATTGATTTAATTATTATTTGATTATATTGATGTTATTATGATTTTACTATTTAATTTATTCACTATTATACAGGGTGTTACATAAGGGTTATATCAACCCGAAGACACCGCTAGCAGCTAGTCGACCAGAACCCGTTTCGATATGTGTCGAGCGCCAAACAAGAAAAAAAAATCATCCAAAAAAATACATTATAACCGAATAAAATACTCTTGCTTGAATAACACTAGCTAAAATCAGCTGATTCGGTCATCGACATCAAGTAATGCGCGCCTGTGAAAAAGCTCCCTCTCCTGGTAGGAACATTTTGTCTGTGTTCCGCATCAAGGTCTGAACTTTGTTTTTTTCTTGTTAGGCGGTCGACACATATCGAAAGGCGTTCTGGGCGACCAGCTGATGGGGGTGTCTTCAGGTTGATATAACCCTTATGTAACACCCTGTATACGTACGCACTAAACTACGTATACGTACGCACTAACGCATACGTACGATTTTTAAATGAATCATCAAATACCGATATACCTTTTAGAGTTTTCGAAACGAAAATCTCTTATACAACAGTAATGTCCGTCCGTCCGTGAACAACTTTCAACTCGAAAACGAGACTCAAGACCAGCTGCAATCTACTCAGCAGTCAAAGACCTCTAAAATGATGTTGAACTTCATGTCATGTCACTTTTTAAAGTTTTTATGAAAAAACTTTTGAAAACCATAAAATTTTTGCCATATTTTTAACTTGTTTATTTTATGTATGTCACCGG
This sequence comes from Nudaria mundana, assembly GCA_963556515.1. NCBI lineage: Eukaryota > Metazoa > Arthropoda > Insecta > Lepidoptera > Erebidae > Nudaria > Nudaria mundana. The sequence goes on from OY748313.1 coordinate 11,457,882, forward strand.
TATATATATTCAGGAACAACGGCTCTAGAAGAAATAATGGCAGAGAAGAAAGAGACAGGCAGCTCGGATGTACTGCCTCCGAAGATCGCCATCATGAAACCTATACTACGGTTCTTGCAGTTGCTCTGTGAGAACCACAATCCTGACCTACAGGTAAACCTTTTACAGTTACATACCTACTTAATATAATTTTTAGTAGAAATTTTGTGTGTCAGCAGGTGCACCTCGTGCAAGTGAGGTCGACTTAGGCCCTGGAGAAGTTTATTAAGCCACCACCAAGCACACTATATCAAAATATCTCTATCACTACATATTATATTACACTATGCATGCTTAGATCTTTAAAACTACGCAACGGATTTTGATGCGGATTTCACTGATGGATAGAATAGTTCTCGAGGAAGGTTTTGTGTATATATTTTTTTAAATCGGGCGAAGCTGTGAGTTTCCTCTAGTATATTATACTAGCGGACGCCCAGGGCCTCCGCCCGTGACAAATTAAATACTAAAATCTTCCTTGAAAACCCCTATCCATTAGTGAAAGCAGCATGAACATCGGTTCAGTAGTTTTTGAGTTTATCGCGAACAGACAGACAGACGCTGTGGAGTACTTTGTTTTACAATATGTAGTGGGTACGATGATGTATATGGGTGTATGCAATTAGTAAAACCTTCAAACTGACTGTAGAGCATCTATTTAGTGGTATGTCACATCTGTCCTGGTTGTTGAAACTGATTTGAATTACAGAGTGGCTATGCATTTTTAGAGTTTTCAAAACAAAAATCTCTTATACAACAGTAATGTCCGTCTGTGAACAACTTCCAACTCGAGAACGGTAAGAGCTAGAGACTCAGTGTAAACGTCAATGTACTTAGCATAGTCGAAAACCCCCCAAAATGAACTTGACCTTTGACCTCTGATACCTCAAGGTCAAGGTCAAATCGAAAACGGTAATAGTTAGAGACTCAAGACCAGCTGCAATCAACTCAGCATGGTCAAAGACCTCTAAAATTATGTTGAACTTCATGTCATGTGACATTTTTTAGATTTTATGAAAAAACTTTCGAAAACTCTAAAATGTATGGCAAATTTTTGCCTTATTTTTAACTTGTTTTCTATAGTGCCTGGTAACGGGAATAGGCTTTACTCCTATTTAACGTGGGACCAACACGATTACTGGCAAAGTGTTCATGTGCAATACACCTTTGCCTACTCTACTGCTACTACATGGGGCACACTAAAAGTTTTGCACTTCTAGCTAATCGGAACCTTTTGAATTTCGAATGTTATATTTTTTTAAACGTTGCACTTCTTAGTAATAAAAAAAACAATTGGCGGGAAATCATTTGTCAATTGTTTTTTATCACACATCAAAGTTCTACGTATGCAACGAAAATGGAATTAAGTCGAAAAGATTTTAGAGCGATGATTTTTTATGATTTTAAAATTTTTCTCTGGAGAGAGAGAACTTTTAAAATCATAAAAAATCATCGCTCTAAATAGGCAAGACTGTGCCGCTCGTCTTCAAAATGCGTTTGGGAGAGAAGCACCTTGTTTGAGCACCGTGAGGCAATGGTTTGCTGAATTTGAGTGAGGTTGAGTTTCTTTACATGACGAATTTCGTGAAGGGCGGCCTTCACCTGCCGTCAACGAAAATAATGTGGCTACTGTTAAGCGGTTAATTGAGGAAAACCCGCGGATTACCTATGAGACAATTCGAGGACTATTGGGGATTGGTATGAGTCAAATCCAGAAAATTGCTGGCGAGATCAGTCTAGGGATAGAATATTATATCCCTTTCACTGATGTCGCCAGCATCCGCAAAGCTCGCCCCTGGTTCGGGCGTGAATGTGCCGAAGCTGTCCAGAAAAAACAGTCGGCATATCGCGCCTGGGTCCGGGCTCGGGCGGCACGTGACCCGAACGTGAACCGCCTCAAAGCAGCGTACAATAGGGCCACTAGGTTCAGCAAGAGGTCCTTCAAGAGAGCGGATGCCCAGCGCGTCGCGCGGCTTGGTCAGGAGCTCACATCCCATCCCACGGGCAGCCGTGGATACTGGCAACTGGCCAAAGCCGTTCAGTCAAATTTTTGCCAACCCTCGCTGCCACCACTGCGTTTTCCTGATGGATCACTGGCTCACAAAGCCCAAGAGAAGGCGGACATGCTCGAAGACCTCTTTGCGGCTAATTCCCGGGTCGATGACCGTGGCCTGCAGCCCCCCGCCATCGCCAACTGTGGCCACACTATTCCTGATATAGTTATCAGGCAATGTGATGTGCGGGCAGTGCTGCGGTCACTCGACACGCAGAAAGCCAGTGGCCCTGACGGCATTCCGGCGTGCTACGAAAATGTGCTGCTGAGTTGTCTCCAGTATTAACGCGTCTGTACCGCCTGTCATACTCTACCGGCCTCGTGCCGGAGGTCTGGAAGGCGGCGAACGTACAACCGATCCCCAAGAAAGGGGATCGATCCGATCCAGGCAACCATCGACCCATAGCTATCACCTCAGTCATTTGCAAGGTGCTCGAGCTTCTTATCAATAAGCAGCTCATGCGATACCTGGAGGATCACTCGCTAATCAATGATCGGCAATATGGCTTCAGGCCAAAACGATCAACGGGTGACCTCCTGGCATTCGTCACGCATGTATGGGGTGAGGCTATGGAAAAGTTCGGCGAGTCCTTGGCTATTAGCCTGGACATCGCCAAAGCTTTCGATAGGGTCTGGCATGCTTCCGCTCCTTTCCAAGCTTCCGGCATATGGTCTACCTCCTCAACTGTGCAGCTGGATTGCCATTTTTTTAAACGAGCGCCGAGTGCGGGTCCTCTGCGATGTCCAGGCTTCTCGCTTCTTGCAAGTGAATGCCGGGGTACCGCAGGGGTCCGTACTGTCACCAACTCTCTTTCTTCTGCATATCAATGAAATGCTTTTTTTTTTTTTTTTATATATATTTAGGTCGACAAATTGACGCCACCCGCCTGATGGTAAGCTGAGGCGACGTCTGGCAATTGAGGGCGACTCTCACAGTACACAGGAATACTATAGAGAGTGGCCCTCAACTTGACGACCCAGTGATGTGCCTCTTCACGCTTCGCTTAAAGGGCCCAGGGTTATATGTTGGAGGAAACACGTACGCAGGCAGGGCGTTCCAAGCCACCATCGTTCGGCAGAGAAACGATCGTTTAAAACGCTCGGTTCTCGCGAAGACGGTTTCCACGGTATGAGGGTGACATCTCTGGCCGGCACGCGTTGTTCGGGATCGGAAGGGAGAGGGCGGGATCAGGTTGAAGAGCTCTTCAGAACACTCACCGTGGTAAATACGGTAGAACGCGGCCAAGGAAGCAATTGTTCGGCGCTGGGCTAGCGGCTCAAGGCTTCCCGTTACCTCCGGACAGTCTATAATGCGAACAGCGCGTCGCTGCATAGCGTCGAGTGCGTCCAGCAAATACTTCGCGGAGCCGTCCCAGAGGTGAGAGCAGTATTCAACGCAGGGTCTAATCTGCGTTTTGTACAGCAGACACCTCTGGTGCGGTGTAAAGAATCGCTTTACCTTGTTCAGTATTCCTAGTTTCCGCGAAGCTAGCCCAATACATCTCTCAATGTATTTTGTGTTATTGAGCTCTCGACGAACGTCTATGCCAAGGATGTCTAGATTGTCCTTCATTGGTAATATTGCATTCTGAAGAGTGGGTAGGGGAAGGAAAGGGGATTTTTTCGCTGTAAATGCACACGCCTGTGTTTTGTGGGCATTGAACTCGACCAAGTTCTCGGCACCCCATTGGGAGATACTGTCGAGGTTTCGGTCGAGATCTCCCACGAGATGTCGTCTCTCCTCCTCTATCACAGATCGCCCCGCCGTCGGACGAACCGAGTAACTCCCGTGCAATGTACTGTCATCTGCATAGCAATGAATGTTCCCGAGGGAAAGCATATCATTGATATGCAGAAGAAAGAGAGTTGGTGACAGTACGGACCCCTGCGGTACCCCGGCATTCACTTGCAAGAAGCGAGAAGCCTGGACATCGCAGAGGACCCGCACTCGGCGCTCGTTTAAAAAACTGGCAATCCAGCTGCACAGTTGAGGAGGTAGACCATATGCCGGAAGCTTGGAAAGGAGCGAAGCATGCCAGACCCTATCGAAAGCTTTGGCGATGTCCAGGCTAATAGCCAAGGACTCGCCGAACTTTTCCATAGCCTCACCCCATACATGCGTGACGAATGCCAGGAGGTCACCCGTTGATCGTTTTGGCCTGAAGCCATATTGCCGATCATTGATTAGCGAGTGATCCTCCAGGTATCGCATGAGCTGCTTATTAATAAGCTCGAGCACCTTGCAAATGACTGAGGTGACAGCTATGGGTTGATAGTTGCCTGGATCGGATCGATCCCCTTTCTTGGGGATCGGTTGTACGTTCGCCTCCTTCCAGGCCTCCGGCACGAGGCCTGTAGAGTATGACAGGCGGTACAGACGCGTTAATACTGGAGACAACTCAGCAGCACATTTTCGTAGCACCACCGCCGGAATGCCGTCAGGGCCACTGGCTTTCCGCGTGTCGAGTGACCGCAGCACTGCCCGTACATCACATTGCCTGATAACAATATCAGGCATAGTGTGGCCACAGTTGGCGATGGCGGGGGGCTGCAGGCCACGGTCATCGACCCGGGAATTAGCCGCAAAGAGGTCTGCGAGCATGTCCGCCTTCTCTTGGGCTTTGTGAGCCAGTGATCTGTCAGGAAAACGCAGTGGTGGCAGCGAGGGTTGACAAAAATTTGACTGTACGGCTTTGGCCAGTTGCCAGTATCCACGGCTGCCCGTGGGATGAGATGTGAGCTCCTGACCAAGCCGCGCGACGCGCTGGGCATCCGCTCTCTTGAAGGCCCTCTTGCTGAACCTAGTGGCCCGATTGTACGCTGCTTTGAGGCGGTTCACGTTCGGGTCACGTGCCGCCCGAGCCCTGATCCAGGTGCGATATGCCGACTGTTTTTTCTGGACAGCCTCGGCACATTCACGCCCGAACCAGGGGCGAGCTTTGCGGATGCTGGCGACATCAGTGAAAGGGATATAATATTCTATCCCTAGACTGATCTCGCCAGCAATGGCAGCAGCGCTATCCGAAGGCGCCTTCCCTACAAAGCAGCGCTGGCTCCACGGGACGGTCGAGTCATTTGTTCAGCACGAGCAGGTGGTGGCACTTGGAAGCTGGCGTGCACCACACAGTGGTCGGAAGTGCCCAGTGGGGCGCGTACCGACACACTGTACTCGGCTGGGCGACTCGTCAGCAGTAGATCCAGCAAGGCGGGCGTGTGGTCTGACCTGTCAGGTATCCGGGTGATCCCCCGTACCATCTGGGTCAGCCCGTGGGAGAGAGCGAATGCATGGGCGGTTCGTCCCGCATGATCGGTCCTAAGGGACCCCAGCCACTCAACGTGATGACCGTTAAAGTCCCCCAAGAAAACCAGGTAAGCGTTCGGGAACCGCACCTGCGCATCGTCAGCCATCTCGCTGAGGTATTCGAAAAGCCTTGTTGTCCCAGTGTCCCCTGTGTGGGAGCGGTAGACGCACACGTAGATCTGGCTCATGGAGCCATGATCCACGTGCAGCCAAAGGACGGAGTAGGAGGGGTTCTCCAGACAGCGCAACCGGCGGCAGCAAACATCCGCCCTAACGAACACGCACACCCCGGCTTTATCGCGGAATTGTTCCTCTATGATATAGCCCGGGTAACAGAGGTACGACGCGCCCTGACGGGCGGCGTATCTGTGTCTCCGTTAGGAACATCACAGAAGGCCGTGCCGACTCCAGGTGATGGTGGACGGTATCGAGGTTTGCATGGAGTCCGCGGATATTCGCGAACTAAAGCCGTTGCTAAAGGTCTCCCTGGCCGGCGAATCGACCCACACCACCCACACTAGACTCCGCTTCGCCCCCACTGGACCCCTGCCTGCCGCACCATACACCGTCCCGGGCCCGGCAGTGCAGCTGCTGAACCCCTAACGCAACCCAGCCTGGGCTGGGTTACTTGGGGGGCTTTAGCACAGCTGCACGGTGGTACCCCCCCGGACCAACACTGTTGTACCACCTGGTATCCACGTAGGGGCCAAAGCCACCACATGGGTACCGTAATAAACGAACCTCGTCCGTTAATCAGCAGGTGCGCCACTAGCAGGTGAGGTCGCTGGGGCCCGATAGATGTAAGAAGGGCCCCTTTGCACCCAAAAAGAAGGGCCCCTTTGCACCCAAAGGGGCCCTTCTTTTTTCCCTCGGGAACATTCATTGCTACGCAGATGACAGTACATTGCACGGGAGTTACTCGGTTCGTCCGACGGCGGGGCGATCTGTGCTAGAGGAGGAGAGACTCGTGGGTGATCTCGACCGAAACCTCGACAGTATCTCCCAATGGAGTGCCGAGAACTTGGTCGAGTTCAATGCCCACAAAACACAGGCGTGTGCATTTACAGCGAAAAAATCCCCTTTCCTTCCCCTACCCACTCTTCAGAATGCAATATTACCAATGAAGGACAATCTAGACATCCTTGGCATAGACGTTCGTCGAGAGCTCAATAACACAACATACATTGAGAGATGTATTGGGCTAGCTTCGCGGAAACTAGGAATACTGAACAAGGTAAAGCGATTCTTTACACCGCACCAGAGGTGTCTGCTGTACAAAACGCAGATTAGGCCCTGCGTTGAATACTGCTCTTACCTCTGGGACGGCTCCGCGAAGTATTTGCTGGACGCACTCGACGCTATGCAGCGACGCGCTGTTCGCATTATAGACTGTCCGGAGGTAACGGGAAGCCTTGAGCCGCTAGCCCAGCGCCGAACAATTGCTTCCTTGGCTGCGTTCTACCGTATTTACCACGGGGAGTGTTCTGAAGAGCTTTTCAACCTGATCCCACCCTCTCCCTTCCTATCCCGAACAACGCGTGCCGGGCAGAGATGTCACTCTTATACCGTGGAAACCGTCTTCGCGAGAACCGAGCGTTTTAAACGTTCGTTTCTCTGCCGAACGATGGTGGCTTGGAACGCCCTGCCTGCGCACGTGTTTCCTCCAACATATAACCCTGGGTTTAAGCGAACTCTCTATAGTATTCCTGTGTACTGTGAGAGTCGCCCTCAATTGCCAGACGTCGCCTCAGCTTAGCATCAGGCGGGTGGAGTCAATTTGTCGACCTAAATATAAAAAAAAAATATAAAAAAAAATTACACGAAGAATTGAAAGTTCGGAAACTTTGTTGTCGTTGGATCCCTCATGAACTGACAGCGGAGCAGAAGCGGGCTCGCGTGGAATGGTGCTCACGGATGTTACTGAAGTACGACCACGGACATTCTAATGCTGTTTATGACATTGTCACAGGAGACGAAACGTGGATTTATTGTTTTGAACCCGAAAAAAACAGCAATCTTGTGAATGGGTGTTAGAAAATGAGAACATGCCAACAAAAATGAGGCAGGCGAGAAACGTTGGTAAAAAAATGATCGCGTTTTTTTTCTCAGCTACGGGTCCCATCTGTACAATTCCACTTGAAGATCAAAAGAGTGTTAATGGTATTCTACCATTTATTTACCCAGGGTGTTAGAAAAAGTTCGCGAAAGGCGACGTTGTTTAAAATGTAAAGGAGAGTATTTTGAAAAGCAATAAACATAATATTTTGGTTTTAACATGTTGTTTTTTAAGTTATACAAAACTTATAGTGTGACCTACGTATAAACATATCTATAATCTCCCTTTCTAGAATCTTCTGCGCAATCAGAACAACAAGTCCAACTACAACCTAGTGTCTCAGGCGCTAATGTTTCTGGACTGCATCTGTGGGTCTACCACGGGTGGTCTTGGACTACTCGGCCTTTACATCAACGAAGGGAACGTCGCGTTGATCAACCAGACTCTTGAGACACTTACTGAGTATTGCCAAGGTCAAAAATCTCATTTACTCTAACTGTTCTTAGATATAATGTTATTTCCTTCCTAGTGCACTGAATAGCACGGTCAAAATGGTGGCCCCCGCAGACCAAAAATTAACCAGTCAAGTGCGAGTGGCACTCGCGCACGAAGGGTTCCGGAAAAGTGGCTAAGACATTAAATATTTATTTTATGCTATGTTTTAGTATTTGTTTTTATAACGGCAACAGAAATACATCATCTTTGAAAATTTCGACTTTTCAAGTATCACGGTTCCTGAGATTACAGTCTGGTGACAGATGGACGGACATTGGAGCTTTGGTAGTAGGGTTTAAATTTACCTTTTGGGTATGGACTGAATGAAGAGCTCTTCAATATGATCCCACCCTCTTCCTTCCGATCCCGAACAACGCGGCAGAGATGCTACTCCCACACAGTGGATAGCATGTTCGCGAGAACCAACCGTTTTAACGTTTCGTTTCTCTGTCGAACGATAGTGGCCTGGAACGCCCTGCCTGTGCTCGTGTTTCCTCCGACATATAACCCTGGGTTCTTTAAGCGGAGCGTGAAGAGGCACATCTGTAGGTCGTCAAGTTGAGGGCCACTCTCTATAGTATTGTGTACTGTAAGAGTGGCCCACAATCGCTAGACGTCGTCGCGACTTACCACCAGGCGGGCGGCGTCAATTTGGCGAAACCAATATACAAAAAAATGTAACCCAATAAAGTACCCTCACGTCCCTCCATTATTCAGGGAAAAAGAGTGGTGGAAAGGCCATCGCCTAAAGCATGATTCCAAGTACTCCAGCAGTCATGACAACAGACGACCTGAATACCTAATGTTTTTACACTATTTTTTTTTACAACAGGTCCCTGCCATGACAACCAGAACTGTATAGCGACCCATGAGAGCAATGGCCTCGACATAATAACTGCATTAATATTGAATGACATAAATCCATTGGGCAAAACCCGTATGGACTTGGTGCTGGAGCTGAAGAATAACGCTTCTAAGCTCCTCTTGGCTATCATGGAGTCAAGGAACGATTCAGAGAACAATGCCGAAAGGATACTTTACAATATGAATCCTAAACAGCTGGTAAGAAAGAATCTTTTTAATTTTTTAGTTCCCTCACAGCTTTGGGATGGTATTCTTCATCTTTGGGGGTTGGGTTACGAAGTCACTCTCGTTTTCAACTGCTTTTATCTGTCTGTATGTTCTTCAGAGCTAGCACCCACATTTTTTATCTGTTCTCCACTGGGGGAAAAAAAATAGTAAAATAATAAAGTCATAAAATGTTTTTAATGTTTGCGAGACTTACTTTTGAAGGGCGACCACTAGACTAGATTATTTCTTACTAACTAGTACGGTGTCTTGCGCGGTGCTTCGCGCCGCACCACGCCATAGGTTTTGGCCTATAACTTTTTGACCCTTAGGGCTAGGTAAAATTTTCGATTTTTTGGCTTGCCTCCAGATCAAGGGCTATCCATAGAGGGGTCAACCATCATTATAGCATAAGCAGTTCTCGAGAGCTAAGGGGGGACAAAAATTACATTCACCATTTCTATATAGATAGATTCCATTGCTGGATGCCCTGGGTATGCTCTTGAAAGGATAAACCCAGGGCTTTGTCGAGCTTTGGCCACGCGGCCTCTCCCGACCCGAGAAGAAGGTCAAATGCCATCCCATACGATGGCATTTTAATCTTTTCTCTGAGTGTCGGGTTAAGAAGTCACTTTCATCAATTAGTTATGGTGTTGTGTCAGGTTGATGTCGCGTGTTCCGCGTACCATCAGGAGCACGCCATGGACGCCGACTCGGACAGCGAGGACGACTCCATTGTGCAAGGCGTGTCGCCTAAGGAGGTATGTATACTTACTATCAAATCAAATCACCTTCTTTTTATTAAATGTCAAAACGATACGTCTCATAGAGATTTGTATGAAAAACTCAACAATGACGTCACTATTATGTGGTGCTATAATCTGTAACTATTAGTGATTCAATTGAATATTATAAATAAATAAAATAAAGATAATAAGATTGAATACAATATACGTACATAGTTTGGGATTCTTTATGTAGTAAATACATTTAAATTATTTATTTTAGTTGCAGACATCTACTCTATTGAGTAGGTAATTAGTCGGGCGATAGTAAAATTAATTAGCAATATGAAATCTATTATATTCCAAGTTAATAAATTATGAAACAAACTGTCTTGAACACATATATATCTTTTACACTATTAACTAATATACTACCAAATAGAAATTCATCTTCAAGCTAACATTGAACTACATAATTATAATAAACTTGACACATGGAGGGGAATCAAAATCCCAAAAAAAATGTTTTTAGTATTCGCGAGATCTACTGTTCAACCTTAGGGCGACCACTAGTATTATAATCCATATTTAAAATGCCCTATTACCGTCAGGTGGGCCACAACATCTACATACTATGCCACCAGCTTTCCGCCCACAACAAGGAGCTGGCCGCCCTGGTGCGAGCCTCTCCGGAAGGAAACAACGCCGATGCGCTGCGGTACTACCGGACACATACCGCGCAGATTGAGGTTCGTATACTGCAATGACATCTACACTTAAGCACAGAATAGGGAACATACAACCCTGTCTTGGCGTTCGTTCTCTCTGCTATGTGACTTTGACATGCGAGTGTTAGTTGTAAAGTATTACAGAAATAAAAGATTAATTCAGTGCTTTATTTTCAACTAATACGTCAGATAGGGCTGCACCACAGTTGCTTAGGCCATATCCTCTCTATATCAACTCCATGGTCAATGCCGTTTCACAAACACGAGACAGCCTTTACAGATTTATAACTCCAAGGTGTCGAGTAACGTATTTATTCCTGTTGTTAGACGAATGACAGACCTGACTAAAGTAAGAACAGCGAAACGGAATAAAAAATGTTTCGGGGGTTCAAAACATTTTTATTTGAATAAATATACATACTTACATTTTTATCATTTTCTTTATTAGACAAAGAATATTCTTTGAAAGAGTCCGAACCAGACATATTTATGACATGTATGAAATGTTGACAACTACGGTACTAAATGTTTTCCTGTACCTTAAACTTACCTACTATTAGTAATACATGATGAACAAACACAATTGTACACTATTCCACAACTTTATTAGATTTATTATCACCGACAGTTTTCGCTTTTCAGCGTTATCAAAGGTGTTTTACTTCACTGTCTAACATATCTTGAAGCCATTTTGTAAGGGTAAAACCGGTCAGTAGAAATAAAATTATAACAGTGGAAACGTATATGTGTTTGTGTGCAATATACACAAGCATATAGCTTAGTTTAGGCTAGATAAAGTTGTGTGAAATTGTCCAAAATATTAATACAAAAAAAGCCTAGACCTTCCGAAGCACTAACATAGTGTTGTATGTACAGATAGTTCGTACGGACCGGAGTATGGAACAAATAGTGTTCCCTATTCCGGAGATCTGCGAGTATCTCCCACCCGACAGTAAACATCGAGTGTTGCAGACCGCCGAGCGAGACGACCAGGGCAGCAAGGTACATCTATATATTTAATACGACAATTTGTCTGTCTGTCTGTCCGTCCGTTGTGTTTTTTAATTTACATACATTTGCATGAAATTTTTTTTTTTTTTTTGAGGCGATACAAAGTTCGTCGGGATAACTAGTAATTTAACCTACTTACTTAAAAAAAACATGTCAAACATTGACACAAAAACCAACATCCATATACCGGACTATGTAATTGGGGCCGGCTTTCCAGTCTAACTGCGATTCGGCTGAACTTCGATATTTTCTGTGAAGCGACTGCCATCTGACCTTCACAACCCATGGGCGATATCAAAGTTCTGTAGTTAGACCGGTCGGATTTTTGATTTAGGGCTCCAACTACCCCTAAAGACTGCCATAGATGTTCGTATGACAACCGGGACCGACGGCTTAACGTGCTCTCCGAGGCACGTAGGGGTCTCAATGTCTTAAGCAATGGACACCCATCCTAAGACGGGCCTGAGTCGATGTTGTTTAACCTTTGCAATGTGTTCACATGGTCGGTTACAACTAGACCACGAGCCCCAGTAGCTTTCAACTAAAAAAAAAATTTTAAAATCGGTTCACCCAGACAAAAGGTATGAGATCATCACACTTTAAATGTTATTTTTTACTAGCGAAAGTCCGCGGTTTCACCCGCTTGACAAATTGTAAACATAAAAACCTTCCTCGAGAACCACTATCCATTGGTGAAAATCGCATCAAAATCCGTTGCGTAGTTTTAAAGATCTTAGTTATACATACGGACCGAAGCGACTTTCTTTTATAATATTATGATAGTGATAAATTTTTAAGTACAATGTCGAATACTATCAAAGTAATGTACCCAATATCTATACTACTATTATAAAGAGGAAAGATTTGTATTTTTGTTTATAATGAATAAACTCAAAAACTACTGTGCCGATTTCAAAAATTCTTTCACCATTCGAAATCTACATTCACCCTGAGTAACATAGGCTACTTTTTATCCCGGTATTATGTTCCCACGGGAACCGGGAAATCACGCGGGTGGATCTGCGGTAATCAGCGAGTTCTGGATAAAATATGTACAGGGTTATGACCCCCCCCCCAGACTCAGGTGTTAAGTAGTATGTCAGGATTTCGCCCACGGAAAGTCTTACTTACCTTATCTTAGTATTAAATATTTGAGCCGTTTGGGGTTGAGACACTGGGGTCATGGGGTCGGAGTGCTCGCCGCCTTTATAGGGACATTGCTAAACGCCTAATCGATGCTTCTCAGGACCAGAAGGCTGGCTATTTTCTGGCCCAAAGAATAAGTATCGCCATCCAACGTGGCAACACAGCCAGCATTCTGGGAACCTTCCCAGTCGGCAATGACAAGGAGGATTTTTTAAACGATATTTTGTAATGCAAATATGTTTAATGTATATTGTAATTCTTATTGTAAATAAAGTAACCTTTTAAAATAACCTTGTATAAGTGAAATTAAAAGTTTGTAAAAATTTCTGTCTGTTTGTTTCAAGGTGACAGATTTTTTCTCTAAACTCGATAACCTGTTCCATGAAATGAAGTGGCAAAAGAAGTTACGAGGTAAGTGAACACACATTTGTGTTATATGAATTCGCGCCATATTATCTAATTCTTGCCACATATAATCGAAAACAAAATAATTTGTCTTATTGTCCCTTTTTGAAAAGTCCTAAACGCCCTGGACTTTAATTGGCTGTGCCATAGCGGCTGGCACGTAAGATTTTGTTGCCTTTCATTAACAATTCATCGCAAAACAACTTCAAATTCATTCTGCCATTTTGAACAAAACCCATTATATGTGTGCCCGGTGACGGCAATAGGCTTGCCCCCTATTACGTGGGACTAAACATACTGGCAAATTGTAGGTACTGTAATGCACCTCTGCCTACCCCTTCGGGGATATAACATAAAGGTTAAGAATAGATAAGTCTTCCTGTCATTCCTAAATTGTCATTTAGGAATGACAACTTTATTGAAACCAAAAGAATACATGTTCTCATTATTAAAAGATATGCTTTTAATAATGAGAACATGTATTCTTTTGGTTTCAATAAAGTTATTATTATCGTTTATTCATCATTTATTTCTTATTTTATACATTTTTAATACATTTATAAAAAAAAACACAAATACATTTAATAATATAAAAAATAGTGTCCCACCAGTAGCGGAGTAGGACCCAAACTACCGGCGCGGCGGTGGAGGCTACAGACTGAGAAACCTCCTAACAATACGGCACGTGTCGAGGATAACAACCTTCTGAATCTGACTCTTGATCCAACAATCTAACGAGAGTCTCTTGAGATGTTGATCGAGACTCTTCGCTATTAATCCGTTTGCTGAAACGACCACCGGGACAATGATCGTCGAGTCTACTTCCCACATGGCAGATCGAGGTACTTACTAAGTTTGTCCTTCTCTGCCTTCACGAGATTCTCGTCATGCGGGACGGCGATATCGACGAGCACTGCCCGACGCTGGGTCCGATCAACCAACACGATATCGGGCCTATTGGCAACAATAGTCCTGTCCGTGATGATTGATCGGTCCCAGTAGAGCAATGCACGACCATTCTCAAGAACTGGCACTGGTGTGTACTTATAGTACGGTACTTCAAACTCAATAAGGCCATATTGAAGAGCATTGTCAGAGCAGAGTCTTGATAACCTCATCTGCCATTGCACAGGCAAAACCTTCAGTTTCCCGAAAGAGGTCCCCAAAACGCAGCCAGTTCACCGAAGCGAGCAGGTGTACGTCGAGTCCTGTTAAGACTCGGTAGAACCGCCCATGTAGCTCCTTGCACTTCCATACGTCCTTACGGTCTTCAGTACTTAACACCTTTGGTTTACGCCGGTTCTCGTTAGCCAAGGAAAGAGGTGTCAGGCCCTTGTCAACCTTCACAACATCACTTCACGGTTGTGGAGGTTCTTGGCATTCAAAATGCCTCGACCCCCCACTTCCGCGGAATGTACAGTCTCATGACAGAAGATCGTGGGTGTAACATTCGATGCGATGTCAGTTGTTGACGGACTTGCCTATCCAGGGCGTCTAGTTCCGTTTGAGTCCACCTAAGTATGCCAAAGGAGTATAACAATAAAGGTATCACCCAACCGTTTAAAGCCCGCATTTTGTTACCACCGGACAAAGAACTGTTAAGAACTTTTGTCAGGCGGCCAAAAAAACGTTCTTTCACCGATTTCTTAATATCCTCTACCGCTATACCCAATGACTCTGATATACCTAGGTACTCGTATTTGTATGTTTCGGTCTCGGTGAGAGATCTGAATTTACAACCTTCCCCCGCTGTACATGCATAACCGCACACTTATCAATACCGAACTCCATCTTAATGGCATTACTAAAAACTTCCGTAGTTTTTAATAATGTCACTAAGTCTTGGTGCTTCAGTGTGAAGTTTGAGGTCATCCATATACATCAGGTGAGAAATAACCTCACCCCCTCTACGAAACCGATAGCCTAGACCTGAATCCTTCAGCAATGTGCTAAGTGGATTCAGTGCTAAACAGAACCACAATGGACTCAAACTGTCGCCCTGGAATATACCACGCTCAATCCTTATCAAGCCTTGCGGATCAGAGGCGAACCTACCACTACCTGGTTGACGAAGTACTGTGGTCCACTGCCCCATACACGAGACTAAGAAGGATTTAAGAGTCGGATTAATTTTATACAACTCTAAAATCCTCCCCAGCCATGAATGAGGCACCTTCTTGTAGTCAATCCAGGCAGCCCCTACTCCGGTTAACCTGTTATTATTATTATTATAAATTTCCAGCTCATCCCAGCATACTAACAGGCGTGGATGTCTCCAAGGGAGGGTACCATAGCAGTAAGTTGTACATACAGATGTGAATGTGTCCCCTCCCTTGGATGATTTCCTATTGTCACGTAATTAATTTACTACCTTTTGAAAGTATTTTTTATCGTTAAAACACGTTTTAGGGTTCCTAACCCAAAGTGTAAAACGGGAACCCTATTACTGAGACTTCCGTCCGTCTGTCTTGAGCTGTATCTCATGAACCGTGATAGTTAGAAAGTTGAAATTTTCACAGATAATGTATTTCTGTTGCCGCTATAGCAACAAATACTAAAAAACAGTATATAATAAATATCAAGGGGCTCATATACAACAAACATGTTTTTTTTTCTTTTGGTACGGAACCCTTTGTGCGCGAGTCTGACTCGCACTTGCCTGGTTTTTAGTTAAAACGCATTTTCACTAGTGAAACTAGAATTAAATATCAGTTAAAATCCTAATTGAATCGCACTTAAAGCTAGTTATTACTAGACAAAACGCGTTCTTACTTCATATTAAAAAAAAAAACTTTAAGCCTTTTAAGCAATTAAAAGTTTAAAAATATATTTATTATGAATAATCGTCATTTTGTTCGCAGGGCAACGTTTATTGTCTGCAGTTTCATCTTATATGTCAGTCTGGAGCAATATATTGTTTAACCTCGCAGTACTGATCAATATTATTGTAGCATTCTTCTACCCATTCCAAGACGACAAACCAAGTGAGTGTTTACATCTATAAGGCAGTTGTTCCACTAATAGCGAGTAAACGAGTAACAATCTGCGATTTTCACGCTCAAGAAACGTACAGATATACACTGGTGTACATTCAGTGTAAACAAAAGAGATGTATAAATATATTAACAGTTGATCACGTCACGCGGCGATTCAGTGTTTATTTATACGGAATGTATGTCTATTACTAGCAGATGCTTGCAACTTCGTCCGCGTGGTAACGTGATTTTGGAACAATTTTCATTGCTACTCCACTCCTATTGATCTTAGTGTGATATTACATAGCCTATGTTACTCAGCGATAATGTAACTTTTTAATGACAAAATATTTTTGTAAATCGGTTTCGTAGTTTTTGAGTTAATTCGTTAAATACAAAAAAAACCTCTTTAAAATATTAGTATAGATACGAAACTTGATCACGAAAATCGCCGATAGTAACTCGTTTAAACGCTCTGAGTGGGACAACTGCCTGAGAGATAGGCCAGTGGGCGATAAGTAAAGAAGAATTCGATGATTACGTAGAGTTGGGCGAGCACCTGTCGCTGGTGGTGTGGTGCGTGTCGCTGGTGGCGGGCGCGCTGGTCACGTGGCTGCCGCGCGGGGGCGGCGCGCGCGCGCTGCTGGCGTCGCTGGCCGTGCGCCTCATGTACTCGGCCGGCCCGGAGCCCACGCTGTGGGCGCTCGCCATGCTTACGGTACGTGACTCACTCACTCTAAATCACTACACTCCCAACACTTACTACATTCATCTCACACGCTACACTTACCTCACTACACTTACTACACAAATCAATAACATTATTTTGCGGACATTGGCGTGGGTTACTCATTCACCCAAATATTGTTTATTATAAATTATAATAAACAATCTTAAAATTAATTATATTTCTACTAGTAAGACTTAATGTGTAACTGTTTAATGTCTCCATAAATAAATAAATACACACGCTTCACTTCACGGGCTACACTTGAACTCACTGCTCACGCTTCACGTACTACAACTATACACGCATGACACTTACCTCACTTATTACACTCATCTCACTTACTAAACTCAACTCACTAACTACACTCGCAACACTTATTACAGTCGTCTCACTTACAACACTCACCTCACTCACTACACTCACTTCACTACAATCGCATCGCGTGCTACACTTACCTCACTTACTACCCTCACCTCACTCATTACAATCGCCTCACGTGCAACACTTAATTTACTCATCTCACCTACTACACTCACCGCACTTGTTAAGATTCACCACACTTATTACACTCACCACACTTATTGCACTTATCTCACTTATTGCGCTCATCTCACTTATTAATACTCTCATCTCTATTGTCGATAAATATTTTAAGTATTTTCTTCAAATATTTCGTACTGATACCTCGTGGTCTGTCCAACAGATAGTAGTGAAGGGTATACATTTGGTGAGCATCATGGGAAATCAGGGAACACTGTCGAAGTCCCCACGAAAGGTGCTCCTCGATCCTGAGCTGCTCTACCACAGTGCATATCTTGTGATCTGCTTCCTGGGAATATGCTGTCATCCATTCTTCTTCTCCATTCTGGCGAGTACAAAGTCTACTGTTCTCTTTTTAAAATAAGTCCTATATATAGACTGTATGTTTTTTTTTGTTTGTTACCCCATAACTTGCGAATGGGTAAACAGATTTCTTTAAAAAAAAAAGCTTCCGACTCCTTTGTAGTCCCATTTTAATTCCCACGGACTATTATATTGGTCAAAATTCAGGTATTTTGACCAATTTTTAACTTTGACCGTTTTTTTTTGCTAACATTATTTTTATGTTACCACCCCTCCGTCGTAAAATATCATATGCTCTACAATACTTTCGCTGGATAAACCTATTTTGAAAATTGTCTTTTTTTAATTGAATCCATTTCAATTTGAACCAGTTATGACAATTTCAAGTCGGTTTTTTTGCTAAAATCTATATATTTAATACGACAATTTGTCTGTCTGTCCGTACGTCGCGTTTTTCAATTATAATTAATAATACATACATTTGCATGAAATATTAAAATATTCTTTTTTTTTTTTAATATATTTGAGGCGATACAAAGTTCGCTGGGATTTGGGATAACTAGTAATTATTAAAATTAAATGACATTGGTTTGTATTTCCAGCTTCTTGACATAGTGTATCGCGAGGAGACTCTCCTGAACGTGATGCGCTCGGTGACACGCAACGGGCGCTCCATCCTGCTGACGGCGGTGCTGGCGCTGGTGCTGGTCTACATGTTCTCCATCGTAGGCTATATGTTCTTCCGGGACCACTTCCTGCTCACTGTGGACAGGCTTGACGGTCAGTATTACATTCATCATCATTCACCGAGCCTTTTGCCAACTCAGTTGGGGTCGGCTTTCCAGTCTAACTGCGATTCGGCTGAACTTCGATATTTTCCGTGAAGCGACTGCCATCTGACCTCCACAACCCATGGGCGATATCGAAGTTCTGTAATTAGACCGGTCGGATTAGTGATTTAGGGCTCCAACTACCCCTAACGACTGCCATAGATGTTAGTATGACAACCGGGACCGACGGCTTAGCGTGCTCTCCGAGGTACGGAGGGGTCTCAATGTCTTAAGAAATGGTCACCCATCCTAAGACCGGCCTGAGTCGATGTTGCTTAACCTTTGCAATGTGTTAACATTGTCGGTTACCACTAGACCACGAGCCCCTGACGGTCAGTATTACATTATATCTCTTTAATATCTCATATTTGTTACTAGACAGGTTACGACTGCAGCTTTTCCCGCGTTCAAGAGATGGTGATAAAAGAAAAATTATAAAAATTAATTTAATTGAAAATAGCCATATGTGTCTAGTATATAATAAAACGAAATACATTTTCGTATTCCTCCATACATTTCACACCAGCGCCCCTTGCGGTAACGTCAGGGAACTGTGTGAAATGTATGGAGGAATACGAAAACGTATTTCGAGCAAATTAACGTAAGGAACTGGTACTAGACACATTGAGAACTTTTCGATAAGCAAGTTATAATATGCAAGTTTGCCAATGCATAACATTTGATCAAAAACTTGTCCCATCCAGTTACCAGATGGAGCCATCATAATCAAATTCAAACTAATAGGGTTCCCGTTTCACCCTTTGCCTATGGAACCTTAAAAAAGTGGTATTAAATTGTATTCCCAGACGATGACGACCCTCGCTTTGAAGGCTGCTCCTCAGACTCCGCCAGCAAGTACCTGGAGGGGGGGGAGACCTGCCGCCGCAGCCCTCGCTTCGTGTCCGTGGGCGGCGAGGTAAGAGAGCGCAGTTGCGACTCTCTCATCATGTGCATCATCACCACGCTCAACCAGGGGTTGAGGAACGGCGGCGGTATCGGCGATATATTGAGGGCACCTGCTAGCTTTGTAAGTACATCTACCTTTCGAGACTTGTTTGTGTGGTAATTATGTTAACGGCTGCAACGATTTATATAAAATTTGGTAGGGAGATATGTTTATTACAGTTTTTCCCAAGTAATAAGAAGTGGAGAAAACACTATTTCTTTATGTACTTAAGTAAGGTAAACATAAAAATGGCGGTGCTTTTGACTCTGACCCACACGACACCGGGAAACCCGACGAAGTGAAATTTCAACCAAAAGTGTCACCGAGCTATTGAGCAGTGTTACTTTTAAATTAAATAGCGTTATGTACTTTGCATGTATTCATTTAGATGTAATTTCAGTTCTTCATACTGGTCACACTCCCTCAATTTACACGTAATATCAAAACAATACATGTATAGAAAACAAAAAGATATAAAATGATTTAATTTGGTTAAGGTGCGTCCAAATATTGAGCGGCAAGAGCGCAGCAGCAACAAGCGGCATGGCCAGGACACAATTCTGCCGCGCTCTAGTTAGAACAATCCGACGAATGTTTGCGCGGCAATATGCGAGATACGCCGCGCATTTGAATTCATTTTGGGCTATTTCGTCCCAAAGGTCTTCGTGTTTATTTTTATTAAAATATTCTTTTTGTTGAGGATTCCACAACTCGTTAAATGAGCCATATAATTCAATCAGTCTAATTGATGTTTCATTGTCCATTTTCGGGAAGCGCAAACACGTCCAGACACGATTACCGACGAACGATACTGAGCAATGATGTCTGCGCGCTCGCGGCTGCCGCGCGCGGCAACCGTCCAATCGTAGCGCGGCAAGACATAGAGTATAGAACTGTTTCCGGACAAGTTATGTATTTTTAATGTATGACCCAGAGAATCGAACCCGTAACATGAAACTGTTTATTCATCAGGAGCCACTATTCGTGGCGCGCGTCGTATACGACCTGCTGTTCTTCTTCGTGGTCATCATCATCGTCCTGAACCTGATCTTCGGTGTCATTATTGACACCTTCGCTGATCTCCGCAGCGAGAAACAGCAGAAAGAACTTATATTGAAGAACACGTGTTTTGTATGTGGTGAGTATAGAAGTCAATGTCAAAGAGCATTCGCGATATTACGAGCCTTAATATAAAGAATTCCTTAATGAAATTAACATTTATCTACTCCTGCAGGGCGAGCATGGCGGTAGGAAGAGTTTGTCGATAACCAATGATATGGCAGGAAATTTCTAAAAATGTGTTGATTAGGTCACGTTATCGACTTTTTCAGCGATATCATTGGTCATCGACAAACTTCCTACCGCCGTGATCACCCTGCTGGAATAGCTGTCAAAATTACCGAGTTACATTGCGATAGCGAGCGCTTAATAGCGGCAGTTATGGTGTAAGTTGGTCGACGACACCTTTCATTGCGTGTTTAATGGTACGGGTAAACATTTAGTACCGTAGTTGTCAACTATTTGTCAACATTGATAGAATTCTGTCATAAATACGTCTGATTCTGACACTTCTAACGAATCATCTAAGTGTAATACATACGACAGCAATTAGAATAGGAAATTAAACAAATAAAAATGTTTTATACCCCCGAAGCTTTGCATACATTTTTTCTCTCGTCTCTGTGGCCTTACTTTACGTAAATTATGCATGATGGATGTTATATCTTATGTTTTTTTTATTTTCCAGGGTTGAACAGATCAGCCTTTGACAATAAGACAGTCTCTTTCGAGGAGCATATAAAGAGCGAACACAACATGTGGCACTACCTCTACTTCATGGTGTTGGTGAAGGTCAAGGACCCCACCGAGTTCACTGGTCCAGAGAGTTATGTGCACTCTATGATTAAAGTAAGCCATAAACCAAAAAGTCTTAGCAATTTATTTTTATTTAGAAGAAGAAAGATGACAACAATATTTTTTTACGTGCCAAAATGTTTACTTGTTTTTTTTCTAGCTAATAAAACTTTACTTAAATTCCGAGCTGGCTTGAAATAGACTTATTTTATTATATTGCTAGCCAGTTGATAATATAGTCGTGCTTACTATGTTTCGAAGTAAAAGATAGTTCCATTTTTACAACAGATTACAGACATAGATTTTCATACAACTTTACATGACTTTACTTTAGCCGATTGCTGCTCGCATGTATTTGACTTGACATAATTTTGACATTCATATGTGCTCTTTATGTGCCTAAACTGAATATTTGTCAAAAACGGAAATAAGTTTGTCAAAAAATTGTTGGTTTACAGGGCACTTTATATTGATGTGTTATGTGTTTGTTAGACAAGCAACCTAGATTGGTTCCCGCGTCTCCGCGCGCTGTCGCTGGTGGGCGGCGGCGAGGGCGAGGCGGGCGAGCTGGAGTACCGCGCGCTGCAGGTGCAGCTGGAGCGCTCGCAGGCTGCCGTGCGCACCCTCACCGACCTGCTCACCGAACTGCGCGACCAGGTACGTGTAGGCAGCTCCTGCCACGTTCCAAAAGGCAATTTCCTTAGGAGAGGAACTAGAGTTTTGGTTGCACTTTTTTAAGGACACAAACAAAATGTATTTATAATTTCAATAAAAGACCTATGTCCAAAGCAACTTAATCCCAAAACTATTAATACACAGAACTCAAACGATGAAATTAGCGCTCTTCAGCAAACTAACTTTTTAGCTCCTTCAATACCTATATTTAGGAATACACAGATATTAAACGAAGATTTGTCATTAAAAGAAAAACGATTTTTAAATCTATATATTTATTTAATAGATGACTGAACAAAGGAAGCAGAAACAACGTATCGGCTTATTGAACTCTACCTCGGCGTACTTGCAGAACTTGCAAATGAATCTTCCACCGTGAGCGACATGCGTGTGACGTCACTCGCACACATGAAAGCTAAAATGAACTTTACCTCTAAGCAATACAGTGGAACTTACTTTGTTAAATCTTGCTCACATAAGATGTTATTTACCTAGATTTTAATAGTGAAGCAATAATAGTATACAGGTCATTGTAATTGGTTCAAGTTATAAGTGAATAATGGGCCACTCAGATAAACTAGTATAACGTGGTATCGATTGAAACAATATTATTTGTAAATAAAGTAAGTCAGAAACCAGTAAATACATGTTACACAAAAAAATATTAAGTTGTGTAGAATTACCCAACAGTAGGTTCAAATTTGCAGCCTTCCGAACCCATATTCTATGTCACTAGACAAATATTGTGTTACTATTGCATTATGGGTTAGTCTATTTCGTCTTGGATCTTGGATGGCTCAGTCTTTACACCAAATGGCAGTCGTGCAAACTTGTAAAAACCTTGTCGAAAATTTTGATGTTACCTGGAGTAACTAAATAAATTGTGAAACTATACAAATATATTAGAAAATATTTAGATTCACATTAAACATCCAATGAGCTTCTATTCGGTGGATGACGTAAATACATTGTGTGATAAAAATTCTAGAAATAAAAATGGTTTCTGTCTTATAAAGTTAATATTTCTTTTGACACTACCACTACTAGGCTTGCGCATGATTTAAATAAATAAATAAAACCTAAATAAAAAAGTTACTTATAATTCGAAATATGAAACATGCCAAAAATGTATGGCAAGCAAGCCGTAGAGGAAGACACAGTTATAAATAACGTAGCTATTTAAAATAGTCTAATAAAAATATACTGTAGTATATTTGTTTGTGTCGTAATTCTAAAAGAATTATGGGTATATGACTTCTATGTCACTTTTGACATACATGAGAGATATGTTTAAGGTTTAAAAAGGGGTCCAGACATGTCAGTTTGAAATGTTATATACGATCGTGAATAGGAGCTCATACCGTGTCAAATTAGAAAATAAATAATAAAACGTAAATAGTTATAGATGATACCGAATCATTCTAAATCAGGTAATAGAGGTAGTAGTAGATATCGTTACATATCTCATTTTGATATTTAAGTAGGAAATAGGTTAGATAGTCAATCTATGGACACCCTAAATAAAACAAAAATGAAATTATTGACGCTAACTAAACGCCAAACAAAATAAATGAAAGTATTGAAAATGGAATGCTAAAAGATTTAACGAATATTAAAAATTTTAATATTCGTTAAATATTTTAATTTAAAATATTTGAATATAGAATGAGATTTAAAAACATTGTGCTGGCATATTATAAAGAAAAGCGTGGAACAACATTTCAAAAACTAAAAATTTAGTAATATGGCGTCCTGTATTTTATTATACTTAAAGGGTTTGTTATCTAGATTTTTATGTCCTAATATAATATCCAATTGGATGTCATTGTCAACAAAGTTTTCAAATTGTAAACTGTCACCAAATATTATATAATATAAATAATTTTTCAGTGTTTTTGAAGCATTTTTTTCTATTTACAGTCTCTTTTTTTACTTTTATTAACATATTTTGTTAAATCTTTTTTTTCTATATCATACATTGGTTGTATGCTATATATATCGTACTATATATAATATATGCTTACATACTTTATTTTTAAAGTATTTAGATAGTAATACATTTTTGAAAAAAAAACTCACTTGTACACCATTCCACAAATATTTTATTTTCGCCTTATGGCATCATCAGAGGTGTTCACTCCTACTTAATCCACACCCATAATTCACTTTTATTTTTACTTTCAGAAACCATTTCGTTAATATTATGAAGGAGACACAGCATAATATTAACGAAATGGTTTCTGAAAGTAAAAATAAATAATATTAGTAGAAAATGTGTTATAAAAGAAACCGAAACCGGTCAGAAAATAAAATATTTGTGGAATGGTGTACAAGTAAGTTTTTTCAAAAATGTATTACTATAAGTTCCACCAAGTGCCGACAATCGAAAGCATAAATTATATTTAGATAGTACTTTAAAAATGAATAACATTATATAAACTTTGATTTTAATTACTTTTTTTTCTTGTAATATTAAAAAATATCTGCTTTTCGTTTATATAGAGTTGAACTCAGAATATGTTTGATGTAATATAAATTATATCTGTTAAATATCGTACTTAAAATATCTAAGGTTTTATTCTCTACGGAAATTATTTAATATAATTTTGTAAAGAGAAGCCTTTTAAGGGACCTTAATTGTATAAAATACTAAATACTTCTTTTAAAAACTAATATGTACTCTAAATTCTAGTAGTTAAAATCCAAATTAATTATGCTCAACAAAATCAAATTTATGTCTATGTTGAGGTCCCATTATATTCACTGTCCTAAAATATATAGCTCAAACGAGTATAGTACGCGCGTTATAAATTGAGTCGTCGAGTCAGAACGTTCGAAAGAGATAGCAACATGCAGCGCGCCGGACGGCTACTTAAGACAAGTAATGCAAGCGAGATAGACATATGGAATGAGTTATAGCCCGACGACTCACTTATAACGTGCTTACTATAGTGAAAAATAATTACTTAATGTTTTAAAGATCTGAATTTTATCTATATCTTGTTAATGTGTGTTTGATAGTTTGTCGTAGCTATAGTATGCTATAAGGTATACTATGTTAAAAGTTATTTCTTGTGAATAATATTTATTTAGGAAGTCAAGAAATAAAAACTTATTATCGAATTATTCACGTATTTTGGAACTGATGAAGTAAAACAACTCGAAGGTTAAATTCTTTGTAAAATAGTCTATGATAGGCCAAAGACAATCTGAATGTTTTTTTTTTCAAATGGAGAGAACGGGCGTAGTGCCATTAAATAGCAATGTATGTGAGAATATTGTGCCTATTGTTTGAAATGTGTTACCGAAATATAATATAAATAATTGAGTTTACACTGTCACTGTATGGTTAGTATAGTTACACAAAATATTCTATATCTTATACAGATCTTTGATCATTAAACTTAAATTTCTATGTTTTTAAATTAAATATTTCAACTAACATTCCTTACTTTTTACAATATTTACTTTCTTGTTACTTGACTTTGCGTTGTGATGATCATAAATTTTTAAGTATTAACAGCAATATATTTATAACAAAATAAGTATTTTATAACTAAATAAAATTCTAAATTTAGAAAATTTGTTCAAAAATATAGAATTCATAATAAAATACTGTATTCATAACTTTGCTTTTCGAACATTAAAATAGTATCAAATTTAATATTTTTTTACTATTTAAAAAAACAAACTTGTCCATCTTTTTACCAAAATACATATAATAAAATACAATATTATTAGAGCTCTGTCTATACTATAGCTATTTATTAAATCAATTCTGTTCTCTAGTTCTAATTTATAAGGTAATACTGGGCGCCACTGGATATACTTTCTGGTTCATACCAGAGACGCCCGGCAATAGACGTAAGAGACTTTAAAAAAACCATAAGCAATATAGACCAAATCAGATATTTTCTACACTATACTCCCTAGTCTATGACTAGAATCTATCGCACACTATACATTCCACATGTATTTTTTGATATAATTGTATGTAAAAAAATATGTACAGATCTATATGCAATAAGATTGTATATAGATCTGTAAATATTTTTTAGTCTGCCAACATTGCATGCCAGGGAACAGCTTTTAACTAATAAATTATTTTATTGTACATTTATTTTGTTTTCAGAATAATTTATGACTGTTATATTATTTTATATGGCAATATATAGTGATGTATTATGTAGTAACGTTTTAACTTTCACTTTTTTCAATCATAATTGACATGTAAACTGAAAATATCAGAAGTATGGTTACTTGCCGACAAGATCAAACATCAAGGAGTCCAATGACTAGTGTGAACAGGGCTTGTGTGTATGGGGCCCTTAAGCTCCACTTATATCAATTATGATTAAAAATATAATTTAGTAAAATAGTGATTTAAATTTATTTATACAAAGAACAAAATAGTTAACACTTGGGTTCTTATTTTTTGTTGAGAAACTGGTATATAAATAGATATTTACGTAATATGTGCTGTTTATGTGATGTTCGCAATAAGTATGTTGATTTTACGAAACATAAAGTTATGGCACAATGGTTTTTGAACTCTGTATTTTTTTTAGTTTTCCAAACCCTGTACGAGATAGAAATCGATCCTGATTTGATCAATCAAACCTGACTCATAGACTCATGGTTTTATTCCGTGGCCTATGGCCGCGTCCGGTCTTACGGCCTGGCCACGGGTTTCTGCGGCGGCGGTGACGACTGCGGAAATTCGCGCGTCTAATTTGCATGCCACGGGACACTCACAACGTCTTTATAAAAGTTGTCTCGATATTGCTTAGAAAGTAATAGTTTTTTGGTTCAAGACTAAATATAATATTTTGGAAGAGAGTGTGGGGTACATGCTTTGAATAGGAATCGAGGTATAGATGGAGAATTCCACAAGAAGTATCAGAAATACAGAATGTATCCAAAAAAATAATTCAGTACACCAGAATGAGTGTCGAAATATTCGATTACATTAGTTTAGATTTATTAGTAAGAGATTATATTAGTAATTAGCTAGTATTACAGCAATAAAAGTCTCGGTGTTCATTATTCACGGCGAAAACAACTAAACTTGTATGATCACTGGCCTAGTCGCCGCTCGACGCCGGGACTCGCGCCGCCACCGCCCGTACTGATTCATGTACAGTATTTGTTGCACTCGCACGCGCCGCGCTGCCAATCGCCTGTGCCGTTCGCTCGGTACATTTCGCCGATCGCTTCGCCGTTCGCTTCGCCGTTCGCCGCTCCACGTGGCTTGATAAGTAGGGTTAGGTAGGCATTTCATTTATTCGAGTAGCTAGACGCTTCGCCGTACGCAGCGCGCGAATTTTCGCTACGGCGAAAGTCCCGTGGCCAGGCGGTTACGTCCGGTGCCGGGCGAGTGTCAGCTGCGTGCGTGCGTCAGGCGTCAGTTTCGCCTGTTAAAATGAAAGTTTCGCGCGTGGAAACCAGTCTGTCGCAACTACGTACAAAAGGAACTATTATGAATATTGGTAGAATTTTAATGGGAACTTTATTATATTTATTTACAATAAGAATGACAATATACAAAATATACATAATTATAGACTAAAAATATTAACATTACAAAATATCGTTTAAAAAATCCTCCGCGTCATTGCCGACTGGGAAAGTTCCCAGAATGCTGGCTGTGTTGCCACGTTGGATGGCGATACTTATTCTTTGGGCCAGAAAATAGCCAGCCTTCTGGTCCTGAGAAGCATCGATTAGGCGTTTAGCAATGTCCCTATAAAGGCGGCGAGCACTCGGACCCCATGACCCCAGTGTCTCCACCCCAAACGGCTCAAATATGTAATCACCTGCTAGGTTAGCATATTTACGCCGTTTAAGGCCTTCAGCCGATGCAGCAGCAGCGCCGGCACATCCGGATGTGCTTGGAAGGTGTGAAGGTGCTAAGGTGTCAACGCATGTAGCGTCCCACACCAAAGGCCTTCCCATCTTCCACGGTAGCAACGACATACCGTCCGGTCTCTTTCCATCGCTTCGTGCTAAACCATTTGGTTCACGTACGGCCGGAAGACCTACGGTGGAAAGAGCCCTACGAATTATGTCGTATAGAATAGCGTGCCGAGGTATATGACCTGCGCTTCTGCTACCATAAAGGCCATGGTGTCCCAGATTATCGACGGCTACTCCACAGGTGCAATGATGCGGGGATACACAAGGTGTACCCAGCCGAAGGCAAGTGGTAATGCGGAAGGTTGTGTCGTCCAACATTGTACAGATGTTGGGCGATGGGAGTGCCTGAATCCATAACCCTGACTCCCATTCTCCAACAGCTAGTAGGCGTGCACGCTCTGAAATAGTGACAGAAGTGTCAATTAGTGTATTAATTCTCAATTTACAGAGCGGCGAATCCCACAGTCTCTGTGAGCCTAGGCGTGAGGGCAGGTCAGTGTCGGGGCAAGACATCCTCCAAGCATTTATGGCATCGGTCTTGCATCGCACCTCGGAATCAATCAGTGTATTTGACGAAATTTTCCTGACTAATTCTTCGGTGCTATGGACCGACGACAGAAATGCTGGCAGACTGACACCTGTGACTACGAATACCTAGCCCGCCCAAGCGAACTGGAAGAAACGCTTGGAGACCCAGGCGCGGTCATTAATATTTATGGGAACCAGAGACTTGGGATGGCGCTCGCTTCGCTCCCTACACCTACAGAGCGTGGGAAAGAGAAGTCCGGAGAAGTCATCATTTTTCGAACATTGCCTATGAGTAATAAAGATAGGCGATGACGTACTTTTATCTTTGTGTGTCACTGTCAGTGCCAACAATTTTCCGTAGTTTTCAAAATAACAAGAAGATCTTGTAAACTGGCGAAAATTTGATTTATAAAATATAAGGGACTCGTAGTGTTGTTTTTAATAAAAGTGTATTTAAGAGCCATGGTGTCTTGTTGTTTAAATAATTGTAATGTGACTAAAGCCGACAATCCAAATAATTACACGTTTCACAGGTAAATGCAAATTTTTCCAGCAATTCTTAAATAACAGATATTTGTTTATATCTTGTGTCTATGAAATAAGTAAAAAGTTCTAATCATAGTACATTGACTACCCTTGCTTTGTGCAGTAATATTTCCTATTCACAATGAAGAATTAATCTTAAATAACGTAAAATAGAAGAAAGTCTTTTTACGATAGGGCTTGACCACCTGATGACGTCACGATTATCGATGTATCGATAAACCACGGCAAAATGAAGTATAATGTTATAAGTTCCCGCCTGTTTTTCGGAATGATTATTTTAGATTAGATTAGACAAATTTTTATTTGGATTTCATAAAATCATAACATAGTATTATATAAAACAAAGTTTGTCCGTCCCTCCCTATGTAAGCATAGATCTTTAAAACTACGCAACGGATTTTGATGCGGTTTTCACCAATGCATAGAGTGGTTCTGAGGAAGGTATATAATTTGTGTATAATTTAATTTCCGATTATTCATCACTACATATTATAAAACAAAGTTCTCCGCAGCGTTTGTCTATTCGCGCTAAACTCAAAAATTGCTGCACCAATTTCCACGATGCTTTGGATATAATTTGTCGCGGGCGAAGCTGTGGGCGTCCACTAGCTTAATATATAAGAAATAAGGCTCATTCATTCCGCCGGGGGCAACTGGAAATTCCTGGGGTGTTCACCAGATGGCCTCGGCATCGAGCTTTTCATTCATTAGTATCATTTTACATAATTGCATGACTAATAATGTAAAGGTAGATACTAACTGATATGCCCCAGTGATTAGTCTTCAGACTTTTTGACCCACTACATTAATTTTTTGTTAATTTTTTAATGTAAAACAACTTATTTTTTGTCTGTTGCATTATGTAGAGAATATAATATTATTTTATTTTAAATAAACTAGTCTTAATGTTTAACGACTTATTAGCATTAAATCATGTTGTCATTCTTTCTCTAATGTGTAAAAAGTCACGAGTCAATCAAAAATGGAACTGGAACACTTTCTTTGGGAATTGGGAAGAAGAGACGGTTGGTGCCGTAGAAATCTGCTATATAAGCTGAACTGTTTCATGAAAATACTAACTTAAAGAAACATAGTTTTGTCAGGACCGTTCGTCCGCCTGTTTCATTCTCGGCTTTCTATTATGTATTATTATATATTGCGTATTCCACAACACTTAGACACACACATTTGCATTTTGTTTTTGGGATCGCCTCTGAAATGACTTTGTGTATCTTTCTACATACTATATCTATGATGGGAACTATATTTGTCTCACTCAATTTCTCAATCTCTCTCGCTCGGTCCTTGATGAAATGTCATCTGTCACTGTCTGTCGCTGTGGATGCCTAATCGTTATTTTCAAATATATTTTTCTATCAATGTTACTAGTGAAATAATTGTGATAATATGACGGATTTACATAAAAATAAATCCGATATTATGTGCCGAGAAGGAAGACATACAGCATTGTTAAAGAAGAAGCAGGTGTATACTTATCTCTGTGCGATCTTGCTACCGGAAGCGGAACTACGTTTCCGTGACATTTGACAGATGTCATCACAGTTGCACCAGCAAGGTAGGGAGCGCCGCCATTTGAGTTTGTCATAGTCTTCACCAGAAAGAACTTCCTGCAATGTTTTCCTTCTCGGCACATAATATCGGTTTCATTTTTATGAAAAACGGTCATATTGATGTGCTTCTGGAAAACATACAGCATTGTTAATGAAGACGTGTTTGTTATCTGCTGGTGAGAAATATGGAAAAGACAACGCTATGATGATTAAGGATAAAGATAATTAAGTTTTTAGTTGTAATACTTTTGGTTTCAAATTTTGACTATGAAAATAAGAATAGGTACACAATGAGTGCGCATTTATTAGTTAATCTATAATTACAATAGCCTATAGGTAATTATTAAAATTGGTTTTTTATGTTATGCATACAGAAGTGCGGATGGCATAAATTGAAAGATAAATTTCGATTTTCTTTTCGGTTTTAATTTTTTGTTTTTATTTTATATGATAAAAACGTACAGGAAGATCTCCAGCTACCCCATGTTAAAGTTTCCTCTAGGGATTGATATCTGACCATTGGAAACAGGCGACTGTTGTAAGAACCTGAAGAAGCGGAAATCACGCTATCATGTAGTACAATTTGTACCTAATCTCCATTTACAGTACGTGAAGCAGGTTTTATTATGTACAATATGACTGATTTTAAGTTTTATTATGTACAATATGACTGATTTCTATTTATATTTATAGTAAAATAGATTACTTAAGTCCTTTGCTGCCGTTCTTCTGTTTTAACTAGATGCACATTTATCTATTAGAAGTATTTATCTATTTTCAGGTATCAGTTTATTGACCACAATTGTGGGTAATAGAAAAAAAGGCTGTAGATTTTTAAAGCAATAAAAAAAAATATCATACAGTCAAATCTGCAACCTACTCCCCCTTTAGAAGTCGGTTGATAAGATTATGAAATCTTCGTAAACTACTTATATCGATATTCAATCTAAAAGTATTTGGGGATCCCATGAAAATTATGGTTTGACACCTTTCGGTTTAGCTACTCCTATGGTCTTAAATATGTTTTATTATGAAATTAGAAAAAGTTTCTTGCTCTTGGGGTCCACAAAAAGCCTAACTTTTCTTGTAAAAATAGATACATAAAATCTGTTGCAATTTCCGCTGGTTAGGGCAATTGGGGGTTTTTCAGATAGTTCGACAAGATATCGAGTAAATAGGTTGTAAGTCACTTCGACAGGTATTTACGAGTAGTAAGTATTGCTTTGGAGTGACTTATTTATGCTCCCCCCCCCCCCCCTCCTCAAAACTTATAGGTTTAATGTTTTACCTGTGGAGGAGAGGATGATGTCACTACAATTATTAGGGTTTTCCGTAAAGAGTTTTAAATGGTTATTCGATTGTTTTAAGATTTATTTAAGTTCTGAAACTAGAAAGCTCGAGGTAACTCCTACTAGGTACGTTCCCCAGGCACTGTTCAGATTAGCCAGGACTTAGGTCCTCGTTTAGTGGAGGAACATCCATGTTAGAATGTTAGATAAACCCATTTTCTGCTGAGAGCATTTTTGTATGCTGTTAATCTGTTTCGATGACTGTAGTCGATCAGTACGTACTAAGACGGTTTTTTGAGACGCCCTCGAACCTTACCTCCAAAAGCATTTTGCAGTCGGTTGAGGTAGAAGTTGCTACTAATTACCAATTTACTTTATTGGTTGTAAATCTTAACCTCCTTAAAAAGACTTCTGCAGGCGCTTGTAATAGAAGTTGCCACTAACAAACCTCACATACACTATTGGTTGTTTATCTCGGTCACCTCCAAAAGACTTGTGCAGTCGCTTGAGGTAGAAGTTGCCACTAACAACCGACTAACACTATTGGTTATTTCCCTCGTTCACCTTCAAAAGACTTCCGCAGTCGCTGGAGGGAGAAGATTCACTAGTAAGCCAGCAACTCACAAATGTTGGTGATTGCCTCCGTGTAAGCCTGTCCGCTATTTTGTTGCTGTATTAGTCTGGCACATGATGTACTGATAAGTAAATGTACTCGCGATAGCTGCGATTTACCAATGCAACTCATACTTGCTGCAGTGCCCATTTCGTTGGTAGTTCGCAAATGGTCTTGGACATTAACTTGCCCTTCAAACGAGCACCCTCAGCCCCTATCCGAAGCGTACGTCGTCGCCAGGAAATGGGTTGCAGGCTCTCTAAAATTAGCACTATGTGACACGTAGCTCCGCGCCACTATATCGCATTTTAGTATTACCAATTGCTTGTATAACCGCATTTATGCAAATGCGGTTATACAAGTGTATATTTTTGTATGAAATTACGTTATTAATTTAATCTTTAATAAATACACCTAACACCTATGTACTCGTATGTGTTTACATTCGGCCCTTTGCATCAACTCATTTGCAATGTCTGTCCGGATAATTTAGGAGACAAAGGAGTTTTACTGAAGTTACAGAAATTTAATCAAAAAGGGCCTCAGATTTTATGAGAATCATTATGAGCCTATTCGATTAGATTGCAAGCCCGAGTGTAAATGCACTATTTGCTCTAACAAACTACTCGTGTCATCGTTAATTTCCTGAACTGCAAATGCGAGTATAACTGCAACATCCTTTTTATAGCGAATATGCTGCCACATGGGAGCTGATAGTTCGTGTCAGAGCTTCAAAATCAGTTTCACATAATATACTCAATAAACATAATTATAGACTAAAAATATTTACATTACAAAATATCGTTTAAAAAATCCTCCGCGTCATTGCCGACTGGGAAGGTTCCCAGAATGCTGGCTGTGTTGCCACGTTGGATGGCGATAATTATTGTTTTACATAATGGTATTGTTATTAAACACGATGAGTCCTAGTTACTTCAATAATTAAATGAATTCTAACCCTAAATCGACGGGTTTGTCAAAAATTCACTGTTGACAGATTCACTGACTGCTCAAATACGTGTTCCCTGATTATACTCAGGTTAGGTACATAGTTAAAAACACACTGCTAATGCATTATAAAATATGTAAGAAAACTGACCTGGTTGTATAACACGTCGATTCAAGGATCGACTGTTACCTGGGGGTCGTTTTTCCTTCGCTTACTGGCTCGAAGACACCTCTCTATCTTGCAAAAGAGGTTGTTGAGTCGTTGCAGGGTTTAATGAAGACGATGGAGAGGTACCGGGTACCCCCAACGTCAACCTTGTGAGACATGTTCACGTTCGTTACGAAATATCACTATTATTTCTCATTCATGAATTTGAATATATAATTATGGCGTGAGCGACGTGATTTTGTAATAATTATATTATTATCACTTCACTAATTCGTAAATATTTCGGATTCGCGATGGTGAAAATATATGGCATGACTCGTCAGTCATAATAATTATATCACTTCACTTATATTTCTAATTCGCGATAGTAAAAATAAAAGGCGTGACTGACGCGATTTCATATCATATTATCACTTTGTGAACGAATTTTAATTTTTTACGGATTGACGTAATAATTTAAGATTACGACCGCACTCGTTGAAAGTACCTACACAACGCTATGACAAACTCAAATGGCGGCGCTCCCCACCTTGCTGGTGCAACTGTGATGACATCTGTCAAATGTCACGGAAACGTAGTTCCGCTTCCGGTAGCAAGATCGCACATAGAGATAAGTATACACCTGCTTCTTCATTAACAATGCTGTATGTTTTCCAGAGGCACATCTATAGCTGAATTTTACTATAAATTCTTTAAGGACGTCTTCTTGGAAAGACTGTTTGTTTATTAAGATCGAATAAGAAGTATAGAAAGTGTGAAATATGTGGTTTAAAATCTGAAAGAAAGGACGGCACAAAACGGTTTTTCGTGGCCAGATTGCCTATGGATGAGCTTCGGTGAGTATTGTATTATTCAATCTATCAATGGTTCATAGATTTTATGGGATGAAAACAATGAAAATTATTAATTTAAACAATAACCTGTAGGAAAATAGTGTGGTAGTATTTTCGCAATTATTATATCGATGTTTTATTTTTAGTTGTAAGGAATGGGTGAAGAAAACGAGGATCTTGCATACATACCCATAGATAAACTCCACCATTTCAAATTTGTTTGCGGAAAGCATTTTACTGACAAAGATTTTAATAAAAAAAGGACGCAGTTAAATAAATTTGCCATCAATAAGACTCACTGCGAAGCCCCTAAGTTCAATAATAAATTGATTTGTAAAATGTGGTTGTAGTATAATTTACTAATGCTAAAAATAATACAATAATTATTAAAAAAAAACACATGTGCCTCATCGGACAGCGAACCTGTTAAAACCCAAACTGATCCTATACTCCGTTTTTTTTTATTAAATGTACTGCCTCCGGGAATTAGAACGCTTATTCATTTTTAACATGTATCTTGTATGACGCCGTACTTTAGTTGAAAAATGAAGTATAGCGTCTGCGAAAATATAAAATATTTAAAAAAAACTATACAAAAAATCGGTCGTATCGTATGAAGCGCTGTACACATCGTTCGGATGTCCGCGCATAGACAAGAAAACTGTCCGACATATGTGAACATCTCTCGGACAGAGTTTTCTTGTCTATGCGTGGACATCCGAACGATGTGTACACTAGTGATGGTTAATATAGCATATAGCATCATAAAGCATCGTGCTATTTATATATAGCATTTTGCAAATGCTATTATGGTTTTCTAATATTGCGTAAGCTGAATTCTCGGACTCGGACAGCTACCGTAATAAACAGTATTTTGATTTCTGTAGATACAAGCAATTAATTTTTACATACGCCTATAATTTCTTTACATACTATCATATTTTATTTTATATTAGTTAATACATGAATCAATCAATCAATATACAGTCCTAAGCCTGAAAAGTATAAAGGAAAGTTCATTGTGCAAATGTGCACCATATTGTAGATGCATAAGTAGGCGCATATAAATGCAAATCCTTAATGTAAAGAAGATAGTATGACTGTGAAGAATAAAAATCTCGAGTATCACACTAGTGTGACGGTGAAGAAAAAAAATCTTCTGTTCCACAATGGTGTGACGGTTAGTCATAGGTACCCCTATTAAATGCATAAACCCGATGTATAGCGAAGCGAGCGAAGCTCAATCTTAGGCGACTCATGTATTTTGTTTGTCCGGATACTCCTCCTAAACACCTGAACCGATATCCTTCAAACTAACCTACCACAGTGATAACGTATGGCGTGAGGGTGGTTTAGAACAAAAAAAAATGAAAATCGGAATCGGAATCGAGGAATAATCACCGAAAAATTGAATCGTTCGAAAATTTAACACTTCGCTCAGTTTTTTGCAACAGTAGAATGCATTGCATACCTAGTTATGTACCTATATAGCATGCTGTCAGTCCGAGTCCAAGTTGCGAATTAACACAACAGTGGCCGCGCTTGATTGAAATGCTCACATCGTGTTGCCGTACGTGGCCTGCTAAAAATAGCATGCTAAAAATAGCACGAAAAATAACATGCTAAACAAATTTAGCAAATAGCATTTAGCAAGTTTTTGTTTTATAGCAACTTTGAACATCACTAGTGTACACTGTACAGCGCTTGACGTAGTAGGTACCTACCTATTGTATTCACTTTGGTGGAAACCGGTGTAAACAAAAACAATTATTATTAGTTTGCAGTTTTGTTTGTCACGACTGATACAAAATGAGTCGTCGTAATTACGAATACTCTAATTTGGAGTATTTAGCAATGGTACAGCTGTATGCCATTGCTAACTTCAATATGCAAGAGGCTAGGCGATTGTACGCCCGGCCGGAGCACATGGACGGGTTACGGCGAAGAGGAATCGAAAATCCCCAAGTTCCGTCCTCCCAGACCATCTTGTATACGACGCAGCGCTTAAGCGAATACGGACAGTTTCGGGCGCCAACACACGCTCAAGCCCGAGGAAAAAAAGCCTCTCCTGCTATGGAAGAAAAGATTATCAAGTTCTTCGAAGAGAATCCACGGCGCAGTACAAGAACGGCAGCAGGAGTGTTAAATGTTAGCCAAACCTACGTGTGGAAAACTTTGAAGACTAGTGGATTACAGCCTTACAAATCTACAAAAAAGGTTAACTGGAACAATGAGCACGAAGCCAATGATGGACCAGCAAGGATCGCCTTGTGTCAGTGGTTGTTGCAAAATAGTGACGTTAACATATTTTGGACAGACGAGTTATTATTTACACGAGTGGGTTTATACAATTCACACAATGAACATTACTGGGCTATGATTAATCCCAATTTAATAGAGGAAGGCTGCCATCAGGAACAGTTTAGTGTTAATGTTTGGGCTGGTATAATTAACAAACAATTATTAGGGCCCGTCTTCATTGAAGGTCATCTCACTGGTAGTTCATACCTAGTAATGCTACGCACAATAGTTCCAGAATTGTTAGAGGATGTGCCATTAGCATACTTACGAGGTATGTACTACCAGCATGATGGCTGCCCGGCTCATTATGCGCATGGAGTGCGTAAATATCTTAATAAGGAATTTGGTGAACGCTGGATAGGCCGCGGTGGTCCCGTGGTTTGGCCGCCGAGAAGCTCGGACTTGTCGCCCATGAGATTTTATTTGTGGACAGAAATAAAACGACTGGTTTACACACAGGAATATGACACTCGTGATGAATTACGTTGTGCGATAGTGGACGCTTTCCAAACAGTTAAAAGTGACAGAGACACGTTAAATAGGTTAAAAGACGATTGCTTGAAACGTGCCCGATTGTGCATTGAACGTAATGGACTCGTTAACCATGGACATAATGACACATA
Source organism: Nudaria mundana (assembly GCA_963556515.1). Taxonomy (NCBI): domain Eukaryota; kingdom Metazoa; phylum Arthropoda; class Insecta; order Lepidoptera; family Erebidae; genus Nudaria; species Nudaria mundana. Next base: position 11,495,099 of record OY748313.1, read on the forward strand.
AACTATAAATAGGTATTTAGGTATAAGTGGTAGGTGTTTTGATATGTAAATAGTTGTATATTTTGTAAATGTGTAAAATTTGTAAATGTGTAAAAATTTTTAAAGGGATAGATTTATTAAATGCATAGCTAAAAACATTGCTCCTCAATTTATAAACATTTTTTACAGCAAATAAATTATTTCCCTTCAAATAAACCAGTTGTTTATGACTATAACAATACATACGAGTACTTCATTGTATTGTAAGTGTACACAGTGTATTGTAATTTTTTTCAAATGCGGCAATAAAAGTTGTTTAATGTACAAATAATATGATTTACATATCAAAATATACTGATTGCACAGCAAAACCTAATAGTCTTAGGGCAATCCGATTTAGAGAGTTGTTAGACTAAACATAGTCTTCCCGCCTTGTGCCTTTAGTCTTGGTGGTTTTTTTAAATACCTTGAAATGGTCTAAGATCATCCTGACTATTTTTTTTCTTTTATATTGGCTTCGCCAAATTGATGCCGCCCGCCTGGTGGTAAGTCGTGACGACGTCTAGATTCACTATCTTATTAGATGAGATTATGGGTCACTCTCACAGCACACAATACTATAGAGAGTGGACCTCAACTTGACGACCTACTGATGTGCCTCTTCACGCTCCACTTAAAGAACCCAGGATTATATGTGGGAGGAAACACGTGCACAGGCAGGGCGTTCCAGGCCACTATCGTTCGGCAGAGAAACAAACGTTTAAAACATTCGGTTCTCGCGAACATGCTGTCCACTGTGTGGGAGTAGCATCTCTGCCCGGCACGCTTTGTTCGGGATCGGAAGGAAGAGGGTGGGATTAGATTGAAGTAAAGAATCGCTTTACCTTATTCAGTATTTCTAGTTTCTTGACTTGGATAATAATAGAATAATAATAATATTTTATTTATTTCAAGTAACAAGACTCATGGAGTTAGTAACAATGCTTGCTCTAAACACATTTACAATTGTTTTCATCCATTCATGTTTATTTACAGTACAGTTTTCCGATGCAACAGTGTCAGTTAGTACTTTTAAATAAATAGCTATGCATCACAAACTTAAATTATTGTTATGATTATAATATTTTGAGGTAATTATTTGCTATGCAATCAGTATTTATTTATGCCTAGGAAATGGATTTTTTTTAGTACAAATAGCAGGTTTTTTGATTAGCAGTTAAATACTACATACTGCGGCGTTATTTTTAATCGCACATGTGCCTTCTCAGCCTTCTGGTAAATCCAGCACTGTTATGTATCATATGAGGTCTAAACATAAAAAAAATAAGTTTATACTAATGGGTAGACAGTACCGTTTATTACACCCACCCAGATTAATATTGTACTGCAGCACAATCGTTTTCTAGTAACGCAAGTTTTTTCACATCTACCCGCCTATTTTAATTAATATTGATGTTCGTTTAACTGTGTCATCTGTGGGCCGAGGGATATTGATTTATATAAGTACCTATTTATGATATGAGTTTATGTTTTTTTTTCTTCTTTCTTTCTGTGAATACCTCTAATAATTGTGCTCGATGGTGAATGTTTACCTATTGTCAGGACAAGCCTGGAAAGGCTATTTGGCAACTTTTATACTGAAACTTATAGTATGAACTTGTAAAATAAATATATTTAATTAATAATAATAATAAGTTTGCGGAAGTTCCTATCTCTGGAGCCCTAACCACCGGTAGCTTGGTCCCTGTACTCGATACCGGTGGGTTACTGTTTTTTATATTTTTAAATGTGTTTTTTTATAAATCTATTTAAAAATGTAATCAATATGGTGTTAAGTTTTAATAAAGAGAATAATAATAAATAATTTAATTTTGGTCTGTCAATTTGTTGGTCTCACGTAATAGGTGGCCTAATTGTGCTATTAGTTGTATACCTATAGATTTTCTGTGTAAGTGGGTAGTTGTAAATTACAAACTAAAATAAAAAGGTGGGTACTCTGTAACTAGTTATTAATTTGACACTTGTTTTGTGGTGAACGAAAACTGACTTATTTTGAGTCTAATCATTGTGTTTAAAGAGCCATTTATGTGTTAACGTATTGTCAGATTTCAGTTAATCTGTACTATGGGTGGGTGTTTATCGGTAAGTGTAACCTCTTGCTATAAAACATAACCCTATAAATATGAACCGCAGAAACGATAACCAGCTGGATGTAAACCAGCGGGTGTTCTCTTTCGTGGAGGAAAGTTCTGTCAACTGACCAAGACATAGTTCGAGACTACGTAACTTGTGATAGATTACCAATGTCCGACTTACGGAGTCCAGCCCAAGACATTACGCCTGGCGCCTCAGGGAATTCTCCTGAGAGAATTCCCTTGTCCCTGAGGGCGTGCCTGGAAGTCGATGGGGCGGCCGCAGCCCTGGGCAGCAGAATAAAAAGATGCCCAGATTATACTTAGCCGAGTTATAAAAGTAGTAATCTAGGCTACTTCTTATGCCAGGAATGTCATCCTGTGGGACTCTAACCAACTAATTGACGCGGATGACTATCATGGAGCGGCTGTAAATGTTTTGAAAATATATAAGTAAGGTACCTACTGGAACCGAATAAGAACCACCTTTATAAGAATTCTTATAATTTTAAAATTTCACGAGTAGAAGTAGAGTATTATATAAAAAAAACAGTTTATCCAAGATTTTTGATTTATAAATGTTTTATTTACAATAAGAATACTAATAAATATGTACATTACTTATACTAATTGTACCAACTAAAATTACATCTAAAATCCTAACATGCGTCAAAGAACTCCTCCGCCTCGTCGAGAAGACTGGCAGCAATACCACGTTGTATGTATTATTCTTATCCAAGATTCTATCAATAACATAAAATACATAGTTAGCATTGCTTTACTAACAAAAACAACCGCTGTTGAAAACGTCTTATTTGGGCTAGATGGCGCTATGCCTTTTTATTAGGGTTCCATAGTTCGAGTTTCGGAACCCTTATAGTTTCGTCATGTCCGTCTGTGCTAGAAACATGAAACTTTGTATAGATATGTGTATTTACTATTTTGACAAAATGCTACAATAAAATAATGAAAAATATTTTTTTTGGGGTACCTATCTCCCCTACACGTAACCAGAATATTGTTGGTTCACTTTTAATTAAAGCACAAAATAATGTACCTATAATATTCCGGGGGCCTGGAGATCCGTAACATAGGTTTCGTACTCAGTACAGACTCCAGCTCTCGCAAAGGAATAAATTAACACCAAAAAAAACAACTTCTGAATTGTAACCACTGTACCTATGTGAGAGAAATAAATAAAACATTTATTTATTCGTTTTTTTTTTGCGTTTACCTGGAGTGTGGGGTATCATTAGATCGGTCTTTTAAAAACATCGAGATTTTTTGATTAAAGTATCTATTTTTGCGAGGTATTGAGCTTTGAAGAGCATATTTTTGCGAAAACAGGGCGTCCCCCCTCTAAAATCTTACCGGCTGTCGTGAAGAACCGGAAAAATATCATGATGGTAGTCCATGTACTGAACTTTGAAGGAAAACTATAACGGATTAGATTGCTCAATTAGTTCTGGAGTTAGAGGGTATTATGGGTGACTACGGAACTACCTAAATACCTACCTAATGTTGAAGGGTTCACGAAGCGAGGTGGACATAGACGGGACAACTCGCAGACGCGGCGGTAGCAATACTGTCGTCATCAACACTGCTATTGTACTCAGAGAGGGACGTTGGGTGCCACAGTCTAATCAAGTATTTGTAAGTAATTAACCTATCCCTTATTTTTAGGGTTCTGTAGTTCCAAGTCTTGGAACCCTTATCTATGGTTTTGTCATGTCTGTCATCTTCGGCTTTCCGACCAAACGGCTAGTGCTAGAAAGATGAAACTTTGCATGCATAGGTATCTACTTAAATACGAGTATGTCACAGGTTTATGGTAAGATCAGGTTTTTGATCAAAAACCGCACTACGTTTTTGTTAGCATTAACAGCGCAGCGTCCATAAATATATTTCGACAACAGATTGCAAAAATATCTCACTTATTAGGTAGGTATCTACTCAAATGATATCTCAAGCACTTTCAGATCGGTCAACGGCCGTACTACGGGGAGTACAATTGTCCAACTTGCAGCCGTTTCTGGAGTAGCACCATGTCGTGGCCTGGCTCTTATCAAGCTTGCAAGCGATGCAGCACTAAAGTTAACCCAATAAATCAGGTAAGAACTTTAAACATAACATAATCCCGTCTTTATCCCCGAAGGAGTAAACAAAGGTGTATAGGAATACATAATGTTTTTCTATGCAAAAATATTGCTTACTTTGCTCAAATAATTTTACTACTTCTTCTTTTGAGTCGATGGCTAACAATCTTTCTTTTCTGCTTAATTTTACTATTGATAGACATTGCGAGTTTAAATTAAATATAATAAAATTACCTGTAAACCACAATATTAAAAAAAAGTATTTTTGTCAAATAATTTGATACTTATCTCGTTAAAACAGGACGCCTCACCCTCTTTAAGAGCTAAACGGCTGTCTCAAAAAAATCTGAAAAATCTTTAAAGGAAAACTATAACGGATTATTTTGGTCAGAAGTTATAAAGGCTACGGTTGACTACGGAACCCTATCCTATGCGTGGCCCGATGCACACTTAGACGGTTTTTAAATGTTCGGGATAGACTCCCATAGTTATAGAACTAGGTAGGAGTATGTTATGTTTATTGAAATGACTCACTCGTAATCTACAATTTTTGGAATATTGGGAAATATCCGTACAAGCACCAAGTGAGTCAATTCATAATCATAATCATCTTAATCATAATAACATAGTATAAAACAAGGTCGCCCGTTCCGTATGTACCTGTATCTTTAAGACTACGCAACGGGTTTTGATGCGGTTTTCACACACGGATAGAGTGGTTCTCGAGGAAGGTTTTTTATAAAATTTGTCAAGCGGGCAAATCCACGGGCGTCCGCTAGTGTATTATAAAACTTTATCTAGCTTTAAAAATATCATTGCAATTTTACTAAGGTATTTACTTACTCTCTTGCAGAGGGAGGTGCGTCCGTCTGACCTAACACGCGAAGGGAAGTCTCAACGCCGAGACCATCCGAGTGATCTTTGCCAAAAATGCAGGGATCTTGGAAGACGCTGTGTCTAATTATTTTTAACGTATTCGTTAAAATTATTGATTATCGAAATTCAAATGCTGAATTTAAACTTTTTTAAATAATCTTTTGACGGCCAATTGCATGATGGTCACGAATAATAATAATTGATATTCATTATGATTCATTTTACTGTTTTAATATTAAATCAGACTTGCCTTATTATGATTGAGAAATATTGCAGTCTAAAGCTTAAAGGGACGGGCAAACTCGTCCTTCACATACGACGTATACCACGCATTATGTCATCTGAACAGGATCTGGCCTATACAATTTGTATGGTAACGAACACACTGGTCATTCACCACGCTGTCTCACAATCACCGCGCCAAACCCGCGAGTTCCCATGCTATCCCACGCGTACGACACTGTCACACACGTTTAGTGTCATAGTGCGTAGATAACGTAAACGTCAGACGTTGTAAGACGTAGGACCAGTGTGTCGCAGTCTCCCACGTCGCGTGGCATACGTCGTATGTGAAGGATCAAGTTATTTGCAACCACACACGCATCTTAACATAGAATAAAACGAAGTCGCTTCCCACTGTATGTCCCTATGTGATGCCTAGATCTCTGAACGGATTTTGATGCGGATTTCATTAATGGATAGAGTGGTTCTCAAGGAAGGTTTTAGTAAACGATTTATCTTTGCCAAGCGGGCAAATCCGCGGGCGTCCGCTAGTTACTTATAAAGGAAGGATGCTCTGTGTAAGTGTTCTGTGTAAGTGTCTCCGAGTTTCTGTGTAAGTGTAAGCATGTACTTCAAGTATGGTGACATATATGCATCAAAGGGTCACTACTAAGGAGCATAGGGCTCCTTAGTAGTTACCCTACTTCCAACATCTCCGGGGCCCCAAACCTAATCTGTAAGTAGTAAACTTACTGACAATCACGGTCGGAATGAGGCAAATAACTTCTGAAATAGTAGGTGCGCCTGTTTGTAATAGACACTAAGTTTACTGGCGAATTGTGGGTGTAATAACCGCCTCTGTCTAACCCTTTAGCGCTGAAGACGAGAGCTGTGTATGTAAATATGTCATCATTCACCGACCCTTTTTCCCAAAGGTCGGCTTTCCAGAACCAGAACCCATGGGCGATATCGAAGTTCTATAGTGAGACCGGTCCGATTTTTATTATAGGACGCCAACTACACCTAACGACTGCCATAGATGTTTGTATGACAACCGGGACCGACGGCTTAACGTGCTCTCCGAATTTGGAAGGGGTCACAATGTCTTAAGAAATGGTCACCAATCCTCAGACTACCCTGGCCTTTGCAATGTGTCAACATAGTTACCATTAGACCACAAGCCCCTCTTAATGAATGTAAATATTATGTATATTGAACTTATTATTTTTTCGCAACGTATGAAATGGTTTCGATATCATGTATTATCATAAGTGATAATAATGATAACAGTTTAACTATAGGTAGATATAGCTAATGTAGGACATACCGTGTGGGATTAACCGGCAAACATGTTGTTTTTATTATTTATATTTTTTGCTGCAAATGGTAAGTTTTATTGCTAATTATTCATTACTTAAAGCACAGATAAAATAATAGTTACCTACGACCTAGCTACATACTATGCTCGTTCAGGGTTCAGGCCGCCTTTTTTGTTCAGATTTTAACTTTTTTTTTGGATTTTATGGCTTGGGTTTAAGCTTGAAGGTTTAGATCTCTACGTATCGTGGTTTCAAGACTCGTTTTTCAACCTTTCCGAACGCCCTAAAACAATATTTTCTGTGTCTAAACCGCAGAGTAGAAAAAATATCTACAGTTCTTTCTGTTCCGTGTACTGAACCATAGTAGAAAAAGAAAACGACAGCTTGCAGACGAACTGTATAGATATATGATGGGACAGCATGATAGGGTCCTTTGCGCCAGTTTACGCAGACTCATTACGCCTACGTCTAGATCGGTCCTTCTGTCATAGGGTTCTTTCCAAACGCTAAGTGCTAGAAAGATGAAACTTTGCATGAATATGTGTTGTATTTACACTATTTAGCACTGACAAAGTACTCAAGCCTGCTGGAAGGAGATTTGTTTACGAATAACCTAGTGCCCTTGTATTTTTATACCTTCTAAGTTTTAGTACCTAAGTAATTTCTTTACTGAAAGAAGAAGAAAAGAAAGAATTCTTTATTATTCCACGTAACCCTAAGACTAAAGAAACACACAGGTAACATAATCAAGAAAAATATAAAACTAAAAAAAAAATAACATGGAATAAACGGCCCAAAACGGCCGTCCCTCTCCGTCTCTAATATAGTTGAAAACCACTGGACCAAGGGCTGGCCCCGAGGCTCAGTGGAGCGACGATATTAGTCGTATAGCGGGCGGGGTGGATGAAATTGACCCAACATCGGAGGGGGTGGCGTGTCATTGGAGCTATGTCCAGCAGTGGACTGATGTGGGCTGATGATGAATGAATAGTTGAAAAGAAACGTCACGTGAACACAAGTAAATAAGAGAAAGAAAGAAAAATAAAAAATATTCATGTTCGTTGTTGCTAAGGTCCCCCCCCCCTACCTACCTCTCCAGGGCCAAAGTCATCCTTGCACGCGGAGCACCTGCTGACTAACGAATGAGGCTGGCAATAATATAATCCCCGAAAACGGCAATTGGATCGCCACTTATTACGTTGGGTCAACGAATTGGCGAAGTGTGGGCGTAATTACCGCCTCTGTCTACCCCTTCTGGGATAATGACGTGATTTGTTTCTGTGTCTATCTATGTAAGTATATTAAATCATCACAAAGGTTTTGAAAAATATTTTTAAGTAATATACTTATTTATTTACAATAAGAATTATAATATACAAAATAAACATAATTATAGACTAAAAATATTTACATTACAAAATATCGTTTAAAAAATCCTCCGCGTCATTGCCGACTAGGAAGGTTCCCAGAATGCTGGCTGTGTTGCCACGTTGGATGGCGATACTTATTCTTTGGGCCAGAAAATAGCCAGCCTTCTGGTCCTGAGAAGCATCGATTAGGCGTTTAGCAATGTCTCAATAAAGGCGGCGCGCACTCGGACCCCATGACCCCAGTGTCTCAACCCCAAACGGCTCAAATATGTAATCACCTGCTAGGTTAGCATATTTACGCCGTTTAAAGCCTTCAGCCGATGCAGCAGCAGCGCCGGCACATCCGGATGTGCTTGGAAGGTGTGAAGGTGCTAAGGTGTCAACGCATGTAGCGTCCCACACCAAAGGCCTTCCCATCTTCCACGGTAGCAACGACATACCGTCCGGTCTCTTTCCATCGCTTCGTGCTAAACCATTTGGTTCACGTACGGCCGGAAGATCTGCGGTGGAAAGAGCCCTACGAATTATGTCGTTTAGAATAGCGTGCCGAGGTACCTATACGACCTGCGCTTCTGCTACAAGAAAGGCCATGGTGTCCCAGATTATCGACGGCTACTCCACAGGTGCAATGATGCGGGGATACACAAGGTGTACCCAGCCGAAGGCAAGTGGCAATGCGGAAGGTAAGTAGCTTCATATACCTACCTACGTACCCCATACCTGGAAATACTTCTGGTGGAAATACTTCTGGTGCATACCAGAGACGTCCGGCAATTGGCAGAAATGGCAGAGCAACAGCGTTTGCGCGGACTTAAAAAAAAATCACCTTATTTGTATCTGTGCCGCTGTGCCTACACTTAAAGTGGGGATTTTTTTTTTCTCGCTATTACCCCATTTTGTGGGGTATCATTTATTAATAAATAAAATTCTTTAATTTCTTTTTAATCAAGCTTTTATCTTCATAATATTGCATTGTCATGCGACCAACGTAGGAGGGCAAAGTTTCAGCTCAATCGAAAACCGGGAAGTGTGTTAAATTTCCAGAGGCAACCGGAGGCCCGGCAACTGAGGTACGTGAGAGCGGCCGCGGAATTAAAAAAAGTGTGTTAAATTTAACTTGCAAAATTTGATTACACGGGACAGGTGAAAGTAAATAAAAGCTTGTAAACAATGAGAGGTTGCTACGATACTTAATCAGGGACTACCATCATGAAAGGTCTTATTTAATTATAAACCTAGCTACATGATAGACTTGACGACCACGAGAGTAAGTCCGTCCTACCTAAATGTATAGACATGTTAAGAGTGCAGCAGATACTCCAGCCTAACGAGTATGCCAGCGTTGCCTTATTAAGGTCGATTCACACATATCAGTGGAGCCTCAGTTCCGACCGGCACAATTCAGTATCAGTGCAAAAATATTCTATCTACCTATGTTTTCTATGAACACGTCAGTGTCAGTGATGACTATGTCGTATTTGACACTGAAATGTGGGCCGCGTTCATAGAAAATGTGTGAAAGATTATTTTGCACTGATAAATCACTGATACTGCACTGTGTCGTAGGCTTCACTGATATGTGTAAATCGATCTTTGGTCGATCGCCTATCGATTAGAATAGCCCGGCTGATATAATACTGAGACCGACCTCTGATATAATCATACCCGCGCTATCAGTCGACAGTCTAAGCTTGTCATTGAAGCGGTATTTTGATTTCTTTTTGTTTTCGAATATCTTGCTGCAAAAGTTAAAACAAGGTAAGAAATTGTTGTATTTTTCTTTGTATTTTTAAGATTAAGTAAATTAGTATTATATAGTTCAGCTGAAAGGTATAAGGTGCTTTTTTATAGTTTAGGTTCTTGTGGAATTAGGTAGGTAAGTACTTATTTTTTTATTTTTTTTTTATTTGGGATCACAGCCATTTTACAATCGTGTGTGTCTACAAACAAAAATTACTAGACACTGACCTATAACAGCTATCCCTACAGTATACCAGTACGTACAGTCGGCCCCAAAAGTAGCTGAACACATTCAAACTTCCAAAACATCTGAACACTAAAAATGTCATAAGTCAGTGACGCAACAAGAGAACAAAATAAACTCAACATACAAAAGGTCCATAAAAAGCTGAGCACTTGTATTCCAAAAGTAGCTGAACACTAGTATTCCAAAAGTAGCTGAACATCATTAACATCATAAGTAGATTAACAAATCATATTTTCAATGTTGTTGCCTGTTAATCTAATTTTGGTGTTCTTGATGTAACACGATTTTTGGTCTTTTGACATGTAGGATAATTTGAGAAAAGTTTTAAAGCTAATATTAATCACCATTGGTGCAGTGGTCCCTATGCCTAGGTTATGGGCACAGCAGGAAGTACTGCAAGAGTACCGAGCCCACGTGCAGCCACTGCGGCAGCCTTCATATGAAGGCCAAGTGCCCCGAGCTGCAGGTGGGAACACAGACTTCCTGGGGTGCGTAATGAACGTAAAACGCCATGCTACTGCTATACTACTACGTTGCAACTGCAATTGGTCAAAAAATTGGTAGCCTGCTAAACTCAAAAGCCACGCGCCAGGATGGCGCCAGAAAGGCATCAAACCGAATGACTGAAGAGTACAATCATCATTAGGTCAAATTGGATTTAGTTACTCCCGACATTACCAACTTCCCAGCCTCTATATCCCAGGAACTGAGCTTCTCACCAAAATTCTGGGCAAAATTTTGTTCCCCCTCCCATCAAAAATTTCATTCGCCTGCAAAAAAAAACCCGGGAATTCTCATCCCGCAAAAATTCCCAAGATTCCCAGTACCCCAAATCTCGGAAACTAAGCATCCCAGGTAAATTTTGGCCTCATTTTTCCGGCCCATGTAAATATGTGAACGCCATCATCCCGCAAAAATTTTCTTCCCAATTATCATCCCACATTCCACAAAACTTGAAGCCCCTATATCCCGGTAACGGAGCTTCCCAGCTCAATTCTGAGCAAATTTTTGTTCCCCTGTACCCCGGCAGAGACGTATTTTATTCGCCTGCAAATAAAAATCTTGGGAATTCCCATCCCACAAAAATACCCAAGATTCCCAGTACCCGATATCTCGGAAACTAAGCATCCTAGGTAAATTTTGACTTCATTTTCGGACCCCCCTTGAACCAACAACGAAGTAATAAAACTCCATCTCTTCTGTGTGTCGCTCAGCCCGTGTGTGCCCCAGTGTGTCCCGACGGCAGTTAAAACAGGAAGTCTGTGTTCCCACCTGCAGCTCCGGGCATTTGGTCTTCATATGAAGGCCGCCGCAGTGGCTGCACGTGGGCTCGGTACTCTTGCAGTACTTCCTGCTGTGCCCATAACCTAGGCATAGGGAGCACTGCACCAATGGAGAATAATTTTAGCTTAAAAGCTTTTCTCAAGTTATGCTACATGTCAAAAAACCAAAATTCGTGTTACATCAAGAAAACTAAAATTAGATTAACAGGCAACAACATTGAAAATATGATTTGTTAATCTACTTATGATGTTAATGATGTTCAGCTACTATTGGAATACTAGTGTTCAGCTACTTTTGGAATACTAGTGCTCAGTTTTTTATGGACCTTTTGTATGTTGAGTTTATTTTGTTCTCTTGTTGCGTCACTGACTTATGACATTTTTAGTGTTCAGATGTTTTGGAAGTTTGAATGTGTTCAGCGACTTTTGGGGCCGACTGTACTTTCTGACCTCCTAAGACCTTAGTAGGTAGGTACTACCTACCACAGAATAGGGAATAAAACGTACTATAGGTACCTACTTACTATTAACATAAAGTAGTTTTCAATTTGTTAATTTATAGTAAGTATGGTATGTACTAAAGTAAAAAATCGTGTAGGTGATAAATTTTTCTTATTTCTACAATTATGTATTTTTTCCGAAAGTACATAACTATCATTTATTTACACACACACACACACAAACGCCTATATCCCCGTAGGGGTAGGCAGAGGTGCATTACACACCCACAATTTGCCAGTATTTTAGTCCCACGTAATAGGGGGCAAGCCTATTGCCGTCACCGGTGACGTTAAGTCCTAAATGGCCGAATGAATTTAATAAAAAGTAGCAGCAATATTGCAATTTAGAAAAAAAAATTTGAAACCCGTTGCCTTGCGATGAAATGTTGATGAAAGGCAACAAAATCTTACGTGCCAGCCGCTATGGCACAGCCAATTAAAGTCCTGGGTGACTCGGACTACTGACATTTATTTACAACTGCAAATACCTACTTTATTTTCTCAATTTTATTATAATTCATTATTTTTTAGCTACTATAGTTACCTATATTAGTTATAGATTCCCACAAAATGAGTGAACCACCTGCATGTTTAACCTGCCCCTACTGCCCGAAGCCTACGCGGCGGTACACTGAGCATGGGATTAAAGTACATATAGGCCATAAACATAACGCTTGCTTATTGCAAGACCGACATAACGAAAACAACATCATTTTACAGGACGGCAGTTTTAAACTTTGTATCTTTAGTATTTCAATAAAAAAGACAGTTTTTGTTTAGAAGTATTTTAATCAGTCTTGTACATTAATTAACTTTCATATTAAGTAGTCACAATATGTGTTATCTTAAACATACTGTTTTCAAAAACCAAATTAAAAAAACAAGTTACACTTGTCATTATTGTAGTAAAAAGTTACTTAGAAAAAGTATTACTCATAATTATGTCATCCTTACAATAAAAACAATAAAAAAAACACAATTTAAGTTAAATTATGACTTTGTTGCTAATAAGTGTCATACTAAAAACTAAAATAAAACAAACATAAACACAAACAAATTCTTAGGAACGTCTGTTAAAATGAGTAAAGTCAAAGTAAAAATACAAAATTAACAACTTAAACTTAATAAATGCAAAACCTCACGATGTAAGTTAAGTAGATATAATTAACAAACTTACTAACGAATGAGAATATAATTCTCTAAAAAAAACTGCAGCAATTCTTCCTTATTCTAAATTAAGTATCGGTAATCACAACCAATTTCTATGGCACTAGTTTTACAGTAGGTATCTAAATAAATTCTAAAAAAATAGTAACATCTTTTAAACTTAATTAACTAAGTCTTTCAATAATCACAGAATTAGGTTTTAAGTAGGAACTAATTAGATAATTTAAAATTATCGTTACTAACTGTTAATCGCTAAATGACAGTCTGTTAATTGAGTCTTAATCACATAAGTTATACTTACAACATACATACAAAATATCAAAATTCTTATAAATTTTCAAAAAAAGGTTTGTAAAAAGATGGAATGTGTTTTTTATTTACTAACTCCATTAAATCACTTTTTTTCCTTTCTGAAATACCAGGTTTTTGTGCAAAAGCTGGTTTCCATTGAGGATTAATGTTCCTTCGTTTGATTATGACAACCTCTTTAAACTCTTGAGCTTCGTAAGAAGTTTTATAAAATAATGAATTGGGACATTCTTTCCTTACTTCCAGTATTTTAGCTTCATTGATTTTCAATGGTCCGAGATTCACACATCCTAAGCTTGAAAACAGTTTTGTTTACATCATAGAAGAATTCATAATTCAATTCATGTACTTTAAAAGGAGGTCCATTCCTTTTAGCCATTTTTATAGCAGATACAAAAGATTCCGGTGTGTACATAGGCCCGCTTCTCACTTGACGTTTTATCTGCCTTTCAATTAATGAGTGGACGGCGTCCCCCTCATTTTGGGTGTGACCCTTAATTAGGTATTTATGTGTTATTTTATTTATATTAAGACAACGTACCGCATACAAATACATCGATACCATGAATTTGTTTTTCTGTTGCCCGGCACAGTTATCACTATAGAATACTATCTCCGTTTTACCAGCATCTGATACATTTTTCAAATAGTCAAAAACACAACTACCCAGTTCGCAGGCAATTGAACGACAGCCTGCAAATCATAGACAGCAATCAAAACATGTGGCTCTGTTACGTTTTTGTCACTTTCTTTCTCCAATCTGGACTAACGTTTTTCTTTTTGGTGGGTGTCGTAGGTTGCCTGTAGACCTTGTTTTTCAGTTGCGTCAGCATTTTCATAAACAGTGCAAAATTCGCATAAGTCCTTTTTAGGTACAAAAAATGAAATATTAAAGTCCTTCGTAAAAAAATTATAAAATAATGCGTAATTCCCAAAAGGTTTTCCATTTGCTTTGCAATGATCTTCATAATCTTTATGAAGGTCAATTATCGTTTTGCCACCATCAATATAAAGCTTTGAGGTATATTTATATGTTGCCCTAGTATAGTGACTCTCAATTTTAGGAATAGACTCAATGAATTCAGAGATCCCCTGCTTAATGCCATCCTCAACTCTCTTTTGATGACCATGCTTTCCACGTTTATCATTTTCCAATAATGATCCCGCTAATTTATTTTGTTTTTCTATAACATTACGAATTGGTTGGTCGTTTATGTCTAAAGTATTCTTAAAAAACAGTTTACAAACACGAATATTAACGCCATCCTTCTTAAAATAATAAGAGCGATTATTATCTCTGGGTTTTCTGGACATAGCGATACCGTGGCTGAATAGTTTGTATACAGTTGGAAATGAATTGCCGCTGTAGCTCTATGTCACCTAAATCCCAATAAGAATTAAAAATAAACGTTCGATCGTTTTCGTTAAAGGCAAGGGAACATTGTAATTTGCATGCATCTGAGCTGCCTGGTTTCAATTTTCTCTCTGGTCTTATTTTCTTTGTTGCTGTATGAGATTCGTAAGCTTTACCTGTATTTCGTGCCTTTTTTAAAATGTTTCATCTCCAGTTTTCTTCTTTTCTGGGACGTTTTCTGCCTCTCTTTTCGGGAGTGCTAGATGTCGTCACCAATACTTCGTTACGCCGAGGAATTCTTTCATCTTCACTAGAACTACTTTCTGCATCCGGTACATAATCTCTGTCTTTATCTGAATTGTCAACGTTTTCATAGGGATCAGGAAGTTGTAGACCGCTAGTTGAAGCCATTGATGAATAGTATGGAGCATCTGAAATTGAAAGTATAGAAAAAATAATAATGTGGGTAGTCAAACATTAAAATAATGTTATAATTGTTTAATAAAGGGGAACATACCTATACTCAGCGAAGGTGAGATTATTTGGTAATTTCCTTCATTAATTCCTGTTGTTACATTAGATTCAACGACATCAGGCGTCTCATCTTCACTGGATGAACTTGAAGAGCTCGAGGAACTCGACGAACTAGACGAAGATGACGAAGAAGAGGATCTGGATTTATTTCTCGTATATTAGAATCCATAACTGGTTTCGGTGATATAATGGTAGCATAATTTTCTTCTTCGTCGTTTTCATCAACACTATTAACGAGATCAACAACCGCCCTCGGGATGCCTAAAAAGAAGTTTTGATTTTAATTAACATAAAAAGTGTACACTGTATTAACTGTAATACAGTCATAACCTAAAATAATAATCTTAAGTAAAGCTATATTTGCTGCAATAACGATATAATCCTGAATGTATTAAGTAACAACAATGTTGACGTAGTGTGATTATGTTGCAATAACGTCATAATGCAAAATAATACAAATATACATGTAGTTCGTTCTGCAATACCGTCATATCGTTAAATAATATAAATAGAAATACTTTATGTTTAATTACAATAGTGACATAACACATAATAATCCTACATTGTTACAATATTTATTTAAAGAAAGGTACTTACCATTTGCTGCAATATAGTATTATTCCAAAATATGACGTCCTTCACGAGCAAGATGCGTGCGTTGGCCTTGAATATTTTGGTGTAACTGAGATGGAACGATATTGAAATTACATACGATGCGCGTCGACAGCGCGCAATTTAGACACTTAACGCCATCTGGCGAATTGGAATTGAAGCATGCTGTTGTCTTTATTGCACCGAAAAATACATCGATAAAGCTTTGTTTTTACATCCTTATCTATCTATCTAAAATATCAAGATTTTGAAATATGTCGTTGTTGCAATAAGTAAGCGATAAAATTATTTCTGGGCCGGATGCTACCGCACAGTCCTCTTCGGTCGCTGATGGTTCCCGTCAGGCTCAGCCGATGTCGTCCCAGGGTCTCCTCCGAGGCACTTCAGACAGGTTAGCTTATTTAATAAGTCGCATACCTTTACTACGACATTTTCCCAAGGGAGCGAGGAATTTAGGGGCGGGAAAATTGTGTGACGTAATTGGTACGTGCGTAGGTATAGACCTTATCGATGGCTCGTGTTCGCTTCTTACCTTCGCACACAGCGCGTTTAAGGTTCTGTCCAGGAAACGTCATGGGAACATGACTTCCAAGGAGAGGGTGAACATCACGTCGTTGGAGTCCCTTTGCAATCCTGAAGATGTTTGAAGTCATAAGTCCTTAGGAAATCGCCGTCTCTGCAACAGAGAGTGACGTGCGTGGTGCTGTCTGAGCAAATGTACCGATCTCCGACGACACATTTGCTCAGAACGGGCCAGAGACGCTGGCGGCCCTTAAGCTCAAGCACCCAGGTCCATCGCTTCAGCTCTTCTTTTCGGCTGCACCAGGTACACCAACTCCAACTCTAAGTGCCACGGAGGAAAAGGTGGCGCAGACACCTTTTCCAATGGCTTCGCAGTGGGCCTGGACTGCATCCGTCTCGCTCAACCTATGTTAGGGTAGGCTCTTGAACTTCTTGTTCTATGGGCAGTTAAATGTGGAGTTATGCCCTTATCCCCCGGGGAAGATTAAGTTTTTGATTGTCAATTGTACGTTATAGTCAGTATTTTGGCTTTTCGTTTCGTTTCTTGACCGCGAAGAACGCGTGTAACTCGGATTGCGTCGTGGTTAAATTGGACATACGTAATGCGTTTAATATTCTGGAAAGAGACGTTATTTTGCGTGAGGCTGAAATCCACTACCTCCACTTTATCTGTTTCCACCAAGTATACGGCCGTCCTTCCAATTGCTTCTTCAAAGATTCATCTGTCACAAGTTGGACATAGCAAGGGGACCCGTTTAGGCCACTAGCCTTCAACCTGGCGGTTTATAACGTTATGAAGAATGTGAAATCTTCTTGGACGTGTGGTTTTCCATTAGAGGAACACCGGAAGACGTAAACCAGGACTTGGAAACCATTTTCTCCCGCCTTAAGGAACTAGGGCTTAAAGTTAACACTTCCAAGTGCGAATTCTTATCTTGCAGTGCTTCAGCTCGTGGTTATTTTCGTCCCTTTTCTTCTCTTTCCTCATAGATCTCTGTCCGAAAACCTTCTCCCTTTAAGGATCATCTATTTTTCTCGATGCTTTACCTGAAAATGGTACCTGCTTTAATGGAATCGTCACTTGTCACTATCATGCTCCGGTCTAACGATAATGGGGCGCAGATACCCTATGTGTGTCCGAGGCTATAGGTGATTGGTGGGCAATCAGTGGCGGGCCGCCGATTCCCGTTGGCCCACCACATACATAGAGGGCTTAGGATGAATTGGTGACGAGATTAACCCTCAACCGCCTGTTGGGTAGTGTCTCGGGGAAAGATTTGGCATGTTTAGGTTCTGTCTAACAATCGGAGTCCGTGGCATAGTTGAGTGCGCTACCCTCGCCACACAGCGTAGCAGTGGCAGCGTGGCACTGGCTTGTCATTAAATAAATTAAAGAAAGTAAAAAAAATTGTCTTTTAAATATTTTATTTCCATGGAATGTAATTCCTTATTTAAAGTAAATCATATTTTTTATTTAAAGAATACCTAACCCCGAAATCATTAATTCAAAAATCATTAACATTTGAATCATTAATTTACCGAACGAGATTTCTTCAAAACCAAGGCGAAGAAAATCCTCATCTATCAGATGAACAGTGGTTGGCTGATCTAGCTTTTCTGATCGATATAACGTAGTATCTCTCTGCTCTTAACGAGCAAATTCAAACAAAAGATCAACTATGTGTGCAATTATATGAACACAATCAGGCGTTCCTCAAGCTTAAATTCGTCAAAAAACGTAGCCAATTCTCTTCTTAAATCTAGTGTTGATAAATGTAGAATTAACTTTGATTTTCAGTATATTGACTTTGTCACTATAAAACAATGGTAAGTAAAATGTTTTAAGAAAAAACTTTTTAAAATTATATAATAGCATTAATTTTTCGCAGAATTAAAAGGACAACAAAACGTCGGAAAAAAAAATATATACAGCGATATGTTGCCAGAAAGTAAAAGTATTATAAAAAAGCTAGATTCAGACCATTGTGGGCAAATAGCATCTTTTAAAATCACTAAAGAAAAAGTTATAAAACGTAAAATATTATGTAGACCAATAACTGGTGACCGCTTGGAACGTATGAGGGTTGGACTTTGCAATAAAATTCCATTCTTAGACACTGGCTTAGATCCAAATGTAATGTATAAATTATTTTTTGATTCTTTTTACAACGAGTTCAACTCCATATTCAAGTCTAAGGAGGTCATGATTAGTGATAGTCCTACTTTCAGTGAATGGGCCACTGAGGGTATACACAAAAGTAGACAAAAACTTTATGAACTATACTCAGAAAGACAGCTTAATAGATCAGTTGAATTTCTAGATTATGTTAAAACTTATTCAAAAAAGTTTAAAGCAGATTGTTTAGCAGCTAAATCAAAATATATAAGTGATAAAATTCTCAATAGTGCAGACAAAGTTAAATCTACTTGGAAAATTATAAACGCGGAAAGAGGTCAACAAAAATTAAATGATAATCATTTTAAACTTAATATAAATGGTAAAATAACTACATCAGACTTCGAGGTCGCTAACGAATTTGAAAATTTTTTCTCCCGAATTCCTGTAGATTTGACAAAAACCCTAGGCTCTTCAACCCCCATTGCAGAATCTTTGTTAAAAGCAAACGTTCCTTGTTGTAACGTTATATTTAAATTCAGTAAAGTTAACATAAACACTATCTTAAAAACTTTTAAATCTTTAAATATCAAGAAAACAGCTGACCTCTGGGGCATCTCTGTGTATTTAGTAAATTCTTTTATTGAAATGGTTGCTCCTGAACTAGTAATAATATTTAATAATTGTGTTGATAGTGGTGTGTTCCCTGATTTAATGAAATCTAGTAAATTAATTCCCCTGTTTAAATCGGGTAGTACTTCAGATCCGTCCAATTTCCGTCCCATTTCTGTACTACCTACATTTAGTAAAATTTTTGAAAAAATTATGCTTAATCAAATGCAAAATCACTTTAACGTTAATAAACTATTACATACAAAACAATTCGGTTTCACTCGTGGTCGGTCCACCACTGATGCCGGTATTAAATTATTAGAGTGTATATACAGGGCCTAAGATGATTCATATGATGCTTATGGTGTATTCTGTGACTTATCTAAGGCCTTCGATTGCGTTCAGCACCAGACCTTAATTAAGAAACTTGATCATTACGGAATCCGGGGGACGGCCTTGAATTTCGTCAATTCTTACTTAAGTGATAGGGTCCAGAAAGTAGTGATCAATGGTAAACAGTCACCTGGTTCTCCTGTAGCAATGGGGGTACCGCAGGGTTCAATTTTGGGACCTTTTCTTTTTCTAGTATATATTAATGATCTCCCTCACCTCATAAGAGACGACCACGAGGTAGTTTTATTTGCTGATGACACTTCTTTAATATTTAAAGTTAAACGTGGACAGCGCGAACTTGACGATGTAAACATTGCCCTCTCTAGGATAGTCCACTGGTTTTGTGCTAATAATTTATTATTAAATGAAAATAAAACTAAATGTGTAAGATTCACCTTACCTAATGTAAGACTTGTTAAAACCAGTGTTAAGGTTAGGGATGATATAATAGAATTGGTCGATGACACTGTCTTTCTGGGCATAACGTTAGACTCCAAATTGCAATGGGGGCCTCATATCGGGAAAATTTCGGCCAGGCTTAGTTCAGCAGCCTATGCTGTCAAAAAGATCCGACAACTTACAGACATTAAAACGGCGCGTCTTGTCTACTTCAGCTACTTCCACAGTATCATGACATATGGCATACTACTGTGGGGTAACGCTGCCGATATTGAATGCATCTTTGTGTTGCAGAAGAGGGCTATCCGGACTATCTATGGAATGGGGTCTCGGGAGTCATTAAGAGATAAGTTTAAGCATATTAACATCCTTACAGTGTATGCACAGTATATTTATGAAATTTTATTGTATACCCACAAGAACAAAAGTAAATTTGTGAAAAATAGTGATAATCATAATCTAAACTTAAGAAATAAGGATAAACTGGCTGTTCCTAAATTTAGGCTTCATAAAGTGAGTAATTCTTTTGCGGGGAACTTTATTCGAATGTACAATACATTGCCAACCGAAATAGCAAATTTATCTGTCAATAAATTTAAAAAACTAATAAAAAGTAAATTGTGCCATAAAGCTTATTATAGTATTAATGATTTCTTAGATGACAAGGCGGCCTGGTTGTAACAACGTAACGAATTGCTCCTTTCTAAATAACTCTGTATTAGATTTAAGATGAAATATTTTGAAAAAAGCCGAGCTGAGTTTCTTGAGGGCTCTTCTCAGTCTCGTTGCATTTTGGAACCCTCGGTAGAGTCACACCAACTTCTGACGAATCTAAATAATTTTCTGAAAATTTCAAAGATAATAAACGTTATTTTATTTTATTTATTTTATTTTATATTTCGACAATTGTTTCGCCTCTAAACGAGGCATTGTCACTATACTTAAAACTTTTAAACAACTAAATATAAAAAACACCGAGGATCTTTGGGGCATTTCAACTAATATAATAAAATCAATAGTGCCCGCTATAGCGCCTCACCTTGCATTCATATTCAATAAATGTATAGATGAAAATCCGTTTCCTAATCTTATGAAGTACAGTAAAATCATTCCTTTATTTAAAGCAGGAGACAAAAGTGATCCTTCAAATTTTCGACCTATATCCATACTCCCAACCCTCAGTAAAATTTTTGAAACAATAATATTTAATCAATTGCTTTCACATTTTACAGACAATAAGTTACTTCATAACAAACAGTTTGGTTTCACTAAAGGCAGGAACACAACGGATGCAGGAGTTGCACTTGTGAAACATATATTTGATGCTTGGGAGGAAAAGCAGGATGCCATTGGTATATTTTGTGATCTATCAAAAGCTTTTGATTGTGTTGATCATGAGACTTTGCTACTAAAATTAGGTTATTATGGTGTTTTGAACAGCTCACTTGGCTTACTCGAGTCTTACCTCACTGGTAGAGTACAAAAAGTAAACATTAATGGCACCGACTCTTCTGGCGCCTCATTAGTCATGGGAGTACCCCAGGGCTCGATATTAGGACCCCTTTTATTCTTAGTATACGTAAACGATCTTCCTTATTTCACTAAAAATCTTTGTGAGATAGTATTATTTGCTGATGACACATCATTAATTTTTAAAAGTGATAGACTAAAAGTAGCACTTGACGATGTAAATAATACCCTTTCGAAAATATTGCATTGGTTCACAAGTAACAACTTGCTGCTCAATGCGAAGAAAACAAAATGTGTAAAATTTACTATGCCCAATGTTAGACAGGTGGATACTCATATTACTATGAATAATGAATTAGTTCAAATAGTCAATACCACAGTTTTTCTTGGGATAACTCTAGATAGTAAACTACAATGGGGTCCTCATATCACAGCCTTGGCAGGAAGACTTAGCTCAGCTGCCTATGCGGTTAGAAAGATAAGGTCACTGACTGACGAAAAAACGGCACGATTAGTTTATTGTAGCTACTTTCATAGCGTTATGTCATATGGTCTGCTGCTGTGGGGCTCAGCTGCCGATATTGAGACAATATTCATATTACAGAAACGAGCTATATGAGCAATCTATAGACTCGGACCCCGTGACTCGCTGAAAGAACTATTTAAAGAAATTAATATTTTAACAGTTGCTTCTCAATATGTTTACGACAACATTTTATATGTACGGAAGAACATAGATCTCTTCAAAAAAAATTCCGATAACCATAATTTTAATACAAGAAATAAAAATAAACTGGCAATGACAAAAATTAGACTTCATAAAGGGTCGTCAAGTTGAGCGCCACTCTCTATAGTATTCCTGTGTACTATGCGAGTCGCACATTCGCCAGACGTCGCCACAGCTTACCATCAGACGGCTGGCGTCAATTTGTCAACCTAAATTTATAAAAAAATCTAAAAAAACTTTCTAAACGGTTCAAGGACTAGCAATAAGTAGCTATTATTAGGCTCTCAAGATCGTCAAAGAGATTTTTGACTTTGGTGACTTCTGACAAGTCTTTTAAAGAACCTTACTAAACCTACTGTTATCCAGGTGGTGCCCAAGACACACATGACACTATTGACTTAGAAGTGCTTATCGTCAACCCAGTTCCACTGTCGGAGACCAAACCGGGAACCGGATCGCGTATCGTCGGAGGCTCGCCAGCTGCAATAGAAAGTTATCCTTTTGCTGTACAGGTATTTGACATTTTTTCGTATAATTTGCACTGACAACATAAAAATAAAGATTGAACCGCGAGTAACTATTTTTAAACCTATAGATTCAAACCGTTGAAAAGGTGTATAGGTAGTGTATGGTTTCGATGGTCGGCACTTGGGGGAACTTATAGTAATAGGTAAGTATATGATAAACAAAGACTTCTACAATGAAAGAGTGTAGAAGTGTATGTTTATCATCCTACTAATATTATAAACGCAAAAGTTTGTGAGTATGTAAGTATGGATGTATGGATGGATGGATGTTTGTTACTCTTTCACGTAAAAACTACTGAATGGATTTTAATGAAACTTTACAATAATATAGCTTATACATCAGAATACCACGTAGGCTACAATTTTTAAAGATATTGTGTGAATTGTTCAAAATATGACGCGGCGCGACGGGAACGGGAAAAAATCCAAATTACCACGCGGACGAAGTCGCGGGCAACCACTAGTGTTTAATAAGTGTTTATTTGCATATGCTACCCTAAGACGTACTACCTTACCACACGTGGTTTCAAAGGCCTTAAGTTACAACGTTTTCTTACTGGTTACAACGCGTTGTAACTTAAAACAGGATCTTACGATAACATCATTTAAAGTATGCAATACTTCGTATTGTGCTAGCCTTAAAGTACCTACCTACTTTGCTCAGAATCAATATATATGCACCACAGAAACGAATAACCAGAAACTAACACCACAGAAACTATTCTGTGGTTGCACTATCCAATCTATATCTATAGATACTTCTATACTACTGTTTTAAAGAGGAAAGATTTTGTAATAAAAAAACTCAAAAACTACTGTGCCGATTTCAAAAATTCTTTCACCATTGGAAAGCTACATTCACCCTGAGTAACATAGGCTACTTTTTATCCCGGAACCGGGAACGAGTAAACTAAATCACGCGGGCGGAGCTGCTGCGATCAGCTAGTGGACTATATATATATAGATACTCAAAAAGTCGGATACTCTAACCTCGTAAAGTGTAAGTACAACATAAAGAATTGGCCAAGTGCGAGTCGGACTCGCGCACAAAGGGTTCCGTACCAAAACGGCAAAAAGTCACGTTTGTTGTTCGGGAGCTCCCTTAAATATTTATTTTATTTTGGTTTTTAGTATTTATTGAGCGAAGTGAGCCAAGCGAGCAAAGTCAATCTTAGGCGACTCATGTATTTCGTTTGTACGCATGCTCCTCCTAAACGCCTGAACCGATCTGCTTCAAACTTACCACAGTGATAACGTGTGGCGTGAGGGTGGTTTAGAACAAAAAAATTGTAAAATCGGACATACCATCGAGGAATAATCACCGAAAAAAGCAATGGTCCCATTGAAAACAATGTAAAATTTTCACGTGCAGAATTTCATTGATTTTCATACGTTTTGCAATTAAAAAAGTTTGAACATAAAAAAATTAATCGTTGTCGTTCGAAAATTTAACACTTCGCTCAGTTTTTTGCAACAGCAGCATGCATTGCATAGGTACCTAGTTATAGAGGCAACAGAAATACATCTCCTATGAAAGTTTCAACTTTCTGTCACGGTTCATGAGATACAGCTCAAGACAGACGGACTGATGGACGGACAGCGAAGTCTCAGTATAGGGTTCCCAATTTACCCTTTGGGTACGAAACCCTACAAATACAGATAAGGGCGTTTTCAGATTGCACGATAAGGACACACGATATCGTCACGAAATCGTGTGTTGTTATCATTATGAACAATATGAACCCAAATTGCAACAGCCAGGAAAGATCTAACCTACAATATCTGCAGTCCGAGCACCGATGCACGATCCCGCTCACGCAGGGCCTCTCTCACCCCCAAGTTAGGTTATGTAACGGCCTAGTTTGTTTCCTAATTTTTTTGGACTGGGCGAACCGATTTTGAAATTATTTTTTAATTGAAAACTACTGCTTCCCAAGTTAATTTGGTCTCATTCCGACGATTATTTGGAGACATTCTGGTACTTTGGAGTCGTTTTTTGTGTCAAAGTTTGACGTGTTTTTCGTCATAGTTATAAAACTTGAAAATATTTTCAGATTCTGGCCAATAACCGGCTATCATGCGGCGGTTCCCTTTTAACAACCAGAACCGTTCTCTCTGCCTCGCATTGCTTCGTCGACGACAGGTAAGTTGGATTAACGCAATACGTTGTAAAAATCTAAATTAAGGATCGAAGGATTTCCCATTTGCTATCCAAGTGAAAGAAAATTTGTCCAGCTAGGACAGGAGCAAGTCCAGCCTAAGGTTTCCCTTCGATTTTGGGACTTATGGCATCCCAGCCTTAAATATATTTATTATGTTTGTTGGCTTCATGGAGTTCCACCATTATATTAGAGGCCCAAGCCATCCTCACCTGAAAGTGTACATCTGCCGAGTAACGGACGAGACTCTGGCAAACTTAAAAGTGGTAATTTAGTGACAATAGGCTCACGTCTTATTCAGTAGGAACAACAAATGTAAGGGACTTTAGCCCTTTAAGTGTGTTTTAATATTAATACTCATGTAAATGATTTCAGAGGAAGGCCGCTGAGAGTCAGAACGTTCTCGATACGAGCTGGATCTACGAATCTTAACACAGGTGAGTAAACAACGGATTCTGGGCAAGAATCAGATGTTTTGACTTGAATCGATTTATGTGATCGCATCCCCAATTCAGGGCTCCAAACGATAAGCTTAAACTCCTTATACGAAACGTAATTAACAACTCAGTACCCCATAGAATTAGAATGTCTCCCAAGCCGTTTGGACATAAAGACATATACTTACCTACGTTAAGGATAGTCCGCTACGCTACAAGTCCATCTAATAATTATGTGTCTTTTTTATTCAGGAGGTACAGTCGTATCAGTAGAAAACATAGTGCTACATCCGCAGTACCATCATCCAACATTAAACAATGACGTGGCGGTTCTCAAAGTCAGAGCTGGCCTGACGCTCAGTAACAGAATACAGCATGCTGGTATTCCTGGGCAGTGGGCCGCTGTGCCAGATAATAGCACAGTAATAGTTGTTGGCTGGGGCACCACATGGGTGAGTAATGTAATCCAAACCTAAGTAACCAGTCTTCTGGTCCTGAGGTAGTATACATATAAGTTTATGGTCCTGAGAAATATAATTAAATCCAGTTGACCGACCTAACGAAGCGTCCACATTTGACGAGAACGTACTGGAGAATTTTGCTTTCGCATGTATGTATGTGCCACATTTTTTATCCGATCTCCATGAAACTTGGTACAAGTGTGTACACACAATTTAAAACACATTTTTATCGTGAGCTTTTTTTGATTGAAAGGAAATGTCAAAAGGCCACATATATTTAATGTTCGCGAGGTCTGTTCGAACGTCGTATACGGCGACAGCGTATACGACGACCGCGTTGGTCTATGGTTCGACCATTCGGCTAAAAGTTCCTCCGTGTCATCATTGCTAACTTTGAAGGTGATGGATGCTGGCTACGCTGCCACGTTGTTGGCAATAGTAATTCTTTGAGTCGGGAAATAACCAATCTTCTGGTCCTGAGAAGCATAAGTCTCTTATTAGACCGAGCGAGCAAAAAGTCTAAATGTCGAGACGACACTGGACAATTTTGCTTTCGTATGTTTGTCAGTACGTGTGTTCCGGGCTAACAGCCACACTTCACAAGCACAGGCTTGCAAGGTCTACTGTTCGCACTGAAACCCGCGCAATGCCGAGGCCAAATACTAATTGTATTCTACTGTGATTACAGGACGGAGCACAAGCACCCTCATCAGTGCTAATGCATGTGGCCGTCAGGACTGTGAACAGGAATACCTGCTCGAGTAACTATAACAGGGATGGGTTGTATAATGCCATCTCGGAGAACATGATGTGTGCTGGACTGCTCGGGATTGGAGGTCAGTGACATTATAAACAGCGCCGCTTAGCGATCAGACTAGAAGGTGCGACGGGTAAGGTGCTAATGACTTGGTTTCCAGACATATTAAGTAACTAGCTGTTGCCTGCAGCTCCGCCTGCGTGTTATAGTTTTCTTGATCACCAGTTACTTATTTATTATATATAGATGTTGCCCGCAGCTCCGCCTGCGTGTTATTTTAGATCGACATAACTTTTTTATTTATGAACCGATTGAAATAATACAAACCTTAAATGTTAAGTTGAACAAACCACAACGCATTACTGAAAACCGCATTCAAATTGGTTAAGCCGTTTCAGAGATTAGCGTGTTCAAACATTCAGACAAACAGACAAAAATTCTAAAAACCATTGTTTTGGGTTCTATTGCGTTCATAAAGCCCCCCTACAAAAGTTTCTCTATTATATCTTCGATGTACAGACAATGACCACTTACAATTTTATTATATGTATTGATTGATAAATAAGACACCTGAACACAGGTGTGCTACACCAACACTTAACGTAGAGATAATAAAATTAAGAGAGCCATAGAAACCCTTTGCCGGCGCAATGGGATTATCCTATCGAGGTCGTACCCATACTTTACAAGCAGATTACATCGGTGATAGTCACTAGCTGACGCTTCTAAGGCAAGAGTAAGTCTATGGCAAGACGGTTTCTCGATGCCCACTTTCATCCCGCGCCGGCAGAGAAACTACCTCCCGGACACAAACTCCCCTGGCCAACCTGGAAGGCGCTTAATAGACTGCGGACTCAGGTTGGCCGATCCAAAGACAACCTATCCAGTTGGGGATACATTGACTCTAGTGAGAGTCAATGTGATTGTGGTCTGGCACTTCAAAGCATGAACCACATGCCGGGCAACCCGGACACGAGAGCAGACCTATACGAGGCCAGGCCAAGTGCGATACGCGCCGCAGAGCACTGGGCCAAGGCGATTTAATAAAAATTATGTGAAGAAGAACTAGCTGAGCCTTGTATTTCAGGTGCCGACGCTTGCCAAGGGGACTCTGGAGGTCCTCTCATCTACAATGGCGTCGTGGTTGGAGTAACGTCATGGGGCAGCCAGTGCGGAGATCCCTCACTGCCAGGAGTGTATGCTCAGGTGTCACAATACTCTTCTTGGATCCAGGGAACGGTTAGTATCACTACTTGAACTCCATACACACCACCAAAACAACCGGGGTGACTTTGACTGACTTTGCACCTATTTTGGTATAAGTGTAACTCATAAAAGTCTAATAAAAAGACCTATCAATATTTTTACCAATAATATGGATAGGTCTTTTTATTTGACTTTCTGAGATTAGTTGGAGCCCTAAAACAAAATCCTTGTGGTCTAACTACAGTACTTCGATATCACCAAGTTGTGGAGTACAGATGGTAGTCGCTCCACGGAAAATATCGAAGTTGAGCCGTGAGCAGTTAGACTGGTACCCCAATGAACTTATGTTCACAGACGCTTTTGGGAATTTCACGTAAATAACATTCGCTAGGGACTGTAGCGGCGTAAGAAGGGCGTAATATCTTTATATGGGATGGGGCAGTTTTTTTTCCAATATGCAACGAGTTTTTTTAAATAAGAATAAGTGGCGAAAGAAGTCACGAGTGTCTGCTTGTTACTCTTAGTAACCTCTTAACGAAAACCTCGGAATTCTTCCAACCTGGCTGGAAACTTGTATAAATTTACATTAGGATATCCTAAAACTTGTGTCAAAACCTATGGTAAGGTGTCCGCGTCTATTATTTGAGGTCGAAAGGTCCCAAAAATCGTTTTTAGCATAAATCTCGTTTTCTATGGGTTTCTTGCTATTTGTACTCGTATTAAAATATTGTAGGGTATTGAATTCCCTACATTTTTACCTTGGCAGCTTTTTTTATACGCTGAACCGTTTTCGAGATAGAAGGCGAAGAGAAAGCGGTTCAAAACATAACCATTGTTGACGCGTTCAGTTAATGTTTCCAACAAGGTTGGAAGAATTCCAAGGTTTTCGTTAATTTAACTGGCCTACAGGGGAATTTTGTCGATAAGATAGGTACTTTGTATTTTATAGTTCGTGAAGTTAACTTGTAAAACTATTACTTTTTTCAGGTGAATGGCTTAGGTGGTGCTGAGAGCAGTCGAGTAGGAATCGCAGCTGTAGTGTTGCCACTTATATTTTTATTTATCGCTTCCTAAATACCATGTTTCTCTATTTATTCTAACTAATTAAATAAACTGTTTATCTAATCTAATCTACATTTCTGTTCTTCTACATTTCCATCCGAAGGGTTGCCTGTAAGAAATCAAAGGCCGCCATTTGTACATATTCAAATCTGAATTCTTTTTTTATGTATTTTGTATTGGTGTACAATAATAAATAACTATCTATTGTATTGTACTGAACATACAACCTTTGAAAATTGTTTATAGTGAAAGCATACAACTAGATGATTGAAAACTAATTGCCGAGTTGACTTCAATCGATCGATATATTCAACCAATGATATCACAGAAAATACAGACACGTGAACAAATTGATACACCTTTTTTTAAAATAATGACATTATGTGTGTTCTAGTATAATTATAATTGACAATATAAAATATGTTCTGTTTGTTTTTATTAATATTTTTATTTGGTGATGACATTTTATTTATTAATTTAATTGACTAATTTATTAATTTTATTATTATGAGTTCCGACTTGTACATAATGCAGATGACATTTTAATTGTAATGTAGGTACCTACCTATCTAACTTCCATTTATCTTTTTTGTACGCCAATCTTTGGCAGACCATAGAGAAACACTATTATGTATTTTTTTTAAGACCTGGAATGTACCTATGATCACAAAATAAATGATTGATTGATTGATTGATTTAAAATTATCTGCGTTATCATTGGTTGTCGACTGAAGTCGACTATGCGTTTGCTAGGGCCTGCAGGAGATACTACACGAACTAGTCTATGTAACCTAGAATACCGTTTGTTTATAAAAGTAATCTGTAAATATACTTTGACCTTTACCCACATGTACCTATTTGTGTAGTAAGTTTATTTTTTTACAAATATTTTTATATGACAATGTGTTTTTTCTTTTAACTATGACCTTCACTTCTAATCTACTAAGAGGAAAGATTGGGTTGCTTCTTTCAAGCGACTAGACTCCGTAACTAATGATCCGATTTTGAAAATCCTTTCACTGATATGTAGCTACATTGTCCCTGAGTAGAGACAGAGAAAACTATATCACGCAGGCGGAGCAGGGGCGATTAATATTGCGATTTTGTAGGTAAGTAAAAGTGGGGATATCTTTTTAAGAAACATGAGTAGATAGGTAGATATGGGCCTTGGGTATGTGCCGCTCTTTGGTAAACTTAACGTTGCCCGGTTAGAGGGCGGAGGTTATACGAGCATACGAGCTACTTACGATATCGAGTAAATGATCGTTAATCGATAATTTAGCAGCAGTAACTTTAAGGTAAGAATGTAAATTATCGTGGACATTATCGTCACGATATTGTGCAATGGGAAAACGTCCTATCGTGTGTCGCTATCGTGCTATGTGAAAACGCCCAATAGGAGTGCCACCTACATACAGTGCCTAATAATATAGAATACCGGACCGCCATTCCTCACCGCGGGCACATGGGGGCACAGAGGATCCATTTGTACACTAAAATCCATCATGAACAAATGATCAGATCAGACAAAAGAACAAAAGATCAATCAAGGAACTTAAAAACCGGCGAAGTGCGATTATGACTCGCGCACAAACGGTTCCGTACCAAAACGGCAAAAAAATCACGTTTGTTGTATGGGAGGGACTCACTGATAATAGAAATAGGTACATCATCTGTGAAAATTTCAACTTTCTTACTATCTGGTTCATGATATCACGGACAGCAGAGTCTTAGTAATAATAAATAATAATAATAAATAAATATGTTAGGACAATCCACACAACGCCATCTAGTCTCAAACTAAGCAAAGCTTGTGATATGAGTACTAGATAAACTGATATAAATACTTATATATTTTTTTTGTAAATACATACATATTATACATAGGAAACATCCAGACTTCGGTACAAACGTATGTGGCATCACACAAAGTTTGTCCCGACCGGGAATCGAACCCGAGACTCCGGCGT
Organism: Nudaria mundana; assembly: GCA_963556515.1. NCBI lineage: Eukaryota > Metazoa > Arthropoda > Insecta > Lepidoptera > Erebidae > Nudaria > Nudaria mundana. The sequence continues at coordinate 11,525,657 of OY748313.1, forward strand.
CGAAAGCGGATACACTACCGACCACGCCACCGAAGCAGTAATAGGGTTGGTTCCCGTTTTGCCCTCTGGGTACGGTAGTATTCCCGCTTAGTTAGTAAACCTCGTAGATAGGTCAAATAAGTTAGTCAACGAGCATTATTTATATCATTAGATTCAGTGTTCGTATGTAAGTACATTCTGTTTATGTACAGTACAATTCACGTAAGAAAAACGCTAGGCGAGAGTGGAGGGGGTGTGTTTGCGCATCGGTATTCTCGCTCTTACTCACTGTTACCACCATATAGATCGATAAATCGCCTCCTGCTCAGATTGAAGGTCAGCGTTCTTTTTATCTGACGCAACCTGTGTTGTACCTATATACCTACTTCAGGGTAGGTAACTCATTTATTCATGAATGGCAAATGGTAGGTCCCCGGGGCCTCTGTAAATTTACTGTGAGACGCTCGGCAATGAAAAAAAAAGGTCTCCGGGGGGGTCAAGTCATACTCAGCTGACAAGCTGTGCTCCTGCTGACAAGACGAGCGAAGCTAGACTCTGGCCTGAAACTGCAATAGATTCACCCCCTATTGCTTACCGTGTGTGACCAGCAACGTGACTTACGAAATGTGGACGTCTCGAAAAAGACGTCAATCTGTGTGACTCATAAAACCTTTCTTAAAACATTGAATGATTCCGATATCATTTTTTATCATTACTGATAACATTTACATAGGTAAGTATAACTAATGTACGATATAACGTGTGTGATCAACTGGCAAACATGTTGTGTTTGTTGTTTGTAATAATATTGTTAACAATTACAAATGGTAAGTGAATTTATACCAAATTCAACTGAGCTTTCAAAGTAGTAACCTAATCAAACGACATCTCGTGGGTGATCTCGACCGAAACCTCGACAGTATCTCCCAATGGGGTGCCGAGAACTTGGTCGAGTTCAATGCCCACAAAACACAGGCGTGTGCATTTACAGCGAAAAAATCCCCTTTCCTTCCCCTACCCACTCTTCAGAATGCAATATTACCAATGAAGGACAATCTAGACATCCTTGGCATAGACGTTCGTCGAGAGCTCAATAACACAAAATACATTGAGAGATGTATTGGGCTAGCTTCGCGGAAACTAGGAATACTGAACAAGGTAAAGCGATTCTTTACACCGCACCAGAGGTGTCTGCTGTACAAAACGCAGATTAGACCCTGCGTTGAATACTGCTCTCACCTCTGGGACGGCTCCGCGAAGTATTTGCTGGACGCACTCGACGCTATGCAGCGACGCGCTGTTCGCATTATAGACTGTCCGGAGGTAACGGGAAGCCTTGAGCCGCTAGCCCAGCGCCGAACAATTGCTTCCTTGGCCGCGTTCTACCGTATTTACCACGGTGAGTGTTCTGAAGAGCTCTTCAACCTGATCCCACCCTCTCCCTTCCGATCCCGAACAACGCGTGCCGGCCAGAGATGTCACCCTCATACCGTGGAAACCGTCTTCGCGAGAACCGATCTTTTTAAACGATCGTTTCTCTGCCGAACGATGGTGGCTTGGAACGCCCTGCCTGCGCATGTGTTTCCTCCAACATATAACCCTGGGCTCTTTAAGCGAAGCGTGAAGAGGCACATTACTGGGTCGTCAAGTTGAGGGCCACTCTCTATAGTATTCCTGTGTACTGTGAGAGTCGCCCTCAATTGCCAGACGTCGCCTCAGCTTACCATCAGGCGGGTGGCGTCAATTTGTCGACCTAAATATAAAAAAAAAAAAAAATGATGTGAAGAACAACAGTTTAGTTTCGACTTTGTACACCATAGAGTCCTAACTGATGTTGCCACGACCCATAAAGCCCCTGGTTTGGGCTGGTCGGCAAAAACAGTCGGAATATCGCGCCTGGATCAGGGTTCGGGCGGCGAACTTGGCTTCTTTTTCCGCCTATAATAGGGCTACTATAGTTCACGCAAGAGGGCCTTTAAAAGAGCGGATGCTACCGTGCGTGGTAGCGCGGCTTGGGCCTGACCTTAATTTTCAAGATAGCGGATAACGCAACGAAGCGAAAACAACGCAAAACTAAATTTAGACAACCAGTGACCTTCGAACTACTTTTAATTTTTTCGGGTTTATTCAAAAGTGAAGGCAAAAGTCTGCATGCGGATATCAAAACCGGCGGCGTGAGGCAAAGTGTATAACGTAGGTACGGCGGGCTTTATTGCTGGTTCGTTGTACAATGTACATGTTTGTATCTCTAAGTCCACGGTGTAAAAGACCGCCAGTGGAGCAGTCGAAACTGTTTGGTTAATGTCAATAATAATTGTCTTACCAAAGCCAGCCAACGAACCAACGTTTATTGAAATTCAAGGACTAGCCATTGCTAGTCCTTGAATTCCACGCATTCGTGGTATTAAGCTTTCGAGATCTTAAAACTTCGTGACTTTAGTCCTTTAGTGTCTTCTGACTTCTGCCTGTACAAGAATATAAAGAACCTACTGTCGTCTAGGTGGTGCCCAAGACACACACAACGCTATTGACTCAGAAGTGGTTATCGTCAACCCTGTTCCACTGTCGGAGACCAAACCGGGAACCGAATCGCGTATCGTCGGAGGATCGCCAGCTGCAATAGAAAGTTATCCTTTTGCTGTACAGGTATTTGACTTATTTTCGTATAATTTGCACTAACGACTCTATATCCCATGCACTGAGCATGGTCCACAAAAATCAAACAGCCAGGAACTATGCTACCTATAGAGTGGATTAGCAACCAGTGGGTCTGCGAGAAATAGGGCTCCCTCGTCGTCCGACTAGTAGGTCTACTAGAAATAAGTTCCCCTCATGGAACAAATTAGTGGCTCCACCAGAAAACCACCCAATACCTGCAGTCTGAGCGTTCTACATAAAAGTATCAACTTAATTCGTTTTTGTCAACTTAGAAGACTTGAAAATATTTGCAGGTCCTAGCCAATAACCGGCTATCATGTGGCGGTTCCCTTTTAACAACCAGAACTGTTCTCTCTGCCTCGCATTGCTTCGTCGACGACAGGTAAGTGGGGTTACCGCAATACGTTGTAAAAAATCAAAGTTAAGGTTCTATAAGGATTATACATACCTACTTACCACAAAATTAAGATTAAGATTATAGCTACCACACAACATGCCACAACTTGATATTATTATATAGCCATATTATATATTCAGCTAAGGGTAAGAAGAAGAAGAAGATATTGGTTGGGTTCATGGGGTTCCACCATGATATTACCTCTAATAAAGCCACTAAGCCATCCTCACCTGAAAGTGTACATCTGCTAAGTACGACGGACGAGGCTCTAGCGAACTTAAAAGTGGCCATTTAGTGACAATAGGCTCACGTCTATTCAGTGGGACCAACAAATGTAAGGGAACATTAGCCTTTTACGTGTGTAGATGAATTAATACTCATGTAAATGCTAATTTCAGAGGAAGGCCGCTGAGAGTCAGAACGTTCTCGATACGAGCTGGATCTACAAATCTTAACACAGGTGAGTAAACAACGGATTCTGGGCAAGAATCAGATGTTTTGACTTGAATCGATTTGAATTCTGGGTTCCAAGTGATACGCCTGAACGAAACGTAACAACCACTCAGTCTACCCTTTCTAGGATAAAGGTGTAATTCTGTATCATTTACTACATTAAAGAAAGTCTGCTAGAAGTCCTTCTAATTATTCTTATTATTCAGGAGGTACAGTCGTATCTGTACAAACCATAACGCTGCATCCTCAATACCATCATGCGACCGTAAACAATGACGTGGCGGTTCTCAGAGTCAGGGCTGGCCTGATGATCAGTGACAGAATACGGCAGGCTGGTATTCCTGGGCAGTGGTTCACTGTGCCTGATAATAGCTCAGTAATAGTTGTAGGCTGGGGAACTACATGGGTGAGTAATATTACCAGGAATTAATTCTAGAAGCTAGAATTGATGTTACCTACAATCTCTGCAAACCGAGCTAGAAATCGGTGGTGTTATGGGAGATAAACTGGTGGTCTTTTGCACTGAGGACATACAATTTCAAGCTAACCCGCCAGGTTACACTGTTGGCTCCCACGTTGATTTGCGTACCAAAGGTTTTACTCGCCAATGGGTGGGCTTCATAATCTTTACAGAAATTCGGGTATTAAATAATCCTTAAATCGTCTTCATAACTGGGAAGGTGATGGATGATTGGCGTATTTGGCGATACTTATTATTTGATAAAATTAAATAATCAGTGTTCTGGTCCTGAGAAGCATAAATCCCTTATTAGAGAGCAAGCGAAAGAATTTTTTTACTGGAAAATTTTGCTTTCCTCTGTTTGTCTGTATATGTGTGTACCAGGTTAGCAACCACACTTTTTATCCGATATCCACAAAACTTGGCACAAGTGTTCCTTAATGTTAAATAATTTCTCTACGCTGGGCTTTTTTTTTACTGGAAATGGGGACAATAAGCCCAATTAATGTTTTTTTATGGGTAATGACGATATTATGTATACGCATACAACCATTGGTTGGTACCTGACCAGGCTTGCAAGTTTACTGTTCGCACTACTACCCGCGCAATACCGAGGCCAACCAATAGTTGTATTCTAATGTGATGTACAGGACGCAGGACAAGTACCCTCATCAGTGCTGATGCATGTGGCCGTCAGGACTGTGAACAGGGATGTCTGCTCGAGTAACTACAACAGGGTCGGTTTTCTTGGTGCTGTTTCGGAGAACATGATGTGTGCCGGATTACTGGGGATTGGAGGTCAGTGACGTTATAAACAACGCCACCTAACGAATGGCTGAAAAGGTGCAGATATGCTACTAGGCCGCGCCCATAGAGCTACACGGTCGTCGTATACGACCGTGCAGCGCAGGTCCGAATTTCGTTGCTTTGTGGCCGCACCACGTGAAGTCTAGAAGATTTTAATAAAATATTGTTGATTGTGCTTAACACAATAATAACATAGAGGTAGGGACACAAATTAACAATGGATTAGTTAGGTACATACATAATTTGCTTGTCCAATTGACCTTTAATATTAGATATAGCGCTCGTAGATCAAACCAAACAGGACTCTTTGCCTTACAAGGGCATAAAAATAATACTTCGTGCTACAACCCCCTGGTTAGGATAGCTCGTCAGTGCAACGAAATCGCCAGGGATAACCCAGCCTTCGATGTCTTTGTACCTAAACTGTTTTTATTTGTAAGAATTCTAAAACAGCTTTTAAATCAGAGTATTAAGGTTTGAAACTCTATCATGTCCTATTTGTCAAAATTGTATACTTTTATGTTTATATATCAACTCCTTAATGGTACTTCCTTATGGTCCTTCCTCCTTAATGGCTACTTCTTTTGTATACACATTCTTTTGGAATGCAACCTGGATTCTGATCTTTCTGATTAGTATTTTCTGTATTTTTTTCGGTTGTAATCTGTTATGTGTAAATAAATAAATAAATACTTATTTTAAGTGATAGGTACACTAAACACACACAAAACCACATGTTTTCGATCTGGGGTTTTCCTTACAAAAGCGTAGCCGCTACCTTAGCATAAAACTTATCATATCACACTAAGGTTAAGATAAAATTAAGACAGCTCATATATATGCCATTTTGACCAGTGCTAGAAGGCAATTACACACACATTTATGAAGAGAGGTTTGACGTTTCAACCAGATTAGGGTCGGCCATAGTCACTAGCTGACTGAGGCTGGATATTTCAGGTGCGGACGCTTGTCAAGGGGACTCCGGAGGTCCTCTCATCTACAATGGCGTCGTGGTTGGAGTGACGTCATGGGGCAGGCAGTGCGGAGATCCCACGCTGCCAGGGGTGTATGCTCAGGTGTCCCGATACACTTCCTGGATTCAGAGAACGGTTAGTACCTACAGGTTGCGTCAGATAAAAACAAAGCTGACCTTAAAGCTAGTAGGCCATATATGGATCTACTCGTAGATCTAGTGGTAGCAACGAGCAAGAGCGAGAGTACCGATGCGCAAACACACCCCTCCCACTCTCGCCCAGCGTTCCACGAGGGAAACTTATTTCTCGTAGACCCACTGGTGGTACCACGAGGGAGGCCTATTTCACGTAGATCCACTGGTGGTACAACGAGAGAGACTAACTTACTCTCTTACTTGCGTGTATAAAACTCTACGACGACGCAACAAGATATTTGATGAGTAATAATTATACGCGAAAGAAGTCACGGGTATCTGCTGGGTTAATTGGAATTTTGTCCATAAGATCCTATTTTATAGTTCGTGAACTTATAAATCTTTTGCTTTTTTTTCAGGTATCTGCGATAGGTGGCGCTGAGAGCAGTCGAGTTGGGATCGCTGCTGTAGTTTTGCCACTAATATTTTTATTTATAACCTCCTAAATACCAGATGATTGATAAAACTGGGAGTAGAAAATTCTCTTCAACACACACTTTATTTCCTTTTATTAAATCGCCTTGGCCCAGTGCTCTGCGACGCGAATCGCATTTGGCCTGGCCTCGTATACGTCCTCTAAGTTACAAGACTCTGGGCTATCCGCACACGACAACATGTGGCTGATTGTTTGTAGTGATAAGCCACATTCACACTGGCTCTCACTTGAGTCAATGTATCCCCCGACTCCCTACGTGGATTATCTTTATGACATGAATGCAGGGGGTAGTTTCTCTGCCAGCGGGATGTAAGTGAGCATGGAGAGACTATCTTGCCATAGGCTTACTCTTGCTTTGGAAGCATCTGTGCATGTAGCGGGAGAAGTGCACCGGCTTTTCAGCCTATTGGTCGCTGGGTGCTGCCCATAGAGTGGACGTCGCGGGTCGGCCTCTGTCTAGATCTCTCAATTGCAGTGGCGACCTGTATTCGTACCGCGGGCGTAGCAATACCTGCACCTCGTTGGTGTTGGTTTGAGGCAGTCAGTAATTTTGCGACATGAATCGTTGAGGGCCGTATCGTGTTTTGGCTGATCGATATCACACTGGGCATGCATATTCGATTCACTCGCTGATAAGCATAGCGCTAGTACAGTACGCAATATAGAGGGAGCAGCTGACCACTTTGACGATGTTAGGTTTTTAAATTAGGTATTGGGTATCGAAACGAGGAACTATGCTATAGGTACTATAGGTACATATATGTAGTAATACCTACCCAACCTGTACATTTTGTTTGTAAAATTATTTTTACCTTCTTACATTTTTTTATGACACTGTTTGTTTTTTTACTAAGAAATCCTTTTTATATAATAGATATATCATAATAGGTAATACACTAGGTAATAAACTAGGTAATAAACTAGGTAATAAACTAGGTAAGTCATAGTAGAAAAAGGAATCTTCTTTTCTATTATGCAATGGCGCTATATCTTTTTAAGAAACATGGTTACCCTGTCCAAAAAGTCGTGACGCGAAGCTGTAAAATGAAAGCGTTGGCGGCAAACATTTGGGTCTCGGTGTCAATTTTACTGTTTGTCAAAAGTACTATTAGATTCCAATAGTACCTACTTTTACTAGTAAGATCGAGAAATTGTCAGCCAAATGTGTGTCGGGACACGCATAGAATAGGGTTCGGTAATAGGCTATAGCCTCCTGCCTTATAGAACTCCTGTAAGGTTTACATGAACTACTAACATTCTTTTTTAGGTTTCGCAATTACATTATTTCAACATATAGAATATGTACCTATTTGTTTTTTAGTATTTGTTGTTATAGAGCCAACAGAAATATATCATCTGTGAAAATTTCAATTCTCAAACTATCACGGTTTATGAGATAAGGTCTAAGACAGACGGACGGGCGGACGGACAGCGAAGTCTCAGTAATAGGGTTTTACCCTTTGGGTACGGAACCCTAAAAAGGAAAGATGGATGAAGGAGTTTGAACGAAACAGATAGGCGAGTGTGGATAGACACACTGGTAAGGTTCAAAGGTCGACCTAGGTGAACTTACTTCGACCAAATCGGAGATGATTTGACAAAAGGCCAGGTAAGGCGTGCATGAAAATAGTCATGAAAGTGGAAAAAGCGAAAGAAGAATACCAGGATTTCCATAGAGTCCAAAGTCTCTGTCTACCACAACGGGAAAGAGAAGTGACAGTATGTATATGTCAAAAGTTCACTATGCAAAAACAGAACACTTGTGCCAAGTTTCGTGGTAATCGGATAAAACATGTGACCGTCATCACCATTATCAGGCATTATCACATCACGCTTCACACACACTGCTGGACTTAGGCCTTCCTCTAAAAAGGAGGTAATTCTATCAATATCAATCAAAGATAGATGGATTAAGGAATATTTGCCCACTTTACTATCCAGACGGGGTCAAACTAATGCTGATGCACCAGTTTTGAAACTTTCAATTCAATTCTTTATTTTTGCGAAATACAGGTAAGTACAGAGGTATAATAATAGTTTTAGTTCCACCATATTTCCGCCAACTGGCATGCAAAATTAGCAGGCATAATGCAGTAAGTAATTACAATGTCTGATTAGTCTAATCTGATGAGTCAATATTATGATTAATTAATTTGTAAGTATAATTCAAATAAAACAAAATTTTAAATGTCAGATAAGCAGACATCATAATTATGTGATTAGGTACACAACAAAATAAATCTAAATTTCAATGTCAAATTAGGGTATTACATACAAATTATTTTGGATGGTCAAAACTGTGTTTTATGATAAAATATAGGATAATAGCACTTAAGTCAATATGTAATATAAAACTTGGAGACATGGTTCTTGTGACTCATACATTTTTTGCAAAATATTGAATAACTCTGATATCATATTTTATCAACGATAATTATTGATAACATTTTGTTAACTATAGATAGTAGGTAGATAATGTATATATAGTAGTTAAGACATGTCGTGTGGTATCTATCAATCGACAGACATGTTGTGTTTAATGTTTATATTGTTTGCAATTACAAATGGTAAGTTTTATTTATTTATTAAAGACATTACTTGGGCGTTTACCCCCATTTCCCCCTATTAAAAAAAGCGCACGATGAAAAAAATAAATTAAGAATTACCACCAGTGCCTGCACCAGGGCGTCGCGCGGCTTGGTCAGTAGTCCACTTCCCATTCCAAGGGCTGCCGTGGATACTGGCAACTCAAAGTCGTGCAGTCTAACTTTTGCCAACCCACCGCTGCGTATGGATTACTGGCTCACAAAGCCCAAGAGAAAGCAGACATGCTCGCAGACCTCTTTGCGTTTAATTCCCGGATCGACGACTGTGGCCTAAAGCCCTCTGCCACTGCCAACTGTGGTTTTATACTAATATTATTTGTATGCAAAAGTGTGTTACGGGTGAAATGGGAAACTCATTTCTACCTCGAACTATTGGGAGTTTTCACATTGCACGTTAACGACACACGATATCGTGTGTCGTTATCGTGCAATGTGAAAACGCTCATTGGCAATATCTCCTCAGAAATAGGTGATTTTCATCCAGCGGTTTAAAATTGCTACTATTGTTTCAAATGTTCACCTTAACGTTCAATGAACCAAGTGTAACCATATTACTGACCATAGTTCTATCAAATGACATACCTATCTTTTATCATTATGCAATGCAGTTCCACTGTCGGAGGCAAAACTGGGAACCGAGTCACGTATCATCGGAGGCTCGCCAGCTTCAATAGAAAGTTATCCTTATGCTGTACAGGTATGAAAGTTCTAACTGCTAAGCCTATTGATTTTATTGGTCATTTAAGGTGCACAGGTTTTTATTGATTAGTAATTCTGCCCTGCTTATTGCTTATGCAGCACTTGCATAAACGCGGTTTCGAGATAAGCGCGAAAAATATATATTTTGATATCTGAACTACAAGTCGTTATTATATAACATTTGAAGTTGACCTAAAATTAGCAAAAAAAATCTAGCTTTCTACTGATAGAGTTTTTTATTTCCTTTGTTGTATAGTTTGGACATAATGCGTATTACTACATTTTCATCTACCATTTTAGCTTAGGATCACCACAGTATCGCTATGGGCAAATGCAGTACTAGTGCTTATTACTGCATGATTGCCTAGCACGTATTGAATACTACGTTTCTTGTTAGCAATCGTGTACCTAATATTTTTATGCCGGGTGATAGTTAAAAGTGTTAATATAGAAGTTAAATTCAACAGTAATATAGTACAGTGCTACGTTTGACATTAGTATATGTGCGTAACTTATATTGTATTTGATAAAGTCTAACGCAGAAGAATTAGTCCTGATTCGTCGTATTCCTGTATCGTCGGATTCCTGTTTAGTCGGATTCCTCATACGTCGTATTTTCAATATCAAATGAAACATGGAATTACCGTGACTCCACTTGTATATTAAAACTAAATATTAGTTAAACATTTTGGGGGTTTCTAATTTGCTGACACAGGCCAAATTAGAAACCCCCAAAATTTTTAACTTTCTTTGGCAATGCTATAGTCAGCCAACAAAATAATTTATAAATACCACCTTTTGAATTCAGCCGTTGGATGTCAGCAAGGTGATCCGTTGGGACAAGTCATCTTCAGTTTGGCCATTAACCCAATAATTCATAAAATAAAATCAAAATTCAACATTTGGTACCTAGATGACGGGACTTTAGGGGGAAAAGTAGAGACAGTTTTACAAAATTTAGCCCTAATAACGAACGAGTTTCAGTCAATTGGCTTAGAACTGAACCCGAATAAATGTGAGATTTTTATATCTGAAAACACAGAGAAATTACCAACAATCTCCAAATTCAACTGTTTGGCCCCCAACATAAAAGTTTTGGACAAAACTTCTTTACGCCTCTTAGGGTCCCTGATTTTAGAAGATGGCTTTTCCACTTTTATCGAGGAAAACATTGAAAATTTTGATCAGGTTATTGATTATGTGATATCAGTATTCATTCAGCTTACACTATTCTTCGTTTTTGTCTTTTCGTACCCAAATTTACATATTCCCTCCATTCAAGACAATTTTGGAAAAATGTAAAAATTTTGGGCAGACTAGACAACTTAATACAAAATTCTTTGTGTAAAATTTTAAATGTAAATATTAATGACCGGGCCTGGGTCCAAGCGTCTCTTCCAGTTCGCTTGGGCGGGCTAGGTATTCGTAGAGTCACAGATGTCAGTCTGCCAGCATTTCTGTCGTCGGTCCATAGCACCGAAGAATTAGTCAGGAAAATTTTGTCACAAATACACTGATTGATTCCGAGGTGCGACGCAAGACCGATGCCATAAATGGTTGGAGGATGTCTTGCCCCGACACTGACCTGCCCCCACTAGTGTTGTAAAAACGCTCGAGTCGCAGCTTAAACGCTCGAGTCGGCGCTCAAACAGTTTGTTTGAACGCTTGAGTCGGAACTCTAGTCGGGTTTAAAACGCTCGAGCAATGGCTTGCGCGTTTTAGTGAAATAGCTCATTGAGAGCTTCGAACTCGACGCTTCCACGCTCGATTCGAGCTTGAGCGTCAAACGAGAAATAACTTTAAGAGAGATTTATTCCTATTTATGTTATATTTAACTAGGTCGCCACCCTGCTTCGCGGCATATTAGAGTGCATCAAGCATCACCAAAATTTTGAGGGCCAAAATTGAAAATTCGGGCTCCGTTAGAATGATGTCAGTTAAATCTAGTTTAATTTGATATATAAATTGTTGAAATCGGTAAAGTATTGACAGAGATCTCGCATAAGAAAGGATTGAACTTTCTTGGACCATGAGAGCTGCGCTCGCTACGCTCTAATAAAATAAAAAAGGATTAGGTGATCAAAATAAATAGAAAATAATAAAGTATTTTTCCTCTATGTACTTTCTGTATTTTTGCAAAAGAATCTCGCATACAGAGTGGTCTTTTTTTTGGTTTTACTTAATTTTTTTTTTTATTTTACTTCAATGCTTTTTATTTTTTTGTTATTTTTTTAAGCCACACGAACCACCGAGGCTGTCATAATCATCATGTTTTTTATAATCATCTTATACACATATTTTTTTTAGCCACGAAGAAAGACACATGCAGGCCTGTACATTTTCATCACTAAGTCTGTTTCTTCTTTTAGTTATGATTAGGCCAGCCTTGGAGAATGCCACCTCACTTGGTACACTTGTACTTGGAACAGTCAAAATTTCAAATGCCATTTTAGCTAAGTTTGGCAATGTGGATTCCTTGTTTTTCCACCACAACGTAACATCTATGTTCTCAGGTTCAATTGATGAATTTAAATAAATTTCAATCTCATCTATGGATCTTCTATTCGATTGTTGTTTGTATATCGAAGAAAAGAAAGATGTCTTCTTACTCCTAATTTCAGAAGATACTGCAATTTCCTCGTCAACAGTTTGTTCTTGAGACATTGATGATATTGTGTAATATTTTTCCAAATAAAGTCGTTTCAGTTTTTTTAAAGGTTCAGAATTACTTTTGTTCAAAAAATAATTATTATTCAAACGGGGATCTAAGATCGTAGCGATTTCTGCAAGATCGGATTTTATATTCGAAGAGTATTCATTTAATTTACTAATCATTGCCATTGCAGAATTTCGTAACGCATTAACGTTTTCAAATTTTTTCAAATGATCTGATAGCGAAGCTACAATTGGAAGAACATAATATATACTGGGATATTCATGCATAGATAACATAACTGTTGCTTCATAAAATGGTTGTAAAAATCGATGATTACTTTAACATCATTCCAATTTTGAATGGAGTATTCATAGAAGTCTGGTTTTTCAGAACAAATAAAGTCCAAAACAGTTTTCATCAAAAAGGCTCTTTCTAAAATAAGGAATGTAGAATTCCAACGTGTAGGCATATCTTTTATAAGATCAAATTTCTTGACATTTAGTGAAATACAGCATTCTTCATACATTTGCTTTCTTTTAGGTGACAAAGTTATATATTTCACTAGCTTTGTTACTGAAGAAATTATTGAATCAACTTCATTCACACCTTTCTTAACTACTAAATTGAGTACGTGAGCCAGGCATCTCACGTGTACAACATCCTTATATTCATCATTAAATAATGTTAGAAGATGGATACATTTAATGTTTGTTGCATCATTGTCTGTCGTAATGGAGATTATTTTGTCCTTCAGTGAATAATCTGAAAATATTTGAAGAATCTTTTGCAATACTTGTTCGCTTTTATGTGGGTATGGGATAAGATCAAATTCAATTATCATAGACGTTAGTTGTCCCTCATTGCTCATAAAGTGAGCAGTAACAACTATATAAGGTTTATTCGTAATTGATGTCCAGAAATCGAAAGTTAAAGACAGTTTATACTTTAAAGATTTGATAAAATTGATCACCTCATTTTTTTTCTTTGTACAAGTTTTGGATACCTTTAGTTAATTTGTATCGACTTGGTAGGGTGTAATTGGAGTTTAATGCGGATATAAACTTTTGAAAATGTTCTTCTTCAACGATATGTAATGAATGATTGCCATGAATCACAAACTTTTTCAAAATAGTGTCTAAGTCTGTTATTTTCTCTGTGTCTAAGTGGGTGAATTTACGTTTTCCTACACCGGAGCTACTCCCGCTTGTGCTTGAATCCGTGGACTCAGTAGACGTATGCTGTGATGAATGTTTTTTCAGTATGGATGTGGATGTTTTCGGTGAAAAACTTTTACTGCACATTTTACACGTGACACGATCCGCGACAGTTACAAAATTGTCCCATTTCCAACTCTGTCGATTACTCACACGCTTAGCCAAATGCAAATCTGACAATTCACCACTAGTTTCCATGTTATCATTTTCGTTGACACTAATAACACTAAAATCATTTTCTATATTGTGAGAAATACTCGACATTACGAATATACGAGTATAACAATAATAACAATTGTATATAACAGGAAATACAGTTAATATTATTATATTGCGTAACTGTCTAACCACTCAACCTGCAAAAAGTTACTGTCACAATATTATATTATAATATTTAATATTTAGTTATTTGTTAAATACCCACATTTAAAACTTATAACGAACGCATCATTCGACGCTTGAGCTGGTAGCTCGAGCGTTTAAGTTGCGAGTCTTGACGCTCGCAAACGTACAACGCTTGAGCGTTTAACGCTCAAGTCTTTAACGCTCAAAAGCGTCGACTCAGCGCTCAACGCTCGACTCTCAGCGCTTTTATTTACAACACTAGCCCCCACGCCTAGGCTCACAGCGACTGTGGGATTCGCCGCTCTGTAAATTGAGAATTACTACACTAATTGACACTTCTGTCAATATTTCAGAGCGTGCACGCCTACAAGCTGTTGGAGAATGGGAGTTAGGGTTATGGATCCAAGCGCTCCCATCGCCCAACATCGTTACAATGTTGGATGACACAACCTTCCGCATTGCCACTTGCCTTCGGCTGGGTACACCTTGTGTATCCCCGCATCATTGCACCTGTGGAGTAATGTCGATAATCTGGGACACCACGGCCTTTCTTGTACCAGAATCGCAGATCGTATACCTCGGCACGCTATTCTAAACGACATAATTCGTAGGGCTCTTTCCACCGCAGGTCTTCCGGCCGTACGTGAACCAAATGGTTTAGCACGAAGCGATGGACAGAGACCGGACGGTATGTCGTTGCTACCGTGGAGGATGGTTGTATTTTTTTATCAAAATTGTATTTGTAGCCTCCCTGTAACAACACTTTTGTACTACCCCTTTTACTGTCTATAAAAACGAGTTTTTCAGCTTCGCCAATATCCATTTTTATGAAAATAGAGCAAAATACGTTCACTCATCAACGCAATTAATCTCATTGACAATCCAATGACATTGTGAACAAAACAATAAATAGGAGATAAAGTGTGCATTGGATAAGTGGCCAGTAATAGATAATATTAAAATGCCTTTTTTTTTATAATTCCGGTCGCTCTAACGTCCGTTGCCGTGCGTCTCTGGTTACAAACCAGAACATATTTCCAGTGGCACCCGGCATTATTAATATACCTAGAATAAAACCTTCTCTTTGGGAAAATAGTAGTTGATAGATAGGACTAATTCGATTTACTTATATGTATAGATATTTCCGACAAAATAAGAATACGACGTATGAGGAATCCGACTAAACAGGAACCCGACAATACAGGAATACGACGAATGAGGACTAATTCACGCTAAATAGTAGAGTAACATTTGGCTTTAGCATGAGCGAACATCTTTTTTTGTACTTGCTACATCCAAAAGTAGTCAAGTGAGTGCTTCGTTTGGCTTTAGTATGAATACGTAATAAATAATGATTTGCCAAATGAATTTGTAGTAAAAAAATGAAAATATTTTTTTTCCTATATAATAACCCTATATAATAAATATATATATAGAATAACCTAATAATAAAGAGGCCGTTTTTGCAAAAAAATGAAAATCGCCAAAATGTGATTACTGCAGAAACGATAAGTATGGCAGAATTATTACCGTTTCGAAGTTTCGTTTGAACTTCGATCTAAGAACTACCGAGAGAGAGCTAATGATATAAGAATGATTATGTAATGAATTTCTTAAAATTGTTTTATTTGACAGACATTAAACACGTCTTTATCTCCGAAGGGTAGACAGAGGGTTGCTAGAACCAGAGCCTCGTCCGCGGATTACTTGGGCCCGCAGAGATATTGGTAGGCACCCTGATGGTTGAAGGGTTAGAGCGTTTTCCTTGTAAGGAAAAGACTCCGGTTTTAGGTGATTGATGAATTTTTGCGATTATATTTATAAAAATAGTTCAAGAACTTGAAAAATATTTGCAGATCCTGAGCAGGAACCAGCTGACATGTGGCGGTTCCATTCTATCAATCAGATACATTCTCTCTGCCGCGCATTGCTTCGTCGACGAGCGGTAAGTTGGATGTTTTTTTTTTTATTGCGGTTGGAAATGCATTCACGCACTACGCTTCGGTCACCGGGACGACTTTGTGCGGGACTTTCGGCCCTTGAGATGGAAAACAACATGGTGATTCTCCTTCGCCTTAGCCGGGCTACTTGATAGGCAGAGTCTGTTATGTCTGTATGGCGGGCGGCCCGGCAAAGGGACGCTATCTGGAGTTCGCCACGAGTTTGGGGGGGGGGGGGTTCTCCCACGTGAAGTTGGATGATTAACGCAGTACCTTTATGAAAAGTCCAAATTCAATTGCTTGCACAGTTATTACCTATTATGAATGCAGTTTATACTTATTTTACTATCATTATATTTGTAATGATAATTGCAGAGGCATACCACAAGGCCCCAGAAGCTACTCGATACGCGCTGGATCGTCAGCTCTTAACAGAGGTGAGTGAATAAACATAAATACATTTATTGTACATTGTACAGAAACAATATTAGGTACTCAGATAATATACGTTAATTAATGTACAATGGTCGGCCTTATCGCTAAGACGCGATCTCTTCCAGGCAACCTTTGGATGAAAAGAGAAATAACGCAGAAAGATACAGTAAAGCAACGGATTCTGGATTCGAAGTGATAGACTGACATACAAAAAGGAAACACACACAGATCATGTATTTATCGAAAAGGTAGATCCAGAGAGGCGTTTATCAAAGGAAGAGGCATGCCGAGAACGCCAATGGGCTGGTCTCCTATAAAAAGGACGTAATCCTGCTTGGGAATAAATTCAATGTCAGTGACTACGTTAAGAATAGTCCACTACAAGTCCGTCTATTAATAATATGTGTCCTTATTATTCAGGAGGTACAGTAGTATCTGTGCAAACCATAGTACTCCATCCGTCTTACGATGACGACACCGTAGACAACGACGTGGCCGTACTCAAAGTCGCAGCTGGCTTAGAGTTAAGTAACAGCATAGCGCCGGTCCTTTTAGCTGATTCGAGACTCCATGTACTCGAGGACAGCGAAGTCACAGCCATAGGCTGGGGCACGACCAGCGTGAGTATTTGAACTTCAATATCAACCTACTCTCATGACTCATTGGTTATTCTACTTAACCCTGTTCTTTATCCGAAGTACATTGTCGATCAACCGACAAAGACTTTTGTGTGCTGTCTTTAGACAGCTTATGGGCTCTATAAAGCTCTGCCCATAATATACCCATACTAAGGTGCGTCCGTTAGTCGCGAGAATCTTATTATGATGATCTCTAATTTTGCGGCCACCGTCACGACTCGAATAATCTCTATGATTCCTTCAGCGAGGTTAGAAACGGGAAAGGCGGTGTCTTCGGCCACCGTCGCTACACTTCGCCTGCCTTAATTCTATTCTATTGTCATGTATAGGTAAGTCAAACAGCGGCTTCACCAGTACTAATGCAGGTGACTGTCAGGACTATTGACTGGAACACCTACTATTCTCTCTACGACGACGGTGACATCACAGAGAACATGATGTGTGCCGGACTACTCTGGACTGGAGGTCAGTGACGTCATTTGTTTGTAAAAAACTCCATCTACAAAGCAGACAAAAATATCGTAGCTGATTTACACTTGCACTTGCATTTGCATTTGGAATTGTACTTAACAGAGATTTTCGCCGATAAAACTGTACTGCGACTCACCATAGTTCGAATGCACGCTAGTGCGACACATTGTAGGTCGACATTACTCTAGTGCGACAAACGATTGTGCGACAGTAGTTCGACACTACGGTAGTGCGACAAATCATTGTGTGGCACTAATTTAATTAGACGGTACGTTGGTGTGCAGTATTAAACTATTGAATTTGACAAGTAGCATCGATACTGCCGTCTATAGATTTTTAATGAAAAATAAGCGAAAATTCATGAATATAAATAAAACAAATAATTATATATGAGTATATTGCAATAATCGAATTTATTTATGTTAATGGAAACAAAAGGTACCTACTTAACAACAATGGTTTGATTTGATTTAATATGAATTGCATGTGACAAGGTTTTTTTATATTTTCTAGTCAAGCTTTAACTGAGTTACTTATTACGTCTTTTTTAAGTAACAAATATAGGACAGACCACGTAAGAATGTTAACAAATCCATTGTACCTTTTTTTGTAAATGATTTTTAATTAGTTCTACTTTATCTTGTTGTTTTTTTGTTCTTTTTGGTTCAGTCGCTGCTTGACCTAAAATCCTTTCTATTGTGTCCGTTGTTGTTTTTTGTTCTTTTAATATTTCCTCAAAAGTGTTATATATGTATAATATTACATTTTTTGCGACACAAAAGTGCATTCCATCTATGGTGCCAAATTTCTACACAGTTTTGTGTAGTGGGTACCTACTCCCATTTCAATGCTGAGAGCTATGGACCATAAGTCTGGTGGAAATGTTGGTGGTGTTTTTTTCAGCTTCAGACAACCGGGCACTACGGCTCGTTTTTTTGTGTACGTTCCTTCTACATAATACTTCCGAAACCACACACATATCTTTTCGGCATCTTTTAGCGGTACATGTTCTTCAATAAGGCGGAAAGCTGCTGGAATTTCTTCTGGGCATAAATAAGCCAAAGTAGCTAAGTAAGTGCCTTATTTTGTTTGCAAAATCTTTGTCCCGGCAATATCTTTGTGCAAGTCCAGCAGCCACAACATGTTTCCATATGTGCTGGGTTAAATGAAAAAAAAGCGCTTTTGTAACGTTGCCGGGAAAACTGTCTTAACGGCTTTTATAGCAGCGATTTCAAAATCTGTTAAAATAATTTTAAGCTGAAGTACAATATTCATTGCGTTCAAAACGTAGGTGCGAATAATTTCTAATAAGATAACATAACAATGATAAGTCTTGTATGATAATAATCCATATATTAACGGCGCTATTTTCTCAGAGGTTTCAGTGTGACCTATCACTGCGTGGATAGTATACAACTGAGCAAACATCGCTGGACAGGTCTTAAAAGTTCCATCCATTATCCAATATGGAGAAGTGTGCAGAAATTTTAAATTACTCTTAGTACTGAATACTAAAACACATTCTACTTCAACATGTATATAATGTCCGATCAAAAATTGCTCGTCGTTAAACTTAGCATATTGAGAAGGCACTTTTACATCTGCAAGTCGCTTAGGCATAGTGAATTTTGATCTAGTTCGATGAATAAACATTCGCTTCGCATTATCACTTGGAAGTCTGTGAGCGCTAGTATAGGGTATAGTTTAGTTGCAAGCGTGGATAATTTGTCCGGGAGAATCCATGCTTTCAGAAGCTTTACGTTTCAAAGCAGTTTTCAATTTTAATTCTTCAACCGATTTTTTGCACTGCAACACCAGTAGTATATATCACCACGTTGTTTGTTTTTATAATAAATATATCCATAAATTTCCACAATATCTTTTACTGTTCTTGATTTTAAGTTATTAATGATAAGCGTATTCATTTTCGTAAATTAAATGTACTGAGCTCAAAAATCTCTTTAAGATACTAAATTAAACGGAAGGATCGTATTTAAAGTAACTAAGAAGGTATATGTACAAAAATAAATTAACGAACTACCTCCGTTTTATTACCGTATGTTAGCACAATATTTATTAGTTTAATTCAAGTAGTATAAAGTAATACATTATTATAATTAATATATTTTTATATTTATCAGTTAACTCATATACGTACCTGTTGATTTATTAATAAATCTTCCTGTTTTACGGTTAATAAGGATGCTAGGCTTGTCATATCCTATAAACTAACTAATAACTATAATATCTGTCGTACAATCGTTTGTCGCACTAGAGTAATAGTCGCACTAGCGTGCATTCGAACTATGGTGTCGCAGTACAGTTTTGTCACACAATCGTTAATCGCACTTCCATTTGTCGAACTCACATAGTACACTCACATAAACTCGTATCTTTACTAGGAAGAGGGTAGCCAGAGGCTATTAATACGCCCACATCTCGCCGTCTGCTTTATTGGTCCCTCAGGCCACATACATACTACACACTGTAGTGTTGTACTTTGTTTGCGTTTTAACCAGACCACTGGTTGTGTTCTTTGATGACAAGTGTCTGAGAGTTTTATATTGGAGTGTTATATTTTATACTGGAGATTTATATTTCAGGCGCCGATTCTTGTCAAGGAGATTCCGGAGGTCCTCTCATTTACAATGGCATACTGATTGGAGTGACGTCATGGGGTCCCCAAGAGTGCGGCCACCCTAGCCTACCAGGGGTGTATGCAGATGTTGCAAGATTCAATTCCTGGATTGAAGGAACGGTTAGTATCACCAAATATTAACAATATTTTTTAAGAATAGCTATCTTTTTGAGTATCGCAACTGTTTCAGTATTATCTCGTTGTGTCGTTTCGTTCAAAAACTACAATTTAAAACCATAGTTAGGTACATTCCAATCAATACGTAATTCGCAGTTATACATTGTGTCAGGTGGCGAACAGTGAGCCAGTGGTAATACATGATGCAGTAATACAGTGAGATAAGGTGAAGGTGAATTATTATAAAGGTTCGAAATTTTTCTGGTTCATTGTTGGCAACCTATATTTGATTCGTAATTTTATGTAATCGATAGTTATCGGGAAATTGTAGATAAAACTCCAATTTCAGTCAATGATAAGTACTAATCAGTTGATTCTGATAATAGATAGCAAGGAAACAATAACAATTAAGATCGATTCTGTCTATTAATTATGTATCTACGTATTTTTTTATTATTTAGGGACACGTTTAAAGTGTTTTAAATGCACGTTCTATATTCAGGCTACACGAGAAAAGTTACAGATAATAAGAGATTTCCTGAACATTTCCTCGATCTGTTTTTTGTTTGAATTCATGTTACGGAGTTTGGGTTTTCTCTATGTATTCATATGTAATATATCCTACTAATATTATAAACGCGAAAGTTTGTGAGTATGTATGGATGGATGTTTGTTACTCTTTCACGTACATCAGAACATCAGAATAACACATAGGCTACATTTAGTAAAGATATTGTGTGAATTGTTCAAAATATGACGATAATTAAGCGACGCGGCGCGATGTGAACGGGAAAAAATCCAAATTACCACGCGGATGAAGTCGCGGGCGACCACTAGTTTATAAATATACATATAAGTATTTTATTATCAGTTGTCTAGATACTCTAGAATAGTCTAGAATATCCCATAGCAAATGCTTAGCTCAGTTTGGACTAGATAACGTTGTGTGTCACGAAATATTATATTAGTGGTTTATGTAGTTACTGTCTGTCTGTTTGTGTGCACTGAATAACAGAGATCTTGTAAATAAAATAAAATACATAAAATATAAGATTTCCCGCCAGTAGCCTGAGATTATCCATTTGAGGAAATATGAAATTTAAAAAAAACGGTTAATTCTTAGGTCGAAAATACCTTTTTTAAACGCTCGCTCTGTTTCCCCTCATGCCCAGCAATGTAGGTAGGAGAGGTCAGACGTTTAAAAAAAGCATTAAGACTGTTGGTCAGTAAGGATTAAACGTAGGCAAAGTCACGGCATGTCCACTAGTTAATATAAGTTATTCAAGAGGAACTTTGTCAATGTCTAAACACACTATGCCGAACGTACGCGACCGAAGTTCAGCGTGATTACGCCTGCAATGTTATTTGTATTACTGACGACACATTACGCCGAAGTTACATTGCGTTATAAACGCAACGTAATTTCGGTCGGGCGTATCTTCAGCGTAGCGTTCAGCTGTTAGTAGTGGACACATTATACGCGACCGAAGTTCGGTTCGATTGCCGACGAACATCTAGCGGGGGAGGTGAGCAGTAATGGTACGGTTACACCTGCTTATTATTAGCACGAAAGCATGCTACTAAGTAGCAATTGCTACTTAGTAGCATGTGTGTCGAAACATTGCTAGTAATGAGCATGCTTATTTCGAGTATGCATAATCTCAATGATTCAATGATTTTTGGACAGGAAGAGGGGGTGCTTTTAGCGCGCGTGAACACGTTTGCTTTTTGAGCATGCTAGTTTCTTTATAGCGCTCAATTTTTGAGAGTTAACCCGTCAAACAGATGAGGTAACATGAAATGATTTTTGTATTGTACCGCACTACTCAAGAGGTTAGGCTCTGTACTTTGCATAACGTTGAAATTGGTCATCTTGCAGTCTCGTAGAATTCAATGGGTGCACCCAATATTCTTTCCTGTATTTGTCTTCTTCTAAAGCTTCAATTGCTATTACTGTAAAGTAGTCCATTTCTTTTACTACTACTATTATACTCCGGACGGAATCCTGATAGAATCACGATGTTCTGCGTCTGTCAGTCCAAATGTTTATAGTCCATTGAAGTCTTACATTTTTTGGGGCTAAGTACATATCAAGGGGGGGTTAGTGTAAAGCTAAATTCGAATTTGTGGGGTCCCGACCCTTATGGTCATTCCGTCCTCTGACTTTTGCACACCCATATGTAACTTGTCAATGGACTATTAAATAACACACGAAACGACTCAACGATAGTGCTCGAAACACTGAATACACACTACACACGCATCAAGTTACGCAACTGAATTTCTGCTGCGTAAGTTCGGCACTTATAGTGTGCCATATCAACCGAACACGTCGGAACGTAAAATCAGCCGCGCAACTTCGGACACGTAACTTCGGCATAGTGTGGATAGACACAAGATCCTAATATTTATCATTGGTAAAATTGAATTGTAAGCTTTGATACGCGCACCCCCGACCCGCGAAACGTCGACGTCATTACGTGCCCATTACGTTAAGATATTGTTATTAAATATTGTTATTGTGGACATGCTCACACAACGTCATCTAGCTCAAACTAAGCTATAATCTTGTGCTATGGG
The DNA here is from genome assembly GCA_963556515.1 of Nudaria mundana. Lineage (NCBI taxonomy): Eukaryota > Metazoa > Arthropoda > Insecta > Lepidoptera > Erebidae > Nudaria > Nudaria mundana. The sequence continues at coordinate 11,548,354 of OY748313.1, forward strand.
ATCTAGACAACTGATAAACATACTTGTATATTTCTAAATACATACATAACATACATAGACAACACCCACACTCCGAAACAAACATTTGTAGATCACACAAATATTGGATTCGACCCGGGAATCGAACCCGATACTCCGGAGTCGAAAGCCGATGCACTACCGACCACGCCACAGTATATTTATATATATTCTTATTTATAAGGTATTTATGTACTAACTAATATACTTTTAAGATTTATTTACTAATATTGTAACTTTTCTCATGTAGCCTGAAATAAATGAGAAATAAAAAAAAATTTAATAAATATTTTTGTTTTCAGGTGGATGCGTTGGGTGGCGCTGAGAGCATTCGAGTTGGGATCGCTGCTGTAGTATTACCACTAATATTTTTATTGATTACCTCCTAAATAATAGACTGCTTCGGTGGCGTGGTCGGTAGTACATCAACTTTCGATCGATCGAGTCTCGGGTTCGATTCCCGGTCGAGACAAACTTTGTGTGATGACTCAAACGCTTGTACCGAAGTCTGGATGTTTCCTATGTATAATATGTACGTATATACAAAAAAATGTATTAAAGTATTTATATCCGTATGAGGACACCGATTCGAATGACGTTATCCCGACGCACGTTAATTCGAAAATATTTCCAAGTGGTACGCTAGCTCGAAAGTACTTTAAATCGAAAACCGCTATATCGAATGACGTTGTCGCGACGCACGTTGTTTTATTTGCCTATTACAGATAGGTTTAAGTGTCAAATTCGACTTACTAGGTTAGGTTAGGTTAGAATTGCGACCACCTACGCACGAGCCGAGCGAGCGAAGCGAGAGGTGCCGCGGTAGCGGCCGGCGAGTGCCAGAAACGACTTGCATTAATAGAAAAAAGAGATTGTTTTAGTAGGTTACCCGGAACTGAACTATTTAGATTAGGTTAATAAATTTCTTCTTTAAACCAAATGGGTAGGTTAGGTTAGGTTGCTGGCCAAATATTTTCGAATTAACGTGCGTCGCGACAACGTCATTCGATATAGCGGTTTTCGATTTAAAGTACTTTCGAGCTAGCGTACCACTTGGAAATATTTTCGAATTAACGTGCGTCGGGATAACGTCATTCGAATCGTCATATCAGACCCATTTATATCAGTTTATCTAGTACTCATATCACGAGCTCTGCTTAGTTTGAGACTAGATGGAGTTGTGTGAATTGTCCTAACATATTTATTATTTATTTAATTACATGCAATTAGAGATGATTGACAAAACATAACTCAGTAGATTGTTTAACCGTTTAAATGTAGCGCATTATAATATTAACCAACTCCAAAAAAAGAGGATCCGCGGTTCTCAATATGTTTGTTACCTCATTCAAATGGCTGAACCGATTTTGATATTTTTTTTTAATTGAAAGCTACTGCTTCCCTTGTGGTCCGATTCCGACAATTATTTGGCCCCATACCAGTAATTCGAAGTCGGTTTTTGTGTCAATGTTGGCGACTCATGTAGTTCGTTTGTCCGCATACTCCTCCTAAACGCCTGAACCGATCTCCTTCAAACTTACCACAGCGATAACGTGTGGCGTGAGGGTGGTTTAAAACAAAAAAAAAAAGAAAATCGGACATACCATCGACGAATAATCACCGAAAAACACTTCGTTCAGTTTTTTGTAACAGCAGCATGCATTGCATATCTAGTTATCTATATAAATGAAAATGACTCGCCGTTCGTTTGTCTCGCTAAAATTCGGGAACGGGATTTGGCTAATTTTGGTCTTAAAATATTCAAGGAGGTTCAGGGATGGTTCAAAAGGCGGTACGAAGTTCGCCGGGACAGCTAGTTGTTAATAATTAAGACGGAGCTTGGTTCTTCTTCACAACGATAGGCTCAATCAAGAATGTATGCGATACGATAGCGGGCGCATCTCTTAACCTAATATCAACTTGAAATTTGGCATAAAGATATAACATAAGCCTGTGACTTGCTGTATAGTTTTTGGTGTATGTGGCTCTTATAGTTTTTGAGTTATTAAGCATTAAAGAAACTTGAGTTTGGCAGTGATAAAAAAAATTGATTTGTGATGTTGTCTCGCGCGCGCGAAATTAAAATTTTTAAATGCAGCATTTGAAAATAAATAGTTCGCTTGCGCCATTGTTGAAAAGTGATTAATTTTTTTTGTTTTTTTAGCTTAGGTTATGTAGTGTTAGGTGAAGATTCCGCCAGCTCCGTCTTTATTATTTCGATGTAACCGCCCGCGTTGCAGCGCATACCTAGTTATTATTAACTGACAGCACTAAAGCTTAGATATACTTACCTATTAAGACTCAAGCTCCGACCATATTAACGTCCAGGCCAAATGGCCGTCTTCCACGGCAGGTCTACTAGACTAGACCTTATTGACTAAAAGTAGTGTTACATTTGTAGTGCTTACATTTAGTTTAAGTTTTAAGTGCAAGTGCAACTGATTTTACTAATCACTTAACAGTTGAAAGTAGAAAATATATGAACTCGCACTTAACACTAATTAAAGTGTAAACGACGCGTAATGTTCGTAACCAACTGCAACCTTATCGAGCGTCTGAACGATCTGAGTCTGCAGCCGGACTGACGGTGTCTGGGTCCCTTTACTACATATTTACAAAGTGTTATTAGAGCGCGTCTCGTGAAGCCTCGAAAAAGAGCCAATTGTTTGGGTTTTTCAGGTATTTGACAGCAAAACCTCACATTCTTAAATAACCCTCGGTTATTGTTTGTATTTACCTATAGTTTATAGATCGTCTGAGTCGCACTATGATTCACGTGAGTACACTTGTAATGTCTAATTAGCGCGCTGCGGCTGTAAAGTTACGACTGAATTATATTTATTACTACGGCGTTTATTATCTTCTATATATAAAAATGAATCCCTATTTCCCTTGGTCACGACATCACGCGTGAACGGCTTGACCGATTTCGCTTATTCTTTTTTTATTGTGTTCGTGTTATCAGGAGAAGGATCTTATGGAAGAAAAAAAAAATATGCAGAACATTAGAAAAATGAATGCGGTAGGAAGTTCGTCGGGACAGCTTGTACCGGATAAAAGTGCTGTGCGAGCATAATTGGGTCGTACGGCAATCGTTGTCTATGTTACGAGTATATAAAAATCCAGTACACATTAGCTCGTTTCGCGGGAACAGATTTCGAGTGTCAGTTTATATGCAGGAAACATAACCAATACTTATAAAAAATCATAGATCAGATTCAGAACTGCGCGACTGATGGTCGGGACTGTAAATATGTAATGTATATCTGTAATAATATCTGTAATATATCGCAACTTTATACTTTTTATTTGAATTTTAATAAATTCTCATTAAATTTTATGAGTCTGTGGTTTCTAGAGAGTTAATGGTAGGTTTTATTTTGAAAAACGATATTTTAAATTAACTCTTTAGCTTAAGAAATACTTAAACTGTAAATATTATAAGCATAAAGGTTTAGTAAATAATAAATTATTATGAGAATGTGTTTGCTTTTTACAACTACCTTTAATTTTAATTCGCCACCGCCTGTAGGTAGGCCTGGGGTAGGTCACTATGTGAATTCTATTTAAATTCGGTTAATTTGGCCACATGTGCGGTTTCGGTCAAGAGAAACACAAGTAATACTTACCCTAATTTATTAATACCCCAATAGTTGTAGTAATTTATTAATATGCCAATTGGCAATTTAGTCAACTTTGTGCAGTCACGCCAGATACATGATTATTTGTTTAAAAGCACGCTGAGCAGACATGCGCGATCTAGAAGTCTTAGTGCGCACAGCTTTTGAACGTATTTGCAAATAAACTTATTTAATTTTATTGTTTAATATCTATAATATTTACTTACACATTTATAACGTGATATCACCATTCACCATCATATCACCGAAGCCACAGAAGGTACCGGATGTGGCTACTGATGGTTTCGTGACAGTGCAAAGGAAGCGCCCGATCACGAACCAAAGTGAACCGTTGCGGCACAGATGCAGCGCAGTCCAGCCCAGCGCTGCAGGCCGCAATACCGAGTACACCCGTGTATGTCTCCCGCCTACACTACACCACTAAGGCGGATGACATCGGACAGTACGTGCGCAAGAAGGCCAACTTCACGCCGTCGCTTCCGCGGATCGCTACCACCCTGGTACGCAAAAAGACAGAAGTGCGATAGTGAAGTGTGTACTAACAATAGTCTTAAGATTCTATTACTAATATACATTTTGTAATATCTATATGTATTCTTAGTTTTAAGGTATTTATCTATGGGCCGTAGAATAAGTTTATCCCAACTGTAACTTTTCTATTTGTTGCCTGAAATAAATAAATAAAAAATAATGTCTATTATACTACAGAACTTCGATATCGCCCATGGCTTGTGGAATCTAAGGTTGTAGAGGTCAGATGGCAGTCACTTCACGGAAAATATCGAAGTTCGACTGGAAAGCCCCAACTGAGTTGGGAAACGGAGCGGTTGATGATGATAATGTCTATTATATTACTATATTTCGTAATTTTACAAACTATACAGCACATAATAGGATATATTTAAATACATCTGTAGTTAAAACTGTCACTCACTCACGACGACAAATGCTGTTTGTTTCTACCCTCTTCACGGTCAAAATACTGAACAGATTTCTGTAGAGTTTATGTCTATCTGTACGTATGCTTGTCTGTAGAGTTCTGTCCCCTGTATAGTCCACATACTAAAAATGCGTTCTCCTATTCTCCAATTTTGATGTCCAGCCAAAGGCATTCAATAGCTTAAAATCTCCTATTGAAGGATGCATTTAGTTTGACTGTCATAAGTCATTTAACGCACAAATATTTCACAATATCCAAGAAATACACTGCACACACATTGTTAACAAACTTTGACATCTGACAATCACATACTCACATACTATTATTGCCAGTTGAAGAAATTAGTTCAAATTTTTCGTAACATGGCGAGGTTTTTTTTTTAAACCTGAAATAAATAGATTTATCTTTGAGTAGCCACGACCAGGCAAACATTTCGTTTATTGAAATGTCACCATATTAACTTTAATGCACCCAAAAACGTATCACACATAGCTATTGGAGGGTGGGGCCAACATTTGTATTGTCCTTTACCTTTACCATAAACAACATGTTTGTCAGCCTTTGCCCCACAGCACGCAACCAGATTCACTCACCGACGCGGGATAAAACCGAATCCCAACAAAGCGGGATTTTCATTCCGTCCAAACCCCCGAAGAGGCCACGCGGGTGGCCAAAGTCCGCCGGGCGCCACTGGAAATACTTTCTGGTGTCACCAGAGACGCCCGCAGCAATGGATATGGGAGCGGCAGCGATCTCGCGGAATTAAAAAAAACGTCATTCTCGACTGTTTGAGTGTTCAGATGTGCAGAGTGGTTAGTGGTTCAGATCGGTTATCAGCACTCTATATATACGTATAGTATAGAGATACTGATATAGAGGTGCATCGCGTGCAGATATGAATGTTTCCACATATAGATTAAGATTATTGCAAGGCAACTATTAGTATTTCATGAAAATCGGACGACAGGAAAAAACGTTATCGTCATAAATAAAGGAACCTTTATAAATATAGGAAATAAAGGAACCCTTATAGTTTGGTCATGTCCGTCCGTCCGTCTGTCTTCGGCTTTACTCCCGAACGGTTAATGCTAGAAACATGAAACTTTGCATGGATATATTGTATATTTACTATGCCATCAAAGTGTTAAAATAAAATTTTGGAAAAAAAATTTTTGGGTTTCCTTCCCCTACATGTAAGGTGAGGATGATATTTTTTTCATTGTGTTTCAGTGTGGGTTCATTAGATAGGTCTTTTAAAAACATGTTTTTTGATTTAAGTATCCGTTTGCGAGATATTTAGCTTTGAAGAGCATGTCTTTGCGAAACAGGGTATTTTTTTAAATAATTTAAAATGTTTTAATACCCACGTCTTACATTTACATGTTTTTATTGATTTTATATGTTTTATGATGACTGCCTCGGTGGCGCAGTGGTATGCGAATGCCGTCCCTGAGGTCCCAGGTTAGATTCCGGGTCGAATCAAATGATTAGTGTGATCCACAAATGTTTGTATATGCATGTATTTAGAAAAATAAAAGTATGTTTATCAGTTGTCTAGATCCCATAGCACATGCTTATACATGGGGCACACTAAAAGTTTTGCACTTCTAGCTAATCGGAACTATTTGAATTTCGAATGTTATATTTGTTTAAACGTTGCAACCTTCTTAGTAATAAAAAAAAACAATTGGCGGGAAATCATTTATCAATTGTTTTTTATCACACATCAAAGTTCTACGTATGCAACGAAAATGGAATTAAGTCGAAAAGATTTTAGAGCGATGATTTTGTATGATTTTAAAAGTTCTCTCTCCGCAAGACTGTGCCTGTGATTTATTGTTTTGAACCCGAAAAAAACAGCAATCTTGTGAATGGGTGTTAGAAAATGAGAACAAGTCAACAAAAGTGAGGCAGGAGAGAAACGTTGGTAAAAAAATGATCGCGTTTTTTTTCTCAATTACGGGTCCCATCTGTACAATTCCACTTGAAGATCAAAAGAGTGTTAATGCCGAGTGGTATTTTACCATTTGTTTACCCAGGGTGTTAGAAAAAGTTCGCGAAAGACGACCCAAAAGCCGCGTTCTCCTACATCATGACAACGCTTCTTCACACACGGCCAACAAAATAAAGTCATTTTTAGCTTCCGAAAAAGTACAACTCGTCACCCTTTCTGCGCATAGCCCCGACCTAGCACCCTGTGATTTCTGTATTTTCCCCAAAATAAAAGATTTGATGAGAGGTTTCACTTTTACCAACTCCGAAGAGGCAGTGATAGCGTTCAATCGGCACGTAGAAAACATGCATTTAGATCTGTGGTCCTCCTGTTTTAAAAAATGGTTCGATCGCATGAAAAAATTTTTAAAATGTAAAGGAGAGTATTTTGAAAAGCAATAAGCATAATTTTTGGTTTTAACATGTTGTTTTTTTAAGTTACGCAAAACTTATAGTGTGACCTACGTATTAGCTTAATTTGGGCTAGATGACGTTGTGTGAGAATGTCCAAAAGTATTTATTTATAATAAAAATATTAGCTCCATGCACTCCTCCTCTACGACGTGTGCGAAATAGAGACTAAAAGCCTCTATAACCCCTGAATTAACAGAGTTATATCATCCGTTAAAGTTACTTTTTCATTACATAGACTATCATCATGAATTTTTCCAGTTTCTTCACATGAGCCGTTCATATTTTAGAGAGACGGGACGCTCTGTTTTACCAAAAAAATTAGCTGTAAAGTAGAATATCACGCAAGCGAATACTTTAATTAAAAAATAGTCCCAGCAAGATCTAGGTATTTTTAAAAGACCTATCTAATGATACCCCACACTCCGGGATAGACACAAGGAAAAAAAAAGAAATTTTGGTTACGTGTATGGTAGGTACCCCAAAAATATTTTTTTTAATAATTTTATTTTAGCACTTTGTCAAAGTAGTAAAAACACATATCCATGCAAAGTTTCATGTCTTTAGTACTCACCGTTTAGGAGGAAAGCCTAGCACAGACAAACGAACAGACATAACGAAACTGTACTGGTTCTGAAAATTGAACTACGATACTTAATAAGGGGTGGTGTCATGATGGTTAAATCCAAGCACTTTGGAAAATCTAATACTAAAACACTCCTGTGTGTGTGTGTGTGTGTGATTAAGTGTGTAGGTACGAGATCGCAGGCGATTGAGACTTGCGATTCAGTAGTAGGTTTAAGGCGGAGCTAGCCGCTACTTTGTCCATAGAAACTTCTGGAGTCCATAACTCATCTATTTGACATCCTACAAACAAATTTTAAAGTTTTTATCGTCTTGCCTAATCATTAACTGTGTCGGTACGGTTTTACAAATGTATAATTATGTACCATTAAAAAGATATAAGCCAATAAACATTCGCAATTTCTGCCTTATTTTAAATAAACTTTATGTGTAAATAAGGGCTATAAGGAGTGTAAAATCTCAAAAACTAAAACCGTGACGACAAAATTTAACTCTCGAAGAGTTCAGAAAACAGATTTATTTAAATCGATACATGCAGTACTATTTTCAGAATACACTTTTTATCAAAAGACCTTTCGTGAATTTCTACACCTATTTTACGATGAATTATCGCTACTTCGCATTCACACGATTCTCCCTCGTACGATGCGGGGTGCGGTCGGAGGAAAACTCACACGCACACCATGTGCAATTGTGTTATTTACACTGTGAGGTGAAACAGCATGCTCCCGAGCAATACCTATTAACGAGTTTGAGCCGCTAAATAGCGCAACCTTAAGGGTGGCCACCTTGCGACATATCAGCACTCACCTTTACCAAACGACATGTTCCCCTTTACCACGACTTGTTCCCCTTTACCACGCCATATTTGGTAAGATCGTAACAACATGTTCTAATACAGGATGTTACGTAAGGGTTATATTAATCCGAAGACACCCACATCAGCTGGTCGACCAGGGGGCCTAGCCTCCTGGCGCCCAAGCTAAAAACGGACTATAACCGATAATTACCCAGTGTTCTTCCATAAGAACAAAATTTTATACAGGCTAAAAGCCCAATCATAAAAAAGTCAAAAAACGAGTGATATAGTCTATCATCTATTTAAAACCTCTTTTGTATGACATATTAAGATGAGAAAGAACGAAAGAAAGGAACCTATTTTCATAGATTTAATTATAAAATTTTAAGTTCTTGTGGAAGTACATCGGGTCATAAGTACAAGTTTAGGTAACTATGCTGTGTACTTTGAGGAGAACAATGGGTTGTAAGGCAAATACAACCCATTGTTCAAAATCCAAATAATCATACAATTTCAAGTCATTAAAAAATTAAGACTTCTTTTTAACCTACTTACTAACAAAAAATCGAACTAAATATAAAATAAAAAAATAAACTCTAGAAAAATAATACAATCAGAGATCAAAGTTTCATTTAGAATCCTAAAATACATATCAAGTCTGATTTGTAAGATAAAATAAAAAATATAAAATGAATTTCTAATATATATAATTATATAGGTACTAAAAATATTTACATTACAAAATATCGTTAAAAAAATTCTCTGCGTCATTGCCGACTGGGAAGGTTCCCAGAATGCTGGCTGTGTTGCCACGTTGGATGGCGATACTTATTCTTTGGGCCAGAAAATAGCCAGCCTTCTGGTCCTGAGAAGCATCGATTAAGCGTTTAGCAATATCTCTATAAAGGCGCCGAGCACTCGGACCCCATGACCCGTGTCTCAACCCCAAACGGCTCAAATATGTAATCACCTGCTAGGTTAGCATATTTACGCCGTTTGAGGCCTTCAGCCGATGCAGCAGCAGCGCCGGCACATCCGGATGTGCTTGGAAGGTGTGAAGGTGCTAAGGTGTCAACGCATGTAGCGTCCCACACCAAAGGCCTTCCCATCTTCCACGGTAGCAATGACATACCGTCCGGTCTCTTTCCATCGCTTCGTGCTAAACCATTTGGTTCACGTATGGCCATGGCCATGGTGTCCCAGATTATCGACGGCTACTCCACAGGTGCAATGATGCGGGGATACACAAGGTGTACCCAGCCGAAGGCAAGTGGCAATGCGGAAGGTTGTGTCGTCCAACATTGTACCGATGTTGGGCGATGGGAGCTTATATAACTAATTATAATACTCGTAATCATTAACAAATTGTGCCATGATTAATGTAATCCCAATATAAATATACCATTCCTTTACATTAAAATTTAGGCTACGTCCAGTTAATTTAACCGCAGTCTGATTAGTCTTATTAACGATAAGTGTCACTAGGTCAACATCTACATATTGATAAAAATAATCAATATTAGTATAGTTATTTGTATCCAAAGGTAAATACGAAGGCTCGGCTAGTACCATCTCTTTTGCTATAAAATCGCTATGCCAGTAACCCTACTATTATTCCTTCTTCTTCATCCTCTTCTAGTCTGCTGCTACCACGTGATAATATTGTCCTTCCTCTTCTGGCCCTACCTCGACCTCCCCTGGTATTACCTCGTCCTCCCCTGGCATTACCACGTCGTCCCCTGGTATTACCTCGCCTCCCTCGCACCTCGTACCCTCGGCTTATACAACGACTGCCACTTTCATTACCCAGGGAATGGTCCTCCATAAGGTCGTTTTCATCTTCAGAGCTACTTATTGGGATTTCGGGTAAAATGAATGTAGAATCTCCTACATCTTCATCAGATGGTAAAAAATCTTCCAAATCCGAGTTTTCCAACAAAGATGCTATGTCTCTATCCCGCAAATCTGAAGTACAATAATTAAGCATAAATACCCAATGTTCTTCTATCAGAACATAACATTACTACCAACAATTGGAATTAACGCCGAATGTAGGTACTCGTACAGGAACATAATATTTAGAAGCCACGTATCCCATCTTAAAAAGCAACAAAACATAAAAATAATATAAACACGGCCTTAACAATGTATTTAACTAACGTCTAACTATGCTTTAAAACTGAATATCTGTTTAAATCTATTGATTTTTAAAGATTCTAACTTACCTCTCCTACGCGTGCGCTCCATGTTTAACTTTTTGACGTAATTTGATAAAATTACTCCGATTGGTTGCACCTAATTGATACTAAAAAATGTCGTCTATACATTGACCAATCCGACATTGCTAAAAAAAATGGCGATTTGCCGCCAAAATTTAAAATATCAATAAAATAGTGTTATGTTCCCAAGCACGAAGATTGGGTTATTAGGGCTTCTATTCGTATTTTACAGTTGGGTTTTAATCAGTTTAGTATTAAGTTCTTTAGTGAGCACATTGGGCGCCAGGAGGCTAGACAAGATGCATTCGCTTCGAAGCGATTCGTTTGCGACAGTCGCCATCGCTTTGAAATAACGAATGCAAATTGGTAGACAAAGTCAAGTGACTTTCGTTTTCGTCTAGGCAATAGCGTTGGTCGTCACTTCTACCTTTTGGCTATGGTTGTCGACTTCATGTGTCAAATTCTTGTTGTCTTGTCGCTGTCAACAGTGTCAACAATTTTCACCACACGCGGGAATGTTTAAAAATTTTAAATGCTTTTTTTTTTTGTTTTTTTGATCATCCGCCATTTTCACATCACATTCACATTTTTCATTTTTTTACGTTTTTATTTGTTGATTTATACTGGACATTGGCAAATTGCTATAAGCAGAGGCCATAAAAAAGAATTGAATTGAATTGACTGGACATTGGTAAATTGCTACAAGCAGAGGCCATAAAAAAGAGAAGAAGAAGAAGAAAATTTTAAATATTAAATATAATAAATAAATAATAAATATTGTAATAAATATTGTTGGACATATATGGAAAGTAAGTATTATCCTACTAATATTACAAAATTAAATGTGAAAGTTGATGTTAAAATAAAGTCTCAACTTATTTCATACAAAGAATTAATCTTTTTTTCCATTTTACCAGGAATGGAGTCAAGAGGAAGGGCGAGTGCTCTCCAATTTTTAACTGTTTTGGAATTTATGGAAAGGTGCAGTAGTTTAATCAGTAAAATAAAGTGGTTTTACATATGATCAATGACGTAGTTAGTTTACAATTCTTTTATCATACATATTCCAGCCACGGTGATATATCCCGACCTCAGCCTGGGCTGCAAGGCCGTGTAAGGGCGGACCAACTCTGGCACGAGTTGGCCAATATGTTAAATGCAATTGTTGGTGGTGTTAATAAAACACCTGAAAAATGGAAAAAGGTATGTAGGTACTGTACTAAAACTAAGCACATAGAACCGGTTTGGATAATTATATCCTACTAGCGGACCCGACAGACTGACGTTGTCCTGCAAAAAAAAAATAATAACCAAATTGTGAATCTAAACCATTCTCGAATCCCCTTGAACACACACAAAAATTTCATCAACATCGGTCCAGCCGTTTAGAAGGAGTTCAGCGACATACTTTAACACTTTACATTATAACAATAATTTATTATTAAAATTAAATTTTCGCATTTTAAGGTGTGGGCGGATTGGAAATGCAAGTCAAAAAAGAAAGCGTTGACAATCCGTCAACATGCCAGTGGTACTGGTGGTGGTCCACATAGAGGACTGGCCCTGACTTTTTTTTTATTTTTTTATATTTGGTTCGCCAAATTGACGCCGCCCGCCTGGTGGTAAGTCGTGACGACGTCTAGCGATTGTGGGCCACTCTCACAGCACACATTACTATTGAGAGTGGCCCTCAACTTGACGACCTACTGATGTGCCTCTTCACGCTCCGCTTAAAGAACCCAGGATTATATGTGGGAGGAAACACGTGCACAGGCAGGGCGTTCCATGCCACTATCGTTCGGCAGAGAAACGAACGTTTAAAACGTTCGGTTCTCGCGAACATGCTATCCACTGTGTAGGGGTGGCATCTCTGCCCGGCACGAGTCGTTCGGGATCGGAAGGAAGAGGGTGGGATCAGATTGAAGAGCTCTTCAGAACACTCGCCGTGGTAAATACGGTAGAATGCGGCCAAGGAAGCTATTGTTCGGCGCTGAACTAGCGGCTCAAGGCTTCCCGTTACCTCCGGACAATCTATATCTAATCTCCCTGGCCGGCGAATCGACCCACACCACCCACACTAGACTCCGTTTCGCCCCCACTGGTCCCATGCCTGCTGCACCATACATCGCCCCGGGCCCGGCGGTGCAGCTGCTGAACCCCTAACGCAACCCAGCCTGGGTTGGGTTACTTGGGGGGCTTTAGCACAGCTGCACGGTGGTACCCCCCCGGACCAACACTGTTGTACCACCTGGTACCCACGTAGAGGCCGAAGCCACTCCATAGGTACCGTAAATTAACGAGCCTCGTCCGTTTATCAGCAGATGCGCCACTAGCAGGTGAGGTCACTGGGGCCCTAAAGATGTTGGTAGAGCCCCTTTGCACCTATTTTAGAAACCAGGGTGTTAGCTATTATGTGAATATTAGCAGTGTCAGGCGACCCTGATATAGAGGAGCACGGATTCAATGTTAGTAGGTTTAACTTTTATATTGATGTAGGTAGATCAAGCACATTTGGAATTTATATGGCAGTTGTTGGCATGGAGTAAAGATTATGATGAAGAGGATTTTATCGTCAAGTGACTTTTCAGTCAAACTGAAATAATAATAATACATACTTTACATATATTACCTTGTAAAAGGTATATTTATTTATCTTTATATTCTTTCAGAGACCTTCAGCTGCTCCATCTAACACCCTGATATATACATATACATAGCATCACGCCTTTTTCCCCGAAGGGGTAGGCAGAGGTGTGCAAACACACCCACATCTCGCCAGTTATGTTAGGTCCCATGTAATAGGGGGCGAGCCTATTGCCATTTACCGGGCACAATTTCTAGACTCTGGGATAATTATCTGGGTAAAATTCTAAAGAGAATTATACATTATCGACCAGACCCGGGAATCGAACCCGAAACCTCGAGCGTGGCAGTCCGTACATGATACCATTGTGCCACCGAGGTAGTGCCTATACTGTTATGATTATGATGATGCATGTACCAGTCTTTCATATACACATGGCATACTATACGTCTTGTAGAGTAATAAAACTAAAATCAGCACTGCTATTTTTTTTACTATAGATTCTCCGGTTCTGTCACGACCACCACCACCAATACAACCTTCCACCAGCCAACTCCCGGAGAGAAGTTTGCCTCTACGACCTCCAGAAACATCGCAGGCGAAACGCCACTCGCCGTCGACGGACACAAACTCCTTTCGATAGGGCGGGCGACAAGTGAGTTTGTGGCCGTCGAACAGCGGCGATTGAAAAATTAAGACTTCTTTTTAACCTGCTTACTAACAAAAAATCGAACTAAATATAAAATAAAAAAATAAACTCTAGAAAAATAATACAATCAGAGATCAAAGTTTCATTTAGAATCCTAAAATACATATCAAGTCTGATTTGTAAGATAAAATAAAAAATATAAAATGAATTTCTAATATATATAATTATATAGGTACTAAAAATATTTACATTACAAAATATCGTTAAAAAAATTCTCTGCGTCATTGCCGACTGGGAAGGTTCCCAGAATGCTGGCTGTGTTGCCACGTTGGATGGCGATACTTATTCTTTGGGCCAGAAAATAGCCAGCCTTCTGGTCCTGAGAAGCATCGATTAAGCGTTTAGCAATATCTCTATAAAGGCGCCGAGCACTCGGACCCCATGACCCGTGTCTCAACCCCAAACGGCTCAAATATGTAATCACCTGCTAGGTTAGCATATTTACGCCGTTTGAGGCCTTCAGCCGATGCAGCAGCAGCGCCGGCACATCCGGATGTGCTTGGAAGGTGTGAAGGTGCTAAGGTGTCAACGCATGTAGCGTCCCACACCAAAGGCCTTCCCATCTTCCACGGTAGCAATGACATACCGTCCGGTCTCTTTCCATCGCTTCGTGCTAAACCATTTGGTTCACGTATGGCCATGGCCATGGTGTCCCAGATTATCGACGGCTACTCCACAGGTGCAATGATGCGGGGATACACAAGGTGTACCCAGCCGAAGGCAAGTGGCAATGCGGAAGGTTGTGTCGTCCAACATTGTACCGATGTTGGGCGATGGGAGCTTATATAACTAATTATAATACTCGTAATCATTAACAAATTGTGCCATGATTAATGTAATCCCAATATAAATATACCATTCCTTTACATTAAAATTTAGGCTACGTCCAGTTAATTTAACCGCAGTCTGATTAGTCTTATTAACGATAAGTGTCACTAGGTCAACATCTACATATTGATAAAAATAATCAATATTAGTATAGTTATTTGTATCCAAAGGTAAATACGAAGGCTCGGCTAGTACCATCTCTTTTGCTATAAAATCGCTATGCCAGTAACCCTACTATTATTCCTTCTTCTTCATCCTCTTCTAGTCTGCTGCTACCACGTGATAATATTGTCCTTCCTCTTCTGGCCCTACCTCGACCTCCCCTGGTATTACCTCGTCCTCCCCTGGCATTACCACGTCGTCCCCTGGTATTACCTCGCCTCCCTCGCACCTCGTACCCTCGGCTTATACAACGACTGCCACTTTCATTACCCAGGGAATGGTCCTCCATAAGGTCGTTTTCATCTTCAGAGCTACTTATTGGGATTTCGGGTAAAATGAATGTAGAATCTCCTACATCTTCATCAGATGGTAAAAAATCTTCCAAATCCGAGTTTTCCAACAAAGATGCTATGTCTCTATCCCGCAAATCTGAAGTACAATAATTAAGCATAAATACCCAATGTTCTTCTATCAGAACATAACATTACTACCAACAATTGGAATTAACGCCGAATGTAGGTACTCGTACAGGAACATAATATTTAGAAGCCACGTATCCCATCTTAAAAAGCAACAAAACATAAAAATAATATAAACACGGCCTTAACAATGTATTTAACTAACGTCTAACTATGCTTTAAAACTGAATATCTGTTTAAATCTATTGATTTTTAAAGATTCTAACTTACCTCTCCTACGCGTGCGCTCCATGTTTAACTTTTTGACGTAATTTGATAAAATTACTCCGATTGGTTGCACCTAATTGATACTAAAAAATGTCGTCTATACATTGACCAATCCGACATTGCTAAAAAAAATGGCGATTTGCCGCCAAAATTTAAAATATCAATAAAATAGTGTTATGTTCCCAAGCACGAAGATTGGGTTATTAGGGCTTCTATTCGTATTTTACAGTTGGGTTTTAATCAGTTTAGTATTAAGTTCTTTAGTGAGCACATTGGGCGCCAGGAGGCTAGACAAGATGCATTCGCTTCGAAGCGATTCGTTTGCGACAGTCGCCATCGCTTTGAAATAACGAATGCAAATTGGTAGACAAAGTCAAGTGACTTTCGTTTTCGTCTAGGCAATAGCGTTGGTCGTCACTTCTACCTTTTGGCTATGGTTGTCGACTTCATGTGTCAAATTCTTGTTGTCTTGTCGCTGTCAACAGTGTCAACAATTTTCACCACACGCGGGAATGTTTAAAAATTTTAAATGCTTTTTTTTTTTGTTTTTTTGATCATCCGCCATTTTCACATCACATTCACATTTTTCATTTTTTTACGTTTTTATTTGTTGATTTATACTGGACATTGGCAAATTGCTATAAGCAGAGGCCATAAAAAAGAATTGAATTGAATTGACTGGACATTGGTAAATTGCTACAAGCAGAGGCCATAAAAAAGAGAAGAAGAAGAAGAAAATTTTAAATATCAAAATATAATAAATAAATAATAAATATTGTAATAAATATTGTTGGACATATATGGAAAGTAAGTATTATCCTACTAATATTACAAAATTAAATGTGAAAGTTGATGTTAAAATAAAGTCTCAACTTATTTCATACAAAGAATTAATCTTTTTTTCCATTTTACCAGGAATGGAGTCAAGAGGAAGGGCGAGTGCTCTCCAATTTTTAACTGTTTTGGAATTTATGGAAAGGTGCAGTAGTTTAATCAGTAAAATAAAGTGGTTTTACATATGATCAATGACGTAGTTAGTTTACAATTCTTTTATCATACATATTCCAGCCACGGTGATATATCCCGACCTCAGCCTGGGCTGCAAGGCCGTGTAAGGGCGGACCAACTCTGGCACGAGTTGGCCAATATGTTAAATGCAATTGTTGGTGGTGTTAATAAAACACCTGAAAAATGGAAAAAGGTATGTAGGTACTGTACTAAAACTAAGCACATAGAACCGGTTTGGATAATTATATCCTACTAGCGGACCCGACAGACTGACGTTGTCCTGCAAAAAAAAAATAATAACCAAATTGTGAATCTAAACCATTCTCGAATCCCCTTGAACACACACAAAAATTTCATCAACATCGGTCCAGCCGTTTAGAAGGAGTTCAGCGACATACTTTAACACTTTACATTATAACAATAATTTATTATTAAAATTAAATTTTCACATTTTAAGGTGTGGGCGGATTGGAAATGCAAGTCAAAAAAGAAAGCGTTGACAATCCGTCAACATGCCAGTGGTACTGGTGGTGGTCCACATAGAGGACTGGCCCTGACTTTTTTTTTATTTTTTTATATTTGGTTCGCCAAGTTGACGCCGCCCGCCTGGTGGTAAGTCGTGACGACGTCTAGCGATTGTGGGCCACTCTCACAGCACACATTACTATTGAGAGTGGCCCTCAACTTGACGACCTACTGATGTGCCTCTTCACGCTCCGCTTAAAGAACCCAGGATTATATGTGGGAGGAAACACGTGCACAGGCAGGGCGTTCCATGCCACTATCGTTCGGCAGAGAAACGAACGTTTAAAACGTTCGGTTCTCGCGAACATGCTATCCACTGTGTAGGGGTGGCATCTCTGCCCGGCACGAGTCGTTCGGGATCGGAAGGAAGAGGGTGGGATCAGATTGAAGAGCTCTTCAGAACACTCGCCGTGGTAACTACGGTAGAATGCGGCCAAGGAAGCTATTGTTCGGCGCTGAACTAGCGGCTCAAGGCTTCCCGTTACCTCCGGACAATCTATATCTAATCTCCCTGGCCGGCGAATCGACCCACACCACCCACACTAGACTCCGTTTCGCCCCCACTGGTCCCATGCCTGCTGCACCATACATCGCCCCGGGCCCGGCGGTGCAGCTGCTGAACCCCTAACGCAACCCAGCCTGGGTTGGGTTACTTGGGGGGCTTTAGCACAGCTGCACGGTGGTACCCCCCCGGACCAACACTGTTGTACCACCTGGTACCCACGTAGAGGCCGAAGCCACTCCATAGGTACCGTAAATTAACGAGCCTCGTCCGTTTATCAGCAGATGCGCCACTAGCAGGTGAGGTCACTGGGGCCCTAAAGATGTTGGTAGAGCCCCTTTGCACCTATTTTAGAAACCAGGGTGTTAGCTATTATGTGAATATTAGCAGTGTCAGGCGACCCTGATATAGAGGAGCACGGATTCAATGTTAGTAGGTTTAACTTTTATATTGATGTAGGTAGATCAAGCACATTTGGAATTTATATGGCAGTTGTTGGCATGGAGTAAAGATTATGATGAAGAGGATTTTATCGTCAAGTGACTTTTCAGTCAAACTGAAATAATAATAATACATACTTTACATATATTACCTTGTAAAAGGTATATTTATTTATCTTTATATTCTTTCAGAGACCTTCAGCTGC
Organism: Nudaria mundana; assembly: GCA_963556515.1. NCBI lineage: Eukaryota > Metazoa > Arthropoda > Insecta > Lepidoptera > Erebidae > Nudaria > Nudaria mundana. The sequence continues at coordinate 11,566,609 of OY748313.1, forward strand.
TCCATCTAACACCCTGATATATACATATACATAGCATCACGCCTTTTTCCCCGAAGGGGTAGGCAGAGGTGTGCAAACACACCCACATCTCGCCAGTTATGTTAGGTCCCATGTAATAGGGGGCGAGCCTATTGCCATTTACCGGGCACAATTTCTAGACTCTGGGATAATTATCTGGGTAAAATTCTAAAGAGAATTATACATTATCGACCAGACCCGGGAATCGAACCCGAAACCTCGAGCGTGGCAGTCCGTACATGATACCATTGTGCCACCGAGGTAGTGCCTATACTGTTATGATTATGATGATGCATGTACCAGTCTTTCATATACACATGGCATACTATACGTCTTGTAGAGTAATAAAACTAAAATCAGCACTGCTATTTTTTTTACTATAGATTCTCCGGTTCTGTCACGACCACCACCACCAATACAACCTTCCACCAGCCAACTCCCGGAGAGAAGTTTGCCTCTACGACCTCCAGAAACATCGCAGGCGAAACGCCACTCGCCGTCGACGGACACAAACTCCTTTCGATAGGGCGGGCGACAAGTGAGTTTGTGGCCGTCGAACAGCGGCGATTGGATTTAGAGGAAAGGCGGTTAGACGTAGAGGAGCGCAGAAACTGCCTATTGAGCCGCTTTGTTGATATTGCTGAAGTATTCCTTCAGCAATATCAGCAAAGTAGGAATCAGCATTAGGCTTCTGTCTAAGGGTAAAACGGGAACCCTATTACTGAGACTTCTCTGTCTGTCCGTCCGTCTTTCTCCAGGCTGTAATCACATGACTTGTGATAGTTAGAAAGCAGAAATTTTTGTACATAACATAGGTATGTACATAGTATATTTTTTGAGATGTGTTGAATGTGTAAAAAGTTTAGTAGTGTTATTTTTTGTAAATAAAAATTATAAAATAATAAGCATAATTTTATTTTATTACTACTAAGAGAGAGAGATTACTACTAGAGAGGGTAGTTGCAACTACGCACGGTAAGCATCTTGCTCCGTATCAAAAATAAGTTTACCGACCAGGCTGCAGCAGGCCACAGGCAGCACATCATCAGCCTCAACGGATATAGCTAGTCTTTCTAGTGATTTTGCCTCTTTCAAGACCGCTATGCTGCAGGCTCTCAATCTGCTCCAGTGTCAAGTGGAGGGACTGGCACATCAGGTGGATAGCGTCGAAATGCGGGCACGTCGCAAGATTCTTTTACTCCACGGTGTAGCAGAGGAGGAGACCGAGGATACGCCTAAGGTTGTTGCTGGTGTCATCTCGGGGCTTCTTAATATTAGTTGTGAGAGCCCAGATATTAAAAGGTGTCATCGAATGGGGCGTCCATCGGGTGAACTGAAATCCAGACCTATCTTGGTGAAGTTTCAGGATGTAACTATGAGGGACAAGGTCTGGTTCTCCAAAGTCGCACTAAAGGGCTGCGGGATTACTCTCTCCGAGTTCCTTACAAAAGCACGACACGAAATCTTCCAGGCCGCGCGCGAAAAGTTTGGAGTTGGCAAGGTCTGGTCACGCGATGGCAATGTGTTTGTTTTGGACTCGAACAGTAAACGCCACCGTGTGTCTTATATGGATGATCTTAACAAGATTAATGTATCGACTACCGTATCGAGCGAAACGCAGATCCCGAAGATAGTTAACACCAGGTCTAAACGGCTTGGGGCAGGCAAGAAGTAGTTTTGGTTTTGTGTGTTTGCATTAATTATACTGCAGGGCTCTGTATGTATGCATATACAGGTTTGAACTTTTACTCTCTGCGGCAACTAAATTCTGAATATTACTACCACCCACTATTATTGTTATTATTATGTGAACAACTTTTAAACTTCACTCTTTTACTACATAATCTTACTTTTGATATTTGTATGTATTTCATTCTTACTAAGTGTACGACCATAGACAGGCAATACTGAGGAGTATACAGACGTCAAGTAGACAGATGATTTATTAAAGTAATTTACAATAGGATTTACAATATACATTATTATATACTAGGTACAATAGAAAATGAAATGAATACTATATTTAATTATTACTATTTTAAAAAAAAATGTAAAAAGTTTGGGCCGGTAGGGTGCCCATCATGGCGGCGGCATTCCCGCGCTGTATGGCGATGCTTATCCGCTGCGAGAGAAATCCGCCGGGTCGTAAGTCTCCCGTTACCTCCCTGAGCCGTTTGCTGAGCTCCTTGAAAAGCGAGTGCGCGCCCGGGCCCCACGGGCCCAGTGTCTCGTATTGAGTGCCGAGACAACCGTACTTGCCCACCTTCGAGCGCTCACGTACCTCGGCCGCCGCACCGGCACGTTTGGCAGTTGCCGGAAGATAGGACGCAGCTAGTGTGTCGGCACACGTGGCGTCCCACACTAGTGGGCGACCCATCCTCCATGGTATCATCGACATCCCGTCAGGTCTCTTACCATCGTCCCGTGCAATGTGCTGGGGCTCCAGAATCGCAGGGACGTTTACACTGACGAGACACCGTCGCAGGATGTCGTTGATCGCGGCATGGCGGGATAGGCGGCCAGCACTTGAAGAGCAGGCAAGCCCATGGTGACCTAGGCGATCCACACTCGCTCCACAAGAAGCACAACTATGTTCTACACAAACCTCGGCCCCCAGCCGGAGACCGATGGCGAGTCGGAGAGTGTTGTGTTCAATGAAAGTACCAGTGTTGGGGGATGGGTAGGCATGGAGCCAGTGTCCGGATTCCTGTCTTGACACTGCTTCCAGCCTGGCGCGATTTTTTAAAGATGACGAGGTATCAATGAGGGTTTGTAAAATATGTTGGCATGAAATGTTATCCCAGGCCTTCTGATTTTTGAGAGTGGGAGGGAAATTTGGACTCGGTCCAGCTAGCCAGGCAGTTTCAGCCTCGACCAAGCTCGCGATCTCACAGTTTGTAGCCGCGGGGGCTTTAAGGATTCCTGCGAGGTCAGACGAGCTATGGATTGAGGACAGAAATGCTGGCAGTGCTACAGTAGAGATTTTTCGGGTTCCCAGGCCACCATACCTAATTGGTAGGGAGGCTTGGGTCCATGCCTGCTCGCTTAGTCTGATATTTATGATAGCTTCAATTTGGAATTTTATTGTATTGTCCAAGTCTTGGATTAGATGGGGAAATTTCCACACTGGGCAGCAGCGGAGCAGGTACGTAAATTTAGGAACAAATAGACAAAACTTAATGATGAAAAGAGCGGAATGGCTGCTAATTTTAAGGAGGCGGTCCGAAAATTCATTAAATTTTGAAACCGAATTTGTTAGAAGTGGTGGAATGGCCTCATCAAAAATAGGTGAACCAAGGAGGCTTAGACTGTTCTTTGTTACTATATTGATATTTGGGGCTACGCTATTAAAATTATTAACTATGGATTGAGCAGAGGTTGTGTTTATTTTGTCGTTAATGAAGAGTTCAGACTTATTAAAATTTAAATGTAAGCCAATGAGATCAAAATTTTGTTTTATCATTACTAAGTCAGTTAGAACAGTCTGAGCGTCCCGGGCTATGGTACCGGCATCTAGGTACCATATATTCAACTTTGACGTCAAGTTGTCATGTCACTTGTCAGTTTGACATTTCGTTTTCAATTACTTTGTTATTTGGTATGGCATCTAGTGTTTGTGCCTTCAGTAATAGTGCGTGTTGTTCATACTTTTCTTTATTGTGATAGGTAATATTTGTTTCATTCTTTGTTTTTATGTATTATGTAAGGTAAGCAGACCAATAATCTGTCCTCTAATGACTAAATTTGCGTATTTTGTTTCTGTTTTGAGCCTGTTATTGTTAACGAGCATATCTTAATTTCTGACGCTCAACTGGCGGGTGGATTGTGATAGTATCTGGTATATATATATATATATATATATTTATTTATAATTTATATTTCTGAAACACTAACTTGCCTACATTACACTATAGTATATTATTATAGTATTCTATGTCGTCAGAAACTAAAGATGAAAGTGAAAGCGAAAGTTTTTACACTGCGTCTAGCATTAACGGTAGTTTTTCTAGTATTCCATGGTGACACTTTAAAAGAACAATTTTCTGATGTCCCTAAGAACTTCAATGTAGTCCATTTTAATGCTCAGAGTATTCCTGCTCATCACTCTGATATGCTGACTAGCTTTGACTGTAAGGATATTCACGCTATTCTTGTATCTGAATCCTGGTTTAGGTCTTTTCATTCATCTTTATCCTTCCCTCTTCCGGGTTACGAGTTGATAAGAAATAATCGCGGCGGTGACGGCAAGGGTGGCGGTGTAGCTGTTTATCTTCGTAGTCACATTTCTTATCAAATTCTAGATACTTCAGCACAGTCGCCCCCCTCAAATGCAGGCGAACACTTGTTTCTGGAAGTGGAGCTATATCATACGAAATTGTTACTCGGTGTATATTACTGTCCTTCATCAAGTATCAACTTTTTTGCTTCATTTGAACGCCTACTGGAAAAATGGTCCCCTTCTTACAGCCACGTAATCGTGATGGGAGACTTTAACGCGTGCCAATTAAAAAACGATTCCCGCACCTTTTTGTTCCGTCATGCATCTCTATCCCACAGCCTATCCATTCTTCATTCCTTTAAACTCTACTCACCATGTTCCTGGATGCATTCCATCACTCATTGACTTAATGCTAGTGTCAAAAAATGTAAATTATATCAACATAGGGCATCAAAATATTGGTTGTTTAACACATGGCAAAGAGTTAGAGTTGGAACTGTTAATGAATTCAGATAATATTGATATTTTTTGTATTACAGAACATATGCGTAAGTCGAATGAGCTCATGTTCAATTTCAGTAATCACCGGGTTGGTAGTGCATTCTGCAGGGTGACCACAGTACGGGGGGATCTTTGATTTTATTAAATAAAAACTTAAATTTAAAGAACGGAAAGATATTGTGTCTCTTTCTCTAGAGTGTAAAGTCGAACTGTCTTGCGTGGAAATGGAGCAATTCATAGTAGTATGCGTGTATAAACCTGGAACCTCGCCCTTTTGCGAATTTGAGGAACTTATTGACAAAGTTCTATGTAAACTTGGAAAAACTAATAAGTACCTAATAGTTTGTGGTGATTTTAATGTCGATTTACTTGTTAATACGCCTATGAGTTATAATATTTTAAATTTATTTAAATCACACAATCTTACAAACTTATTTTTGGAGCCTACTAGATATTGTGCTACAATAGCCACTTGCCTAGATAATATATACAGCGATATGTTGCCAGAAAGTAAAAGTATTATAAAAAAGCTAGATTCAGACCATTGTGGGCAAATAGCATCTTTTAAAATCACTAAAGAAAAAGTTATAAAACATAAAATATTATGTAGACCAATAACTGGTGACCGCTTGGAACGTATGAGGGTTGGACTTTGCAATAAAATTCCATTCTTAGACACTGCCTTAGATCCTAATGTAATGTATAAATTATTTTTTGATTCTTTTTACAACGAGTTCAACTCCATATTCAAGTCTAAGGAGGTCATGATTAGTGATAGTCCTACTTTCAGTGAATGGGCCACTGAGGGTATACACAAAAGTAGACAAAAACTTTATGAACTATACTCAGAAAGACAGCTTAATAGATCAGTTGAATTTCTAGATTATGTTAAAACTTATTCAAAAAAGTTTAAAGCAGATTGTTTAGCAGCTAAATCAAAATATATAAGTGATAAAATTCTCAATAGTGCAGACAAAGTTAAATCTACTTGGAAAATTATAAACGCGGAAAGAGGTCAACAAAAATTAAATGATAATAATTTTAAACTTCATATAAATGGTAAAATAACAACATCAGACTTCGAGGTTGCTAACGAATTTGAAATTTTTTTCTCCCGAATTCCTGTAGATTTGACAAAAACCCTAGGCTCTTCAACCCCCATTGCAGAATCTTTGTTAAAAGCAAACGTTCCTTGTTGTAACGTTATATTTAAATTCAGTAAAGTTAACATAAACACCATCTTAAAAACTTTTAAATCTTTAAATATCAAGAAAACAGCTGACCTCTGGGGCATCTCTGTGTATTTAGTAAATTCTTTTATTGAAATTGCTCCTGAACTAGTAATAATATTTAATAATTGTGTTGATAGTGGTGTGTTCCCTGATTTAATGAAATCTAGTAAATTAATTCCCCTGTTTAAATCGGGTAGTACTTCAGATCCGTCCAATTTCCGTCCCATTTCTGTACTACCTACATTTAGTAAAATTTTTGAAAAAATTATGCTTAATCAAATGCAAAATCACTTTAACGTTAATAAACTTTTACATACAAAACAATTCGGTTTCACTCGTGGTCGGTGCACCACTGATGCCGGAATTAAATTATTAGAGTGTATATACAGGGCCTGGGATGAGTCATATGATGCTTATGGTGTATTCTGTGACTTATCTAAGGCCTTCGATTGCGTTCAACACCAGACTTTAATTAAGAAACTTGATCATTACGGAATCCGGGGGACGGCCTTGAATTTCGTCAATTCTTACTTAAGTGATAGGGTCCAGAAAGTAGTGATCAATGGTAAACAGTCACCTGGTTCTCCTGTAGCAATGGGGGTACCGCAGGGTTCAATTTTGGGACCTTTTCTTTTTCTAGTATATATTAATGATCTCCCTCACCTCATAAGAGACGACCACGAGGTAGTTTTGTTTGCTGATGACACTTCTTTAATATTTAAAGTTAAACGTGGAGAGCGCGAACTTGACGATGTAAACATTGCCCTCTCTAGGATAGTCCACTGGTTTTGTGCTAATAATTTATTATTAAATGAAAATAAAACTAAATGTGTAAGATTCACCTTACCTAATGTAAGACTTGTTAAAACCAGTGTTAAGGTTAGGGATGATATAATAGAATTGGTCGATGACACTGTCTTTCTGGGCATAACGTTAGACTCCAAATTGCAATGGGGGCCTCATATCGGGAAAATTTCGGCCAGGCTTAGTTCAGCAGCCTATGCTGTCAAAAAGATCCGACAACTTACAGTAATTAAAACGGCGCGTCTTGTCTACTTCAGCTACTTCCACAGTATCATGACATATGGCATACTACTGTGGGGTAACGCTGCCGATATCGAATGCATCTTTGTGTTGCAGAAGAGGGCTGTCCGGACTATCTATGGAATGGGGTCTCAGGAGTCATTAAGAGATAAGTTTAAGCATATTAACATCCTCACAGTGTATTCACAGTATATTTATGAAATTTTATTGTATACCCACAAGAACAAAAGCAAATTTGTGAAAAATAGTGATAATCATAATCTAAACTTAAGAAATAAGGATAAACTGGCTGTTCCTAAATTTAGGCTTCATAAAGTGAGTAATTCTTTTGCGGGGAACTTTATTCGAATGTATAATACATTGACAACCGAAATAGCAAATTTATCTGTTAATAAATTTAAAAAACTAATAAAACGTAAATTGTGCCATAAAGCTTATTATAGTATTAATGATTTCTTAGATGACAAGGCTGCCTGGTTGTAACACGAATTGCTCCTTTCTAAATAACTCTGTATTAGATTTAAGTTGCAATATTTTGGAAAAAAGCCAAACTGAGTTTCTTGAGGGCTCTGCTCAGTCTAGTTGCATTTTGGAACCCTCGGTAGAGTCACACCCACTTTTGACGAATCTAAATAATTTTCTAAAAAATTCAAAGATAATAAACGTTATTTTATTTTATTTTATTTTATTTTGTCATCTTCACAACATGTCGCTAAGCATGGTCAATGCAACGCTGATGCCTTTTCCCACCACGACCTACTATTCCTCTCCTACAAACTACGTCCTCCTAAGGCACGACCACGAGTTGGCTGTGGCAGCGCAATTTTGGTGGTATGGACTTGGATAGACTTTGTGAAGATGCTCACAGAGTAAACTGGGATCCTTTGTTTTCCTCAGACTCTATTGATGAGAAAGTTGGCATTTTTACAAGGGAACTAATAAGCCTTTTCGATACGCATGCACCAGTGCGTCCTATTAAAATTAAGCATCACCCTGCTCCATGGCTCACTGATGCCATCAGGGATATCATGGCAAAGAAGGCAGCGGCGAGACACAAATACAAGTGCCGGCCAACATCTGAAAATTTTGAAAAATATGTATCTATACGGAATCACTGCAATAAGGTGTGTAGGAATGCAATTTCTGAAATCCATTGGAGTTGGGAAGTCTAGAGAAAATATTCACGCTAATTCTATAGATCTAGAAGCACTTAATTTGCATTTCTCTTCTTCGTCCAATTTAGCAGGGACTACTAGAGTATCTACACTTAATAATCTATTATCACTTCCAACTCCACAGTCCCCGCCTTTCGTCTTTGAACAATTCACCGATTGTGATGTTAAGAAGAGCATTATGTCTATAACTTCGAATGCCGTTGGTAACGACTGTATTAGCCGTAACATGATCCTACCTATCCTCAACCAAATCCTTTCTATCATAACCCATATCCTGAACTTTTCAATATCTAATAGCCACTTTCCAAATGCTTGGAAAGAGGCTGAAATTATTCCTTTACCTAAGATACGCAATCCTTCCTCTAACGCTCATTTCCGTCCTATATCTATCTTGCCTTTCCTTTGTAAAGTGTTAGAGCGCCTTGTTCACTCTCAGCTCACCAAATTTCTTAACACGAACTCTCTTCTCAATCCCTTACAATCTGGTTTCCGTCCTGGCCATAGCACTGTTACGGCTCTAGTTAACGTTACTGATGATATAAGGGCAGGCATGGAGATGGGGAATCTCACGGTGTTGTGCTTGCTAGATTTTAGCAACGCGTTTAATACCGTGGATTCCCAGGTTCTGCTTGGTATACTTAGCTCTCTTAACATATCTCCAACGGGAATTGACTGGTTTCGTAGTTACCTGTCTGGCCGCCGGCAGCGAACGCGTATGGAGAATTCGTTTTCTTCTTGGTCTGATGTTGCAGTCGGTGTGCCGCAGGGCGGCGTTCTATCTCCACTACTTTTCTCTATCTTTATTAATTCCATCTCTAAACATCTGGTCTCATCCTACCACCTTTATGCAGATGATTTACAAATCTATACACAAGCTCCCTTGGAACAGCTGCCTAGTGCTATTAATATCATAAATTCGGACCTGGAACGCATTTGTGATTGGAGCACCAAACATGGGCTACAGGTTAATCCATACAAATCCCAGGCGATCATTGTAGGCAGCCCTTGGTTTGTGTCACGCCTTGACCTAACGCAATTACCCGAAGTAACTTTTAGTGGTACCCCTGTCATATTAAGCGATACTGTCAGAAACTTGGGTATCTTTATCGACCAAACATTGTCCTGGGACCATCAGCTACAGGTGGTTAGACGCAAAATATTTACAGCAACGGGATCACTACGGGGATTGCGAATGCTGCTTCCAATTGCCACCAAAACTGCGCTGGCACAATCGTTATTACTCCCTATCCTTGATTACGCTGATGTCAGCTATCTTGATCTCACAGAGGAGCAACTTGATAAGCTTGAGCGACTCCAAAATGTTTGTATTAGATTCATATTTGGTCTTCGCAAATATGATCATGTATGAGAATTCCGCAAAACGCTTAAGTGGCTCCCAACTCGCCTTCGCCGGAATACTCATATCCTAACTCTATTATACAGTATACTGTTCAATCCTTGTACTCCCCGATATCTTAAAGAACGATTTAAGTTCCTACATGACACACATTCGAGGTCTCTAAGGTCATCAGAGAATTTAATGCTGGAAATGCCAGTGCATTCCACAAGATTTTCTGACAAGTGCTACACTATTCAAGCAGTTCGTCTATGGAATGCTCTGCCGCTACAGATTAAACGCGCACAAACACTTGCATCTTTTAAAAATATGTTAAAAGATTTTTATCTCTATTCCTCTAATTAGTGCTATTTGTTTCTATAATATATTTTTTTGTGTATATTTAAAGTTAGTATATCCTATTATTGTTAGTATATTCTATTGAATTTCATTTATATGTACTTGTTTCTCCTGATAAATATTCATTTATCAATGTATTGAACATTTTGCTCTCTTCTATAAATCCTATTAATTTATTATTTTTAAATATAATTATATTACATTGTACACAACCCCTATCATTTCTTGTAACTTCCATTCCATCCTAGGGTTGCCTGGAAGAGATTGCTCTTTAGCAATAAGGCCGCCTGTTGTACATTATTATTTTTAAGACTTGTCATAAACCATTTGTTGTTATATTGTGTACAATAAAGAGTATTTATTATTATTATTATTTATTATTATCTGAAGTACGTAGAGTTGATACAAAAATAGAAGAATATGATAATCTAATACTCTGTTATACAGGACTAATACAAGGAATGTATGGAGTTGGATTTTTAATTAATTCGTGCCACAAGAAAAACATAGAAAGCTTCACCGGGATTAGTGATAGAGTCGCAATATTAAACTTAAATATTCAAGGAAACAAAATGTCACTAATTCAAGCCTATGCACCAACAAAGAAAGCTAAAGAAGAAGAAATTAACACTTTCTACGTCAATTTATATAAAGCTATAGACTTAGCACACAAAGTGTATATAATTATGGGAGATTTCAATGCGAAAATTGGCCAACCTAGAGCAGACGAATATCTGATTATGAGACAATATGGGCATGGGGAAAGAAACAGTAGAGGACAGAGACTGATCGATTTTGCCATTGAAAACAAACTTGCAATTTTAAATACTTTTTTTAATAAGAAACCACAACGCAAATGGACTTGACGATCGCCAAACGGAGTACTTAACGAGATCGATTTTATCATGTCAAACAGACCAGATTTGATACAAGATATCGAAGTTTTGAATCCTAACTACCCATCAGATCACAGACCAGTCAGAGCCACGTTAACACTAACGAAACTAAAAAGGAAGAGAACCGGATATACGACCAACAAAAGCTCTACCTTGAAGAATGAAGATGAAATAAATACATACAAGGAGTGTATCATGACTTACCTTCCAGATATTCTAGAGTCCCAAGAAAACACTTCAGTACAACTATACTACGATAAAATAATAAATATCATCATACAAAGCCTCCAAAACGCAAAAATATCTAACACAAGCAGAAGCCAAAATATATTATCAGAAAACACTAGAGCACTTATAAGTAGAAGACAGGTACTACAAACAACGAAAAATAAAACTAGAGCCATGAAAAACGAATTATCTGCTCTTTATAAACTAATAAGCAAACGTGTTCAATATGACTACACAAGATATAGAACAACCACTATTGAAAAACATTTAGTTTTAACAGGGAGTTCGAAAAAAGCTTTTAAGGAATTACGAACAAACAAAACATGGATAGATGGTTTAAATAAAGATGGAAAAACACTAAATAACCGCAAAGACGTCCTAGCAACCGACTTCAGAGCCTCGACCATCGCCGTCTGGTTGCGAGTCTGTGTGTCTTCTACAGGTTACATTTCGAAGAGTGTGCGCAGGAATTGCATGAATTAATTCCACCGGCACCATTCCATCATCGGACATCAAGGCGTGGTCTGATATTCCATCCGTATGTGGTTGATATTCCACCTCTTCGTACCTCTCGATTCGCTTCTTCTTTCATCATGCGAACCGCTAAGGAATGGAATTCCCTTCCAGCGTCATTGTTCCCCGATACATATAATCTTGGGATTTTCAAGGCAAGAGTACATAGGCATTATTTGAGTTTGCGTGCTTCATCTTAGACCGCATTGTTACTTAACATTCAGTTAAGATTGTGGTCAAACGCACTCAAATTTAGTCATAAAAAAAAAATATAGCAACCGAATTTTACAAAACTCTATATAGCGTCCAGAATCACGAGAGCGTACCATCCGATCGCAACCCTAAATATAGTCCTTTAATAGAGCTTGTTGAACCACTTGATCTCAAAGAGGTTGCGGATGCAATAGATAGACTAAAAATTGATAAAAGCCCGGGTCCAGATCAAATTACAAACGAAGCCATCAAAACAGCAAAAACTTTGCTGACTCCACCGTTGACTCATTTCTTCAACAGTATATTGAAATGTGCTAGCATACCTACACAATGGTCGGAGTCAAACATAATTCTAATTTACAAAAAGGGAGACCCATACGACATAACAAACTACAGACCAATTAGTTTGCTCCCATGTCTATATAAATTATTATCTTCTCTTATAAACCAAAGAATAAGTGCTATACTGGAACGTGAACAACCCATTGAACAAGCGGGATTTAGAAAGAACTTTTCAACGATTGACCACATTCACACCTTGGAGTTACTAATAGACAAATATCAAAAACAACAAAGGACTCTATATATAGCCTTCATTGACTATAAAAAGCTTTTGATACCGTAGCCCATAAAAGCATATGGGACACGCTGGAAGAACAAGGAGTATATACCGAATATATAAAGGTAATCCAAAGTATGTATAATAATAGCACAGGTAGAGTGAAGTTGGAAACGTGTGGCCCTATCTTTCCTATAGAAAGGGGCTTGAGACAAGGCGACCCTATGTCCCCGTTATTGTTCATTGCTATCCTTGAGTCTATAATAAGAAAGCTGGATTGGAAGGAGTGCGGTTTAATTATTAACGGGAAGTACTTGAGTCATCTCCGCTTTGTAGACGATGTAGTACTACTATCAGAGTCCAGTACACAGCTACAATTGATGATTAATTCACTTAATCAATTTAGCAAACCGATAGGCCTCGAAATGAACCTATCAAAAACAATGGTTATGACAAACAACTCAGAAAGACCAATTTTAATCGAAAATAAATGTCTCAAATATACAAAAAAATATATAAATCTGGGGAAGCAAATAACTTTTGAAGGAAGAAGCAATATTTTAGAAATAGAAAGAAGAATACAACCAACCTGGAATAAATATGTACTGGAGTCTGAGAGAAATATTTAAAAGTGAGTTGACCCTCAGACTAAAAGAATAACATAGACGGAACATGTAGAATAAACACGTGAAGCCAAATGACACTTTCAATGTGTGCGTGTGACTCCGATTTCCGTGTACCGATACCACTAACGGCGTGTGCGTAATGTTGCCAGCAAATGAAAAAATCTCCTAAAAATCTCTATATAGTGGACATATGGAAAATTAATATTTGTTATAGTAAATGTTATCTGCAATTATTTTGTCATTTTCACAAATGATTATTATGATAAGTGCCTAAAATGGGGAAGTGTTAAAATAAATAAAAACGTGATAAACACTGAGTAAACACACTTTAATTACTAGCTTTCAAAAAAATTCTCATAATTAAAATAATCCTTTTTAAGATGAACGAACAAAGCTTCATTCCAGTGTAAGTACAAAGTACAGTCAACAACAAAAGTTGATTAGCACAAAAATATTTATTATTCTTTTTTACATCCCAATGCATGTGCCACAGCAATGTACAAGTAATTTTAGAATCCCCAAGGACAAAGTTAATATATTTCGTGTTTTGTTTATGATTTTGTGATCGGTTTAACAGCTATTAGTGATCAACAGATAAGAATTATTGGTTAAGCTACTTTTGTCGTTGACTATACATGAAGTAGATATCAATAGTCGTTAGGTTAAGACTGAGGCCTTTGTAGTGTTAGACTGAAATTAAACTACTGACACAGTAACATAAATATATAGGATGGCTGGGAGGTCAGACAGCGGTCAATTCCAAGATTGCCGAAATAACCAAGCCACGTATTAAGTAGATCCCGGACACAGATGTGATCGGGAGTTCGGGACTAACGCACGAATGATGATGATGATGATTAGAAACATCGAGGTTGTCAACATTGATGACACTGATTTTTTTACTCAGTACTTTATAAATTCCCATAAATACTGCTAAATATTTTGTGGAAATGATGAAAAAATTATGGCAACTCTGTATGATATGGCGGAGGTTTTGTGTTCCTAGTTTGTGCAACTAAAATATTTAGAAAAATGTTATGAAATCTAATAAGAAATAGTTAATTACTTATGAAACGATAATCCAGCATTCTTTCTATGAATAATTGAAGTGTTTTTACACCTTTTCACCACACAATACGGCATATTTATAATATTTTGTTCAACCGTTATCGCATGTGCGTACACACTCGCTGCTCACAAAGGAGTGGCGAGCGAAATGGTATCCCATTGCTATATAGTATCCCTTTTGGCGGCTTCACTTGCTAGTTCTATTCGTTCCGTCTATGTTATTCTTTTAGTCTGAGGAGTTGACCATACAAATTAAAACTAAAGTAATGATGACCTGTCTCCTATCGTGCCTATTGTATGGCTGTGATACATAAAAGACAGATAAACCAAACGAAAACTTGGTTTTATTGAACTTTAAAACTTTAGCGAGATAATTTTAAGACATTGTTATTTTATATGACAACGTCTTGTCAAACTGTCAAAACATAATAGACAATAAAAGTAACAAAGACTTCTTACAAGACAAGGAGTTCATATCATTCACCCCATCCTTTTAAGACGAAACGTAATCTCGAAGGTAGGGCGGAGGCCTACGCTCTCGGGTAGAGCGACGAGGCTGAGGGTCTTCTATCAATGCCGACGGGCCAGGTTCCTCATTCAGAGATTGTGTATTTTCTGTGGCAGTTTGGTACGGGTATTTCTACAGTATCTTCGGCATCTAGGAAGATATCATCATTTTCCGGGATTGGAGCCAAGGACCTGTTCGAAACGGTTGTTTCACGACCATCCGGCAGCCTCACGAATGAATAGTCAGGATTGCTTTGTAACAATTCGACTTCTTCAATGGCTGGATCATATTTAGAATTTCTAATATTTCTCTTCATGTAGACAGGGCCTGGTGATAGCAGCCAAGTTGGCATAGATGAACCATTGGAAGATCGGCGAGGGTGACTAAACATCCTTTCATGAGGAGTGGTGTTTATGCCCGTGGATAACAGAGATCTAATAGAGTGTAAGGCAATAGGTAAGGCCCCGTCAGCAATTTCTAGATTATTAGAACGGAGATAAAGCTGGACCGTCTTCCACAACGTCCCATTTAGGCGCTCTACCAATCCGTTGCCCTGTGGGTTGTATGGTGACGCATGCAATGCCAAGATTTGTCAAAAATGTTCTTGTTTCATCTGAGAGAAAAGAGGTTCCTCTATCGGTATGTACGTAAGCAGGAATACCAAATAAGCAGAAAAGTTCTTTTAAACACTTAATAACAGTCACTGAGGTCATATCCTTACACGGGAAAGCGAACGGAAACCTGCTATATTCGTCGATTATAGTTAAGATGTATTTGTTGGAAGAGGTGGATGGCAAAGGTCCTTTGAAATCTAGGTTAAGCCTTTCGAATGGAGCTGTCGCTTTGACCAGATGCTCTTCATTCTTTACATATCTGGGGTTTACTTCGGCGCAAACACGACAACTAGCGGTCATCTTTTTCACTTCTTCTACAGAATATGGTAGGTTTTTGGAGCGTATCCAATGTACCATTCTTGCTACGCCGGGGTGACATAAGGAGTTATGAAGGTCAACAAGTTTATTGGGAGAGCCATTTACAACGGCACAAACCCTGGATAGCGCATCAGCGGCAAAATTTTGTTCGCCAGGTCGGTAAATAATATCGTATTTATAACAGGATAGTTCAAGGCGCCATCTCTCTATTTTCTCATTTTTAATTTTACTCGTGTGGGTTTGATTGAACATGAAAGAGACCGATTGTTGATCTGTGATAAGTATGAAATGTCGACCTATCAAATAATGGCGCCACTTGCGAAGAGCTTCTACGATAGCACATGCCTCTTTTTCTATTGAAGGTTGGCGCTTCTCTGAATCATTTAATGAGCGTGTGAAAAACGCTACTGGGCGGCCTTTCTGTGAAAGTGTAGCGGCGATGGCGAATTCTGATGCATCAGTCTCGACGGTGAACGTCTCTTTGGTGTCAATTGAAGCGAGATGACTGTGCGATGTCAGATTTTAGATTATTGAAGCATTCAAGTGCTTCTTTAGACAGGGGAAACGTAGCATCGACTAACGGTTTAATTTTAGCTGAAAAATTGTTGATCCATTTGGAGTAATGGGCAAATAGACCGAGAGTTCTTTTTAGAGATGCTGAATCTGAGGGGAGGAGATTTAGCAGTGGTTCTAGGCGTGACTTCTCAGGCTTGATAGTGTTGTTATTGATAGTGTAGCCGAGAAGGTTAATGGCGTCAGTTTCGAACACGCACTTGTTTTTGTTTAAAGTTAGATTATACTTTTCTGCTGCTTCCATGAATCGGCGCAGATTGGAGTCATGTTCTTGTTTGTCCTTTCCACAGATGGTGACATCGTCTAAGTAAGCGTAAGTACCTTTGTGCTTCTCCGTACGTATAATATAGTGAAGGGTTCTTTGAAAAGCAGCGACACCGTTGGTGACACCGAATGGTATTCGAGTAAATTGATACAGATTACAGCAGGCCTCGAAGGCAGTGTATCTCTTTTCTTTAGGAAGGATAGGTACTTGATGATATGCACTTTTCAAGTCAATTTGACTGAATAAGTTGTACTTAGAGACTGCGGTGACGATAGAATCTATAATTGGAAGGGGATATGCATCTAAGTCTGTGAATTTATTAATCGTTTGAGAGTAATCAATCACTAGACGTTTGCGGTGATGTCCGCCTCCAGCGACCAAAACTTGTGCTCTCCATGGGGATATGCTCGGCTCAATAACTTTGTCTTTGAGGAGATTTGAAATTTCGTTTGATATGAATGATTGATCTTCTTCTGAGTGATGTCTGGAGCGAATGGCGATAGGCTTGATAGATGGCGAAAGGTTTGTGAAAACAGATGCTGGTGGTACAGAGGCTTCGAGAACGTTACATATCTTTAGGGATTCCTTTTTACCACCAAACTAAAATTCGAGAGAAGAGTGGGTTTTGAGGATGTCGTGACCGATGATAACGTCAGCACATAAGTCATTGACAATGAGCAGCGGTTGTTGCTTATAGATGTGGTTGCCAATCTGAATAGTAGCGTGACATACGCCGTTAACATAAGATACGTTGTTTAATGATGCGAGGGTTACAGCTTGATTGCAGTGCTTCCTTTTTAGATTCATAGTTAGTGCCAAGGCGTTATCTATGAAACTGATAGAGCTCCCGGTATCAACAAGCGCATCGGCATTGTAATTATTAACAGTAATAGGGATTGTGGCCTTACGTAAGCTGGAAGGAGCTGCGGCACAGAAGGATGCAAGGGAAGTAGTAGGAGGTTCTTGAGATTCTTCCTCAGCATTTACAGCATTAAGGTTTTGCCGTTTTTGTCCAGCACTGCGACAAACGTTGGCAAAATGACCCTTCTTTTGACAGGGCCGGCATTCAGCGTTTTTTGCTGGACATCTAATTCTTGGATGGACGTTACCGCCACAAAAAACGCACTTGCGTCGTTGCGAACTGCCGTTAAGAGAGGTAAAAGCTGCTACATTTGGCTGTTGAAGATTTGCTTGAGGTTCGATAGGTGCTACAGCATTCAACATGCTAGGAGAGGCAGGTAATGAATTTGATTGCAAGGCTTGAGAGGTATTCTCTGCGGTCTGGAGGGAAATAGCTAGATTTAAGGTCTCCTCTAGCGTCATTTCCGATTTTTCAAGCAGACGTTCACGAATTCGTTGTGTAGACAGACCTGCGATGAATGCTCCACGGATTGATTCACTTTGGTGCTCTTCAGCTGTGACTGCTTTGTAGTGGCAGTCGTACGCCAGAGAGGTAAGCGCTCTGCAGTACTCGGCTACTGATTCCCCAGGCTGCTGTTTCCTGCAGGTCAGTTGGTGTCGAGCCAGTGTAATGTTCTTTCTCTTTTCAAAGGTATCGTTGAGGAGTTTGATAGCGGCGTTGTACTTTGAGCATTCTCTAATTATATTGAATATGGTAGGTGACACATGATTTGCGAGGAGCTTGAGTTTAATGACTTCGGTAGCAGATGAAGCTTGTTCAGAAAGAAAGTTTTCAAATGTATACCGCCAGTGAGTCCATCGTAAGTCCGAACCAGCGGCGGAAGGTTCAACTTCGAACCTTTCTGGACGTAGATAGTGCGACCAACTAGAAGACGGCGGGGCCTCTTTCTCCGACATGATATATTCGTAGATATAATTAAAGTTCAATAAATTGATACATAAAAGACAGATAAACCAAACGAAAACTTGGTTTTATTGAACTTTAAAACTTTAGCGAGATAATTTTAAGACATTGTTATTTTATATGACAACGTCTTGTCAAACCGTCAAAACATAATAGACAATAAAAGTAACAAAGACTTCTTACAAGACAAGGAGTTCATATCAGGCTGTCAGACCTGGAAGTACACTTCGGAAATAAAACATAAAATTACTACCTGCCAACGAGGAATGGAGCGAAGTATACTCAATATAAGAAGAGTACAAAAAATCCGTCACTCAAAAATAAGACAATTAACAAAATCTACCGACGCTCTATATCACTCTCAGAAACTAAAATGGAAATGGGCGGGACATGTGGCAAGACTACAGGACGAGAGATGGACGAAAAGGGTGACGTCATGGACCGGTCCAAGTGGTAAACGTCGCAGAGGTAGACCGCTCACGAAATGGGATGACGATATAGCGAAGACGGCTGGCTCTCACCGGATGAATGTCGCACAAGATAGGGAAAAGTGGAACTCTTTGGAGGAGGCCTTCACCCGAGAAGGGGTTCTTGCAAACCATATCCTATAATAGCACAGTATTTCTTTTTAATTACATATAATATACAAAACTACAATTTTAATTTTAATAGGTTTAGCATAAGATTAGAAACTATTTTTATTTTATAATTATTACTGTACCTAACTTGTTGCAAGAAATAAAAGGCTTTTTTATTTTTTATTTATTTATTACTACTAATATGGTTTATTTACGCCAAGATTTTGGCCAAGGTTTTGGGCTATAACAATCCATAGTACCATGAATGGTTCAACGGCAAATAAAAATTGCCAAAGTACCATTACTGGTACTACTTATATAATGGTACCACGGTGAACAAAGGAAATTTTCGAGTTTTTGGCTTGCCTCCAGATCGAGGGTTATCCATAGAGGGGTCAACCATCATTGGAGCATAAGCAGTTCTCGAGAGCTAAGGGGGGTAATTCCCCATTTCTAAGAATCAAAGAAATAAGCAAAGAATCAATTTTGTTTATTTAGTTTAGGCACATAAAGAGCACATATGAATGGCAAAATTTTACAATTTTATGTCAAGCTATATTATAAAAATACTAAATTATAATAATTTATTTACAATAAGAATTACAATATACAAAATATACATAATTATATACTAAAAATATTTACATTACAAAATATCGTTTAAAAATCCTCCGCGTCATTGCCGACTGGGAAGGTTAAATACTAAATTAAGTATACAAAAAAACCATTTGAAAATGATTCTTTCGCTGGTTCGGTAAGTTGGTTCTCCTGAGAAGAAGAAACTCCGGTAGATTATCCATTTTCTTTTTT
The DNA here is from genome assembly GCA_963556515.1 of Nudaria mundana. NCBI lineage: Eukaryota > Metazoa > Arthropoda > Insecta > Lepidoptera > Erebidae > Nudaria > Nudaria mundana. The sequence goes on from OY748313.1 coordinate 11,586,088, forward strand.
ACCAACTTTATGAAGTCTAATTTTTGTCATTGCCAATTTATTTTTATTTCTTGTATTAAAATTATGGTTATCGGTTTTTTTTAAGAGATCTATGTTCTTCCGTACATATAAGATGTTGTCGTAAACATATTGAGAAGCAATTATTAAAATATTAATTTCTTTAAATAGTTCTTTCAGCGAGTCACGGCCTCACAGGGTCTGAGTCTATAGATTGCTCGTATAGCTCGTATCTGTAATATGAATATTGTCTCAATATCGGCAGCTGACCTCAATATCATCATCTTTATATAGATAGGTACACTATTACGGCCTCGGCTTTGCCGGTTAGGTTTGAGATCTCCGACTTCATTTGAAAAAAATATTTAAAGAATGTAAAATATAATTTGTTGTCAAGTTTTAATTTGACACCATAATATTATTATACAGATAAACAGACAGACGTACATCACGGAAGATACTTTGTAAATCAAACCAATATCCCATCAGCCAGGACAGATGTTACATACCACTAAATAGAATCTCTGCAGTCCCAGCATTATTATTATACATTAATTATATACTTCTTTAAACTTTCGCGTTTTGTACACATTATAAACTTAAGACTAACGGGTCTTTTACGCGATTATTGAGATATATACATACCTCTTTATTACCCGACGTTTCGGCCCTGTTACAAGAGCCGTGGTCACGGGTGGACTGGCTTCAGCTCATCGTCGTCTTCGTGAAGTGCGGGTTTGTTCAACTACCCTCACTTCGTTGTCACTAACTATTGTGTTCGGAGAGCCACTACGGCATACCTCACTGATAGTATCAGCACGCGGGCGTTCGGTGAGGCGGCGAGTACATTTGCTGATCACCGGATTCCACGACGTCGATAGTCGATATCCATCTTCCCGGTTAAAGTTGGGATACTTTTTTATTTCGACGACTTCCCGCACTATTCTGGAGTAATAGTGTCCGTCAGTGGATAGGACTTGTGGCTTGTGGAGTTCAATCCAGTGGTTGGGACCCGATTCCAACAAATGCTCGGCAATCGCAGACTTGTTTATTTGGCGGTTTTTTACAGCTGCGATGTGTTCTTTGACCCTCTCAGCGATAGTACGTTTGGTCTGTCCGATGTATGAACTACCACAGCTGCAGTCTACCTTATAAACACCTGGTGTCTGTAGAGGAATGGTATCTTTAGGGGTTCGCAGGTGGTTTACGACTTTGGAGTGTGGCCTATATACAGTCTTAATGGAGTATCTTTGTAGTACTGTTCCAATTTTGTCCGTCACTCCTTTCACGTACGGCATAAATGCTGGTGCTCTGCTTACTCCCAAGGGTTGTACCTTGTTCCTTTCACGGTGTTGTGTATGTCCCTGATACCCGTTCTGCTTCAACACTTCCTGAACATGAGCGAGCTCTTTCTGTAAGTGTTCAGGGTCGCAAAGATCATAGGCTCGACTTACCAACGACACCGCAACGGATCTCAAGTGTCGCGGATGATGATGTGAACCGGCATTCAGGTACTTTTCCGTGTGTGTGGGTTTGCGGTACACAGTGTGTCCGAGAGAACCACTCTCTCTCACTGTTACTTTGACATCGAGAAAAGCCAATGATCTGTCCAACTCCATTTCACGAGTAAACCGGATGTTCCGGTGTATGGAGTTCAAGTGGCTTAAAAATTGTTCTACTTCTATTGGGCCCCCTCTCATAATACAGAAGACATCATCCACATATCGCTTCCACAGTTTCACCTGTGCTAACTGCATGTCTATGGAATCTTCAATGTGTTCCATCCAAATGTTTGCCATCACCGGTGCTACAGGGCTACCCATGGCCACTCCGTCGATTTGGAGGTAATGCTGTCCACCATAAAGAAAATAATTACCCTCTAGGCAATGTCTAAGTAGAACAATGTATTTGTTGGACAGACCATTGTCGTTCAGTTTCTTCTCGATGACCTCAAGGCAATCTCGAACGGGAACGTTGGTGAAGAGTGACTCCACGTCGAAACTCACCATCACCTCATCCGGTTCCACTTTCACACTCTTGATTATGTCCACAAAATGCCGAGAGTCTTTAACGAAGGATGGTGTTACCTACTAATGGTTGCAGTACCTTGGCTATGTGTTTCGCCAAATAATACGTTGGTGAGTTGATTTGACTCACAATAGGGCGCAAGGGTACATTCTCCTTATGGACTTTAGGCAAACCATATAGCTTTGGTGGTTGGACCGCCATAGGTCTATGTAGACGCTCAAACACATCCCTGTCAAACAGTTCCTCGTGGTCCTTAATAACCGCACGTATACGTTTGGTGACTCTGGCCGTCGGGTTATAAGTCACTGGTTTGTAAACTGCAGCGTCACTAAGTAGGTTTTTTATTTTCCCATCGTAGTCCATCGAGTCTATCACCACAGTAGAATTACCCTTGTCAGCTTTCAGCACTAAAATATTCGTATTAGAACGTAACTCTTTTAGTGCCTGCTGTTCTTCCGTGGTGATATTAGGCCTAGGTGGCTTCGCCTTCCTTAAGATAACGGCAACATCCTGTCTAAGTGTATCTGCGTCGTTAGACGGTAACTTGTTGCGCGTTACTACTTCCTCGATGCTACTTATAATGTTTTCATAGGGAAATCGCTTTGGTGTTACAGCAAAGTTTAACCCTTTGGCCAGAACACTATATGTGGCATCATCGATGTGTGTGTTTGACAAATTAATCACCGTCTTGTTTTCGAGTGATCCTAATTGCCCGGCATTACTCTTTCGATGGTTGCATAACTTGTCAAACTTCGTGTTGTGACGTGCACTGCACAGATCGCGAATACGACTCGCTTGGTTATAAGTTACGCGGTCACATATATCAAAATCACTCACCGATAGCACCGCACTACAATCCATATGCAAGTTATATAGTTCACACTGTACACCGTGCAGTTGGTACCGACACTTGCGAATTAATTGTCTCAGAAGACGAACACTGGCATTGTTTAAAATTTCTTCTGCACGGGGAATGTCATGACGCACTTTTAACCGCACTCCTACAGGTACCAAATGAGCATCACGACACTTAGTTAAAAAACACAACGATGTTTCCACCCGCACTTGTTTTTTACGAAGAAATTCTAGGTGTTTTATTTTAGTTGAGTTGTCTCCAGTATTAACGCGTCTGTACCGCCTGTCATACTCTACAGGCCTCGTGCCGGAGGCCTGGAAGGAGGCGAACGTACAACCGATCCCCAAGAAAGGGGATCGATCCGATCCAGGCAACTATCGACCCATAGCTGTCACCTCAGTCATTTGCAAGGTGCTCGAGCTTCTTATTAATAAGCAGCTCATGCGATACCTGGAGGATCACTCGCTAATCAATGATCGGCAATATGGCTTCAGGCCAAAACGATCAACGGGTGACCTCCTGGCATTCGTCACGCATGTATGGGGTGAGGCTATGGAAAAGTTCGGCGAGTCCTTGGCTATTAGCCTGGACATCGCCAAAGCTTTCGATAGGGTCTGGCATGCTTCGCTCCTTTCCAAGCTTCCGGCATATGGTCTACCTCCTCAACTGTGCAGCTGGATTGCCAGTTTTTTAAACGAGCGCCGAGTGCGGGTCCTCTGCGGTGGCCAGGCTTCTCGCTTCTTGCAAGTGAATGCCGGGGTACCGCAGGGGTCCGTACTGTCACCAACTCTCTTTCTTCTGCATATCAATGATATGCTTTCCCTCGGGAACATTCATTGCTATGCAGATGACAGTACATTGCACGGGAGTTACTCGGTTCGTCCGACGGCGGGGCGATCTGTGATAGAGGAGGAGAGACGACATCTCGTGGGTGATCTCGACCGAAACCTCGACAGTATCTCCCAATGGGGTGCCGAGAACTTGGTCGAGTTCAATGCCCACAAAACACAGGCGTGTGCATTTACAGCGAAAAAATCCCCTTTCCTTCCCCTACCCACTCTTCAGAATGCAATATTACCAATGAAGGACAATCTAGACATCCTTGGCATAGACGTTCGTCGAGAGCTCAATAACACAAAATACATTGAGAGATGTATTGGGCTAGCTTCGCGGAAACTAGGAATACTGAACAAGGTAAAGCGATTCTTTACACCGCACCAGAGGTGTCTGCTGTACAAAACACAGATTAGACCCTGCGTTGAATACTGCTCTCACCTCTGGGACGGCTCCGCGAAGTATTTGCTGGACGCACTCGACGCTATGCAGCGACGCGCTGTTCGCATTATAGACTGTCCGGAGGTAACGGGAAGCCTTGAGCCGCTAGCCCAGCGCCGAACAATTGCTTCCTTGGCCGCGTTCTACCGTATTTACCACGGTGAGTGTTCTGAAGAGCTCTTCAACCTGATCCCACCCTCTCCCTTCCGATCCCGAACAACGCGTGCCGGCCAGAGATGTCACCCTCATACCGTGGAAACCGTCTTCGCGAGAACCGAGCGTTTTAAACGATCGTTTCTCTGCCGAACGATGGTGGCTTGGAACGCCCTGCCTGCGCACGTGTTTCCTCCAACATATAACCCTGGGCTCTTTAAGCGAAGCGTGAAGAGGCACATTACTGGGTCGTCAAGTTGAGGGCCACTCTCTATAGTATTCCTGTGTACTGTGAGAGTCGCCCTCAATTGCCAGACGTCGCCTCAGCTTACCATCAGGCGGGTGGCGTCAATTTGTCGTCCTAAATATAAAAAAAAAAAAAAAAAAAAGGTCCACTAGGACAGAGAAAAAGAGGAAGACCAAATGCACGCTGGGCTGACGATATCACAAAAGTAGCTGGCAACCAATGGTCACGAGCGGCAGAAAATGGAGAGTACTGGTCATCTCTGAAGGAGGCCTTCACCTTTCTTTGAGAGGGTTCTTGCTAATAAAACAAACTCTAACTATATCATAATAATTAAATTAATTTTCTAGATCACATTAATAATTCAAATGTAATATTTGTACAAATGTTATATTTTTAATCATTTTAGTATTAATATTTTATTAATGAATTAAATTATGTTATAATAAAATATAATCAATGTAATAATATATAAGACGAGGCATGATATAATTTAAATTTGATTCAATTGGGAATATTATAAGTTACTATACTTCAACCACATAATATAGTCAAAATATTAGTGTTTCTTAAATTGTAAATAGAATAAATATACTACTGATAAATATTTTGTTTTGATACACATACAAATGTTAAATTAGGGCGAAGTAAAATAATGATTATAATACTTAATAAAATAATATATGAAGCTAAATTATGAATAAGTTTGCATGCACATAGCTATTGCACTGGTTTAATGTGAGAAGCAAGAAATAAAAGGCTTTTTTATTTTTATTTTATTTATTTTATTTACGTAAGTTCACACAGGGGACGTGTAGCACCACACAACCCAGAAAAATCCTTTTTAATCTCCTCAAACATCCGTCTGTTACTGAGGTAAGAAGTGAAGATTTGTTTGGCTTCACCTCGGATGCCTTAATGGTCAAGTTTTTCAATTAAAATGTCATGACTGACCGCATCAAAAGCAGAGTTCATGTCAAGTAAAATACCTGTAATCCGTTTTTGCAGTTAAGGCTCGTAATTATGTCATTCACTAACGTATTTATGGCGTCCACAGTACGCACTCCTCTAAGGTAGGCAAATTGCCTACGGTTTATAATTCTATTCACATTCAAATGTCTGAGCAACCTAGATTTAAGTAATAATTCGAAAATTTTAGATTTAGTCGATAGCAACGAGATGGGTCTATATATACCAGCATCCTGTCTTGAACCTTTCTTATGTATGGGATATCCTTTGCTATTTTGAACTGTTCGGGAAAAATTTCTTTTGAAAATACAATGGTTGTAGAAAAGACTCAAAGGTTCGACCTTTATGATTCCTTGATGATTTCAACAGGGACACCATCGTAGCCAAAAGACCGCTTGTTCTGCATCCCTTTAACAACTTTTAAGACTTCTGAAGGTGTAACTACGTCAACAACAATTTCCCTTTCGATTCTAGCGGTGTTAGTCAAAAGCAGAAGCAAATATGTTGACCAACTCGTTTGGATCAGATGTGACTAAGTCGTCCATTAGAAGACAGTAATTTGGTCTATCCTTTACCTTTTTATTTCTATGCTTATTGACTATGCGCCAAACATCTCTAGAAACGTTATCAGAGCCCGATAAAACCTTTTGCATAGATAGTTTTTTAGCAGTCTTTATAACCCTTCTATATATGTTAATATACTTGTTTTTATAAGTCACTATAGAATTGTGGAGATTACCACCCATACCTACATAGAAAACACTTCATTTTACTGGAAGTCCTAATTCCCTTTGAAACCCACTTTAAGCCAGGGTTACGTTTTATACGTACATTGGTTTTTATTAGTTTAAAGCTTTTCCGAAAGCAGTCATTAAAACTTGAAATAAATTTATTTATACTCATGTGATTCCAGTCACAAGTCAATATCACCTTTCGAAAGGCTAGTTTTGTTAGATTTATTAAAAACCCGTTTCTTAATAACTCTGTATAGTGCTATATATATAGTGTATATAGGTATTGTGCCCAAGATCTAAAACCTCATCATGATAAGTTAAACTACACGTCAAACCGGCGTGGCCATCCGCCAGCCCATTATGATCTACAAAACAGTCAGCGACACAGACCTCCTCAAGGTTCGTCAAAAAATTGTCAACACAGGATTGCTTGTCATTTCATATAAAAGTGACGATATCTAACAACGGTCTGAAGTTATAGCTCGTCAGGATATTTCTAAAGTTAGTCCTAGCTTTGGAGTCCTTTAGAAGGTTAACATTGAAATCACCACATATGATGCTCCTTCTATCGACAAGATGGTCGAGTAATCTCTCGAGCATATCCATAAATATTTCCAGATTATCCTCATACGGACTACGGTAACAACAAAAAACATGTAAACCTGACTGCTTATCCCTAACACCACAGACCTCAAAAGCATCTCTTCTGTACAATTTATTACATATTATCTCTAAGGTCTCTCCCTATCACTTCTAGAGAGAATCAAAGTGCCTTCTCTCTTTTTGTTCACTCTCAAATTATGAGCCAGTTGTGGCCATTAAATTAGAAAGGGGATTTTCCGGGTTTTTTGAAGAAAATAAAACAAATCATTATAAAGAAGTTATAGTAAACCGCGTTACAACACTACCGATTAGGACCACTCGCGGTCGTCTCCCCGCTCGATATAATATGTAAACCGTCGCCTGTTGAACGAACGCCCAACACTAGTTGGCGTCGCCAGGCAGTCGCGCCTACGCACCGCTCGTGAGAGCGCGCGTGCCTCCGTACCTACTATTTTGTAACCGACATTTTGGACAATTACAATCCTTTCACCCTGAAGTTTCTTGTGTTTACTTTCATGTGAGGACCCGCACCTCATATCTGGCGCCCAACGTAAAAGAGGCCGCTTCGCGAAGTGTTGTGTATGTAAGTGACTCTTTCGTCGTGTACAATGTGCACACGAAGTAAAACGCGTCGGGTCGAGTTCGACGGAGAAGAGCCAACGCCACCGTCGTTTCCCCCTTCCGACCCGACCGCGTCCACAAGCAGTGAAAACGCCGATCCTGTCCTCAACCCCGGCTACACCGATGCGACGACGCCACGGCACCCAAGCCACGTGCAAGAGGACGCCTGCGCCGCCGACACCGGTACAACGCCAGTAACGTCGACGCCAATCGCGACGACGTTTTCTGAGGATAGCGTTACGGCAATCATCACCGCTATGCAAAAATCTCAAACAGAAACCATTCAAAGCCTCATCGCGAGTATGATGCGTACATCCCCAGAGGCCATGCCCAGTGATACCGCTACCATGGCCCGGTGTAAGGCTACCTTTGGAGGAACAACAGCTGAGTCCGTGATGGCGTTTATGGATAGCGTCGACAGCTACGTCGAATGCTGTAAGGTAATAGATATAAATATTTTAAAAGGCTTGACCATGTTGTTAAAGGGCAATGCTGCGATTTGGTGGACAGGCATAAGATCCCAAATCCACAGCTGGGCAGAGGCGAAACAAAATTTAAGTAGCACTTTTGGAGATCGCCGCCCCCCACACAAAATATATCTAGAAATCTTTAATAGCCCCCATAGGGAGGAAAATACAGACCTCTTCGTAGCCAAAATAAGGGCAAACTTTTCAAAGTTACCAGTTGGGGACCTGTCTGAAAATGCTAAACTTGACATAACTTATGGCCTGTTACATTATAAAATAAAAAACAAATTAAGAATGGAAGAAATTTCATCATTCGCCGAGTTGTTAGAAAGGGCTAGAAACATAGAGGACAGCAGTGATGAATCGCGAAAAACCGCACGCGGCATACAAGCCACGCTGTTCCCCGCCCCATTCCCCGTCTTACACGCGCCCGGCCAAGCGAAGGCGCATGCGCGCGCCGCCGCCGCCGCGTTGCCGCCGCTGCGAGCTGCGCCCGAGACACGGCCGTTGCAGCCGCACCGGAGTCGCGCGACTCGCACGCCGCCGACGCTAAGGTCACCCGCCCACATTGTACTTATTGCCGACGGTATAACCATACCAGAGAAAATTGCCGTAAGTTGGCAAGTCAAAGTCAAGGTCAGTTAAATTTTTCAAACTTTAAAGTGTGTGATAATAGTGATAACGCTAATAATGAAGAAAGCTTTTACAGTGTTGAATTCAAAAATAAGTGTGTACAATCATATATTAATGCATCAAATAATTATTTGAACTCTAGTATGAATACTGATTGTTTTGAACCTATTACTAATTCTTTGTATGTGTGTTTACCGACTGCGAATGAGACAGGAACCAATACTCGGAACAATTTTCAAAATTGTTCACTCAGTGGTCGTAATAGTGACATTGAACTAGAGATGTCTTGTATGCCGAGCCGAGATGTGAATACACAAACGGAATCACATTATAAGAATAATAGTTCGTGTCCCATTCAAAGTTATCGGAATCGAGTTCCGAATAATCCCGAATGTTCGTGTAATCTTTCTAATTCCGATTTTGTATGTAATGTTGATTCGAAACATTATTATAATCACAAAATTGACGCGGTTACATGTAAAACTACGGAAGCAAGTAGCATGCAATCTTCACGACTGCTTGATGAGGGTATGGTAGACAGTGGTTATAATGTTTCACGTCATTCCAATCATGGTCAAGGAGTCAGTGGTTCTCAATCTTCACGACTGCTTGATGATGGTATGGTAGACAGTGGTTATAATTTTTCACGTCAATCCAATCATGGTCAAGGAGTCAGTGGTTCTCAATCTTCACGACTACTTGATGGTGGTATGGTAGACAGTGGTTATAATTTTTCACGTCATTCCAATCATGGTCAAGGAGCCAGTGGTTCTCAATCTTCACGACTGCTTGAACAGGGTATGGGAGACAGTGGTCCAAATTTTTCACGTCTTTCCAACCATAGTCAGGGAGCCAGTGTAACACAAAGCTTACAATTTTCTAATTATAGTCTAAGAGCTAATAGTAACAAAATGTGTTTAAACAATACTGTTATTGATAAAGATATGGAAAATTGCTTATATAATACTGACGATTTTTTACGCTTGGGGACGTCCGTGATTGGTCACACGCATGCCGCGAAGTACGTCCAATTTTTAAAATTAATATATTGGGATTTAACGGTACAGCATTAATCGACACGGGCGCTAAGCATCGACGCAACGAAGTGCTTGCTATGAATTTATTCGGGCCGTTACCAGCAGGAGACCAGGGGGAGCGTTGGGTGTTGTTATTTGAAGACAACTCTCCAACTGACCCGGTTATCCCAATGAAAAAACGCGGTCGACCGATGACTAAAATGAAAGGGCTAGTCCAGGAGCGAGGACGCCCTCCTGAACTAGAGGGGGAGGATATAGTAAACCGCGTTACAACACTACCGATTAGGACCACTCGCGGTCGTCTCCCCGCTCGATATAATATGGAAACCGTCGCCTGTTGAACGAACGCCCAACACTAGTTGGCGTCGCCAGGCAGTCGCGCCTACGCACCGCTCGTGAGAGCGCGCGTGCCTCCGTACCTACTATTTTGTAACCGACATTTTGGACAATTACAATCCTTTCACCCTGAAGTTTCTTGTGTTTACTTTCATGTGAGGACCCGCACCTCATAAAGTTAATATTTATTGTTAGGTAGGTAATTAACAGTTAACAAATTGCCATGCAATGCCATTTCAGGCACATAGAAAAATTCTCGCTTTGAATTTGTTTTCCGTGGTGTTTTGATCTTTTGTTTTATGTCGGCTTTAGCATATAAATTTAAATCTGGTTTATCTGGCCATTTCCAATTCATATATTTTTGTATTTCAAAGCAATGAGTTGAGCAATGAGTAAAGCAATCAGTTGGTCAGAGCAGTCCCCTTGTTAGGGAAAGGCCGTGGGTTCGAGTCCCGCCGATGACATCAGTTTTTGTGATCTATTTATAATTTCTTTTTTAACATTTCCAATTCTTTAAAGATTTCTGCATTGCTCGAATCAAAACAGCATCTTCACTTATAGACTCTATTTTACCAACAAAATGTTCACCATCGTACAAAAAAATCACAAAATCACCTATTTCATAGTCATCTATGGTTTCTTCATGTCCAGTAATGTTTTCAATTAGTTGTTCATTGATTAGTCCTTCTGAAGCATCTGTATCGTCCGAATCTCGTATAGAAAACCGTTCTTCTTCTTCTGACGTTTCTGATACCCAGATTTGAATAGCTTGTTTCTTCACTTTAGGTTTTTTCTTTTTCGCCTTTTCTCCATCTTCCGATTTCTTTTCCTTTTTATTTTTCAATTTATTTTGTCTCTGTTCTTCTTTGTTCTCTGTTCTACCAAAGAATTTTCAATATCGTTTCCGAGAACAGGTTGTGGTCCAACATGGCCTGATGTTTCCGGCGCATGACCTGAAACTTTGTGCCGCAAGGTGGATCGCGGCACTCGGAAGGTTCGGCTAGCAGTAGCTACTTTCATACCATCTTGTATAGCTCTTAAGGCCAACGCAACTTTGGACGGTGAATAAGCAAAAAGCTTCCTCTTGGCCTTATCAATTTCGCTTATTTTATTATTTTTTGGAGCCATTTCACCCAATCTAAGTACAAAAGAAATAAAACCTTGCAATGCCCAAACCAGTTAGTAATTTTCAAGCAGCAAACACAAAATAAAAACAAAGTGGCCAAAACTGATGTTGTATTGGAGTCAGTTGTGGCCACAAGCATGGCCACAACCCAAGCAAAGTACAAATTAGTGTATTAGTTGTGGCCACCCCCTCTTCCCAACACTAGGAATTTAAACGAGTAACAAAATAACCTCAAAGCATGTTGTTAGACATTTTATTAGTAGGCTTCAATCAAATACAAAACAGAAAGTAAAAGGATTTCAGAGATATTTATTGATTACTTACCTAGTGTCTCTTAATGATTTCTTTAAGAAAGTACCAGAAATTTTTCGAAAAAACTTGACTACCTCACAAAAAATTGTCTTGAAGCACAAGACTGTCATTTGTCAGAACGGACCATAGAAAAAGGATTTTTTACCACAGACCATGAAGCAAGTCTGTTTTCTATGCCTTATTTATTGACATCTAAAGTTGCAAGTGGCCAAAACCGGGGTAGTGGCCACAACCGGGGCTGCTGCTCTAATTTATAGTTATGTAAGTTGAACAATTCAATTTGAGACTTATTTAAAAAGTGTTCACTTTAGACATAGGTACACAGTGCAGAGTATGCTCTTGATGTTCAATATACAGTTCAAAGTCATCCGTCTTATTGTTTATACCGCACACATTCTGATGAAAACTATTCAAAGATAAACATTTATCATTTACAGGAGCCTCAATTACGCGTAGTTTACTATATGCTGTTCCCCCGGATCGTGACGTCCATCGGTATAGAGCTAGTCTAACTTATTTAGGTCCGATATCTGATAAAGTTGCCAAAATTTTGCGTAAAAATAATATTCATGTCGCGTTTAGAACGGACAACACTATCCGGAGAAACATTTGCAATGTTAAGGAGAAAATTGGGGATGACAGGAAGTCAGGTGTGTATAGGCTTAAGTGTGGGGATTGTGAGGGTGTTTATATTGGCCAAACCGGCCGTAGCTTCGCGACGCGGTATAAAGAACATATATCAGCTTTTAGAAACAATCGCCCAGAACGGTCTCATTTCGCAAAACATTTGTTGGACTCCGGTCACTCCCTACCTAATCCTCACACTTATGACGTTCTGCACACCTGCAACAAAGGACTGAGGCTTTCGGTTTTGGAACAATTAGAAATCTACAAACATAGACGCTTGGACCCTAATATTTTAAATGATCAACTTAATTTCGCCTCTTCCTCTTTGCTGCGGGTAGGTATACGTCATTCAAACAACGGTGGTGGGTAGACATAAAATAATATGGTATTATGGTTGTGGGTAGAAATAAAAAACCTAGGATATAAATAGGTGCGGTTCACGAGTTGTGGCTCATTCGGTCGCCGTGCGCCGAGCCATCGACATCTCCTGATGATGCCCCTGGTTGGGGGCGAAACACGTGTCGAGGTTTTTTATTTTTTTTATTATTTTTTGCACGATAACACAACTCTCATATTTATTCTATTTTCAAAATTATTTCTCTATTCTTTCGGCCTAAGTGGGATTGGAGGGCGGACTTGTGCATGAATAAATACGAGAGTTGGGTAATTTGCATGTGGCGGAATATTGCAAAGTAGTTAGATTTATTTTATTTAACTATGGACTTCCGAAAAGTAACGCCTGATAGTATTAACAATATACTTGTTTTCATAAGTCATGCTGCAAGATTTGATTTACATTTATTTACAATAAGAATTACAATATACAAAATATACATAATTATAGACTAAAAATATTTACATTACAAAATATCGTTTAAAAATCCTCCGCGTCATTGCCGACTGGGAAGGTTCCCATAATGCTGGCTGTGTTGCCACGTTGGATGGCGATACTTATTCTTTGGGCTAGAAAATAGCCAGCCTTCTGGTGCTGAGAAGCATCGATTAGGCGTTTAGCAATGTCTCTATAAAGGTGGCGAGCACTCGAACCCCATGACCCGTGTCTCTACCCCAAACGGCTCAAATAAATAATCAGCTGCTAGGTTAGCATATTTACGCCGTTTAAGGCCTTCAGCCGATGCAGCAGCAGCGCGGCACATCCGGATGTGCTTGGAAGGTGTGAAGGTGCTAAGTCTGCATTGAGATAGAAACAGGGTTATGCATTACTCTGTGTCTGAGTTGCGACACTTACCAACACTTACAACGACAACCACTACTTTATGCTGCGTCGAGTTTAGAACTTAAATTCCCATTGTTTTATTCCCGTACTAGCTGACCCCGCGAACTTCGTACCGCCTAACAGTCAATGAATGTCGTGTTACTTTTTAGCTGAACTAATTTAGGCTTTGATGAACGTAAATCAATGATACAAAATAATATATTTATATAGATAGAAACAAAAAAGTATTTTATTATGATGAATGATGATGAAAACATACATACAGAATGAGAATAAAAAAAATAATAATAATAATTAAGTACTTCAAACTCATGTCAGAAAAAAATTATTGAAAACTATGTTGTGCAGATTGGAAAAAAAAAATTAAACTCGGATTAATTCATTAATAGGATTTTCATTCAAGCACTTTGTGGTAAACGACATTCTTTGTTTTTTGGTCAGGCGCAAGAACAAATAAAGCGGATGGTTTGCCGACACGTGAGCATGCCACGTACAATTGACCATGAGAAAAACATGCATTTTCTAGATTGAGGCCACAAATAGTCAAGGATTGGCCCTGTGATTTGTTGATCGTCATGGTGAAGGCAAGACGAATCGGGAATTGATTTCGTTTAAACTCAAAGGGCATATCCGTTGGGATCATCGGAATCCTTGGAATAAGAACTTCCTCATCTTTAAATTTTCCTTTAAGTATCGACGCGTGAATCACATTGCTCATCAGTTTTCTTATCACCAAACGCGTTCCATTACACAGTTTTGGTTGGTTTAATTCTATTTCAATTTTAATTTCTAAGCATGATGACTACCGAGCCAACTTTAAGTTTTAAATTGTGCGGTGGTAAACCAGGCACATCCAAGGAGTTTAAAAATTCAGTTGGATAATTAGTGGCTTCTTCTTCGTTTGTTACACAGTCGATAGATTTGAATTAATAAAGAGTACCTACGATTTGATTTTGAATTATAAAATTGAGGTCATCTACATCTTTATTTTTAGCGGCCAAAATTGCTCGCTCTCTTAACCATTTAGTATTTTTGTGGTTAGCAATGATATCCGGGAATACTTTGTTGATAAGCTCGTCTTTTGATGATACGAAATTGCAAAAATTTGGAGGAAATGAAATGAAACCGCTCGATTTGTCAACAGGAACACTGCCATTACCGATAGTCAGCAATTGCTTCGAGAACTCATCAGCAGATAGATCGTTCTACAATGCAACTCTCATATTTACAGACAGTTGAAGTTTCTTTACATATCGCCACAGATTTGATGCTTTGAGGCAAGCGTTTATTTCGTCGGCAGCAGTAGATCTTGGAATGACTGGTAGTGTTTGTCGGAAATCGCCAGATAATGAAATCATTGCACCACCAAAACATCTCGAGTCATTGCGCAGATCTTTTAATGTTCGGTCTAGTGCTTCCAATGCGCGTTTGTGCGCCATTGTGCATTCGTCCCATATGATGATTTTTGATGCTACTAAAACTTTGGCCATTGCGGAGTGTTTCGAAATGTTACATGTCGGTTGTTCAGTAGTTTGAAGGTTTAATGGCAATTTTAACGCTGAGTGAGCCGTACGGCATCCGTCTAACAATGTGGCCGCTATTCCAGAAGAAGCAATTGCTACCGCAATTTCGGATCTCGCACGTACAGTGGCCAAAATCAATGAATGAGGAATGTCTTCCCAGTTCCACCGGGGGCATCCAAAATAAATAAGCCGCCATTTCCATCATCAATTGCATTAATCAGTGTATCATAGACTTGACTTTGCTTAGGATTCAACAGAGGTACATTCGTTTGAACTGATTGGATTAGTTCATGTGGATCATATTCACGTTCACGTTCCAATTCTCTATTAAATGCGTCATTCATTCCGCGATCTGGTGCTGGCATTCCTAACCTAACTAACAAACTGCCGCACATGAGGTAACACATATCTTCGATCAAGAGCAAAGTCTGGTTATGGATCTCCTCATTCACCTCAAGATCGGAATTTCTTGAGCTGACGCGAAGTCGATGTAAAATATCTTCTGACATGTTATCTTTGTATTTGTTCCACAGGTCACGTGGGTTCGATGGGAAGCATGTTGAAATGATGATAGCAAATAATGTGCGTATCCGACTTGGAGATGCAGAAATAATTGCTTCAGCGATTGTCGTGTCCCAATGAGTATCGTTTTCAAGCAAATTTAGCTCTTGACATGCTGCACGAAATGTGGGGCACACGATACCATTAACAGTTCGTAGTGATCCAAATGATGTTGGCCCTCGAACATGTACCAGCAACAACCGCAAATAGAAACATTCATCATTCTTCGGATGAACTGTGTAAATACGACCAAGAGCATCAGTAGCACGCATATCTGGATGACCAGGAACTGCATCGCCTTGCTTCTGACGTTGAAATTTCTTCGATGTAGCGTTCCAAGTGTAATAACGTGGCATTTCTGAGTAAAGCAAAGTTCGTGCGAACGGATCGCTTTGACAAATCGCAAAGAAACTGGTCAGTGTTGTCGCTGGAGGTGTTTCGGCACGTTGAGCAGCATTCGACGCTGTGATATATACTCTCTGACCGTTCTCTCGATGCACTCCCAAATGTAAAACAGTGGGATGACGTTCGTGAATAGGGAATGAAAATATACGCCAAATTGCTTCATTGCAGTTCACATATCTACCAACTTGATAGCGCGTGATTTCATCGTTGGTATTGGATGTTTGGATACCAAAAACCGCCATGTCGCTCCCTTTCGTGACATATTTGCAAATGTATTTAATTGACTTGACCGAATTGCAATACTCAACATTACAATGTGCTTTGAATGTTTTGGAAAGAAGTGGCGAATATGGAACAATCCAACTGTTGTCAACTACGAAATCGTTTCCTTTCACTTTAGTTGTGATAGTTCTACCATTATCATCGGGAGATCGACACCGATACAATGGATAACCATCGTTGCCTGTAATGGTCTCTGCCGTCAATTTTCGTGGATACCGTTTGGAACACTTGTCGTCGACCATGCACGGTGATTGTCGGTTGATAGTGCCACACGGTCCATGAATCATATTCGTGACTACAACATCATGTAGGTCTGGATCGGTTTCAGGAGCAGGAATCTCTGCACATATGATGTCATCTATTTGATCTGGCCGAATTCTTTCGACTAACCAAATCAGAATGTGAGCATGCGGTAGGCCTCGTTTTTGCCATTCGATTGAATACATCCAGCATCGAGAATTCCCAAAGACGTGTTGCTTAACAATGTAATTCATTAGTGACCGAATTTTTTGCCTGAAAACACGTGCGGTGATGTCGTGTCGATCACTTGATGTTTGTCCGGGAAGCAGCGATTGAATAATTTCTATCCATTTCGGATTACATGTAAATGTAATGAATAGATCTGGCCGACCATAATTACGAACATATGTCATTGCATCTTGCGCATATTCATGCAAATGACGCGGGCTACCTATGTATGTCGCCGGTAAAATAGTCAATCGACCAACATTTTCTGAATCTCCTTCTGTGCTAATTGCATTGCGTAAATGGATATACTCTTCCGAACGCAATTTAGCTTGATTCAACCGAATGAAAGTCAGGCGCTCCGTTTCGATTTTAACGTACATGTCAACGCAATATTGTTGAAGCAGTCGACGAAATCGCAACAAATAATTGTCAGAATTTTCACGAATCATCAAACGATATGCGTAATAACTCATCGAACTAACCTTCTTGGTAGTTTCCTCACCTGAAACAAATGCAGTAAAAATTGTATTTTAGAACCCGTAATAGGTTAACGACTCTTACAGCTACTCTCTACTAAATTAGAAATTACAACTTTTTTTGAGTACTAAAAGCAAACAGAATAAAATGTATATCAAGTTAAAATGAAAACAACAATATTGATCTTACCATTCAATGGATTAATCATTTTGATATTAAAGTGATATCCATCGTCTCCTTGCCAAAACATCAGCGGGTATTGTAACGCGCCATATGAACGGTGTGTTTCATATATTCTTTGTAGTTGCCCAGTATTGCGTCGTGTAAGTACAATATCACGTGTTTCCAAGTTTTCACCAACAATCAGGATTGCCACTTCATCGATTGTTGGAGCATTAAATGTGCGTTCATGTGTTCCAGCTGGTCTTTTATCTGCTCTGATCACAACTTTATAGTCATCACTTGGCATGCGCTCTAAAGCAGTCTTGAAAAGCCTGACCAATGCATGATGTTCATGAATCATTTGCTGCAGATCTTGGAGAATTGCTCTTTTCGTAGCTGTGTTGATCCCTTGACTCCGGTTAAGTTGTTCTTCCATATTGCCTATGAAGTATATTTGCAAGAATTTATGCTGTGCATATTCTATAGGTTGCAATGATCCAATGCGATGGCAAATCTGGCCTTGAATCTGTAAAATCAAAACCATAGTTATAGTTAGATTTACAAACACTTTTTTTACATACACTTTTTTTTTCAAATAATAACATGCCATTTTTATTTCAGAGACAAATACAGAAATCTAACAAACTACATTCCAGATTTTTTTTACAATGATAGAAAATAAAGTTTTTAACGTAAATTACCTTAAATGTCGGATTATATCCGTGTTCTTCGATAATTTCCGCCCCAAATGAAGTCATTTGGAAACAGACATTGTATTTTTGAGTGTTCGCTAGAAAATGTCGTGATTCTAGTGTTTCGCCATAAAGCAGGGAGCACAATGGCTCTGGTGGCGGGACCAATAATGGCAATTTCACTTTACCACTAAGGCAGCACAAACCAGGCGTTTCACCAGCAAACTTCAATGCTCCACAATGCTGGCAAACAACGTCCATTGGACCAATGCAAACTAAACGATGCAAGCTGTAGTCGATGGTGCAATCATACAGAAACGCTGCTCGATTCAAATCAATACTTGAACCATTTCTTCTTGCACTTCGAAAATTATTCCTCTGTTCATCTGTACGATAAGCTCGACGATTTCTCGTTTCTAACCTAGCCGTTTCACGGGCTGCCTCTCTTTGCTCTTGTGTTTGAGAAGCACGAATTAAGGCCCTTCTTTGCTCCATACTAACGCGGCGCTGTTCTCGTGCAATTTCTCGTTCTCCATCAGATAATTGACTCGCGATATTCCGTTGCCTAATTGCATTACGGCTTCGCTGGGAAAGATTAGATCTTCTAGGACGCGGCATTGTTATTAAAACGTGCACTCGCAAAAAACCACCAAATATAATAACAGTGACAACTTTCGAGACATAGACAATAGCTCAAAGAGTATATAACCACTACGTATGAATATTTTATCAAGAAAAATCATATACAACCTATAAAAAGACATTTACACTTTTGTTAACCTGTAGATTTTTTTTCCTTATTCTTATAACCTTTATCAACTGATTTTTTATTCTTTTTTATTTTGTTCCTTTCCGATGATTTTATGTTTTTACTGTAGAATAAATCTTAGGTATTATTTTCTGGAATTAAAAATTAAATAATTAATAAATAATTTTCGAAAATTAATGGCTAAAACAAACAAATATAACACTACCTGAACTTTGTAGACATTTTACAAAAAATAAATTTCTGCACGCACACATGATGTCTTCAGAAAAAAATAAATTTATTGCTTAAAGTTCTCAGCAACCAGGCCATAAACTCCAAAAAAAAAATAGTTATTACACTATTTGACAGGATTGTATAACTAATGTTTTACATGTAATAAACAAATCAGCATCTATTTCATTGTTTTTAAGATGTATTCTGCTATTCGTGGCGGAAACAAATCCAACAAATCAAAAACCATGGCAATCGGTCCAGCCGTTCTCGAGTTATAAGTGTTGTAACAAACACGACTTTCTTTTATAAATATATATAAATATAAATATAAATATAATATAATATAATATAATATAATTATAATAATATAGATATAGATATATAGATAAGATAAATAAACGTATAAAATAAACTATATAGATAAAAGATAAAAAAAACGCTAGTAAGTAATAAAATCAATAATTATATTTTCACATAAAACCGGTTTTTTTTTTGTTTTAATTCCGCGGCCTAGGACCGCGGCCGCTCTAACTTCCGTTGCCGGGCGTCTCTGGTTACAAGCAGACCGTATTTCCAGTGGCGCCCGGCGGACTTCGACCACCTCTGTGGTCTCTGCGGGGGTAAAGTCGGGATGAGAATCCCGCGTCGTTGGGGTAGGGTTTTATCCCGGGTCAGTGAGTGAATCTGGTTGCGTGCTATGGGGCAAAGGCCCCGCAGCACGCAACTAGCCTGCTTCTGTAAGAACGACGGGTGGCGATCCCGCCGTCCTCAGGCCCCGATCATGGAGGTCGATGATCTTGGGCGTAGATGAGTCTGCGGCGCCCTCGCCGCTGACTACGGAACTCGGCGGGGAGGGTACGCTCCCTCTCCCTCTCGGCCGCCTCCTTCGCGGGCATAACTTGCTCGCAGAAGGACACGGCCGCGTTCCACCTACTCCTGCCTGAGACCATGGCTTGAAGCATGGTCTCCAGCGAGAGGGTATCCACGCCCAGACCCACTACGAGGTCCCGGCGCTGACTCGCCCACGCAGAGCACTCCACCAACGTGTGGAGTGCGGTGTCGTCGTCGGAAACCTCGCAGTGTTGACACCGGGGTGTGACCTCACGATGGATGCGAAACAGATAGCTACCGAAGCATCCATGCCCGGTAACGATCTGCGTCCCACGATACGTGAGGTCACCATGCTGCCTCTGCAGCCAATCGTCCATGATCGGTCTCACCGCCGCGATGATGGTGGTACCCCACCTGGGTTGCTCAAGTCGCACCCTCCATGACTCCATGAGATCCTGGTGGAGTTGGGACCGCTGGTCCTCGATTTCTCGAGACGTAGGCCTGTGGTCCGGCTCCAGCGCCCTTGCGCCATTGGAACAATGACGCAAGGGCTTTCGCTTCCAGGTCCCATGGAGGGGTCCCGGCTAGGAGACATGCAGCCTCTCCGGAGATCGTGCGGTACCCTCTTATTCTTTTGACGGCCAAGGTCCTTAACGGTCTATTAAGGAGCGTTGAGTTGTTGGCCGTCAACCGCGCCGCCCATACGGGAGCCCCGTATAGGGCCATACTCCACACGATCCCCAGGTACAGTCTCCTGCAGGAGGCGTTGGGTCCCTTTAGGTTAGGCATGAGTCGCGAAAGCGCGACTGATGCCCCCGACACACAACCTGTAACCTAAAACAAACAATCAATCAAATAAATTTATGGGTACACATACGCACCTATGATTCTTATGAAATATTTGAAAATCCTAGGTGGTACTTATTATGAAGTCTATTTAATTTGTTCACTCATTTGGTAGGTACTTATTAAGAATTTGGTATTCTAGCGTTATCAATATAATATCTCCTTTACCTGTAAAATATTTGGGACAGCTATTTTTTTAATATATTTAATCCTTTTTTAGTAACATAAATATCGTCCTTATTAAAATACTTTGAATAAACTACAGTAGAATTATTAGGTTTGAACATTTCATCTTATCTTTCACGTGCTAATCCGCCTCCATTTTTCTCGTCTTATTGCATTATGGAGAAAACTTAAAAATAAATAAAATATATTCAAAAAATATATCAAAAATTAATCAAAATTCAAAATAAATAAATGACGACTCCATCTTTCTGTATGAGACTTGTTCTAACATTGCGGTGTGAGCGAGATCGCATCATGGGAACGCGAGAGTGAGAAGAGCAAGCGCGTAGTTTGCACTGTTCAAAACAAACCATTGAAATGAAATGAAATGAAATGATTTATTTATTTTGTATAGGTCACTAAATGGCTCTTACAAACGTCAGTAAAATAAATAAATGTCATTGCTTCTATATTACATGTACTGCCAGATTCGCAAAGCAATAAGTAGAACCGAGAGAAAGAACCCGGCAATAAAACTCTCGGTCACTTAAGCAGTGCATTATTGAACATGAAAAGCAATTAACAATGTGAACTGATTTATACTTATCGAAAGTATGACACTCCATCCTCTTTTTTCACTCTAAAAGAGTAGTTTTTGCAATTTTTAAGCGAACACTTTGTCATCGTAAATCGTCTTACTACCAGCGCGGTCGCGAAGCGGCTGAAGCGCCCAGGGTGTGCAATTTTCGATAGTGGACCGAGGTGAAGTGGTGCCGTTTTTAAAGCACTAATCGGTAATCTAAGTGTATGACTCATAAGTTTTCCCAGTATATTGAATGATTTATATATCATAGATAACATTTATTACCCATATAGATATTGGTTCTAAAATGTAGCTGTCATAACGTGTGGAATCAACTGGCAAACATGTTGTGTTTATTCTTTATCTTGTTTGCTATTACAAATGGTAAGTAAATTTATTCCCTCTCGCACAATATAAATTGTAACACAATGTAAACAAAACTATATTAAAAAAGAAAATTGATAATCTACCTGAGTTTCTTGCTGGTATCTTCTCAGGAGAACCAACTTACCGAATCAGAGAATTAATCATTTTCAAATGGTTATTTATGTACTTAATTTAGTATTTTTTTATAATTTGACATTTATATTGTGCTATTTATGTGCCAAAACTGAATAAACGAAATTGATTCTTTGATTCTATTTTTACTACTAGCGGACGCCCGCTTCGTCTGCTTGATAAATTAAATAGATAAAAACCTTCATCGATTACCACTGTATGGGCGTTTTCACATTGCACGATATCGTCTATAATATCGTGACGATATCGTAACTCGTAAGTAGTAGCAGTAACTTTAAGGTAAGAATGTAAACAATTTAGATAGATAGTTTATTTCACACAAATATTTGATTCGACCCGGAAGGGAGAGGGTGGGATCTGGTTGATGAGCTTTTCAGGCCATTACCGGGCGTCTCGGGTACCTACTTAGTACAACCCCAGGGCGCCCGGCTAGATCCACTCCTAGTGAAACCACACTTATTGCTCATTAGCTAATAATGAGTTTTTTTATACAACGCAGTTCCACTGTCGGACGCTAAACGAGGAACCGAGTCACGTATCATCGGAGGTACGACAGCTTCAATAGAAAATTTTCCTTTTGCTGTACAGGTATAAACGTTTTTTTAACAACTATTAATCCTACTGATATTGATCTTTGAAGTGGTGATTTTGATAGGAACGAAAGAGAGCATTTTTTTATTTAGATAATGTGCTGCTGGCTGCTGGCTATCTACTTAAAATAATGACTAATAAATCAAAAGGTCAGAGTGTCTACCTATAAGTTACAAACTATCGAACAGAACTCTTGACGGTACACGCGCCACGAACGACTTCAAATTTAGGTTGTGACGCGACTCCAAAGGCTCCACCCTCAGGACGTACTTGCTCTTGGTTGTGATGTACTCCACGATGTCCTTGGTCTTTGTGGTGTGATGCAGGCGTGAGACATATATACAGTAGCGTGGTGGGTACAGCAGGTCTCAACAGGAAATTGGTTGATTGGTCAACAGGATTTTCCCCCCAGCGACCTAACCTGCTAGTGGCGCACCTGCTGATCAACGGACGAGGCCCGTTAATTTACGGTACCTATGGAGTGTCTTCGGCCCTACGTGGGTACCAGGTGGTACAACAGTGTTGGTCCGGGGGGTACCACCGTGCAGCTGTGCTAAAGCCCCTAAGTAAAACGTAAACGTAAACGTTTCACAGCGGCCCCAGGAAACCCCACAACTTCACTTTTCGAGGTGGAGTTCACTAACATCCGTGGACTCCATGCGAACCTCGATGCCGTCCACCATCACCTTGAGACGGCACGGTCCGCTGTGATCTTCTTCACAGAGACACAAATACGCCGCCCTGACGATACCTGTTACCTGTGTTACCCCGGTTATGTCATCGAGGACAATTTCGAGATAAAGCCGAGGTGTGCGTGTTCATTAGGGCGGATGTTTGCTGCCGCCGGTTGCACTGTCTTGAGAACTCCTCCAACTCTGTCCTTTGGCTGCACGTAGACCATGGCTCTATGAGCCAGATCTACGTGTGAGTCTACCGTTCCCACACAGGTGATTCTGACAACAAAGCTCTTCCAGTACCTCAGCGAGACGGCTGATGAAGCGCAGGTGCGTTTCCCGAACGCTGACCTAGTGTTTCTGGGGAACTTCAATGACCATCACATTGAATGGCTGGGGTCCCTCAGGACTGATCATGCGGGTAGGGCCGCCCACGCGTTTGCTCTCTCCCACGGTCTGACCCAGATGGTATGCGGGATCACCCGGATACCAAACAGGTCGTATCACGCGCAAGCTCTGCTGGATCTACTGCTGACGAGTCGCCCAGCCTAGTACAGTGTTTCGGTAGGAGCCCCATTGGGTACTTCCGACCACTGTGTGGTTCACGCAGGCATGAAGGTGTCACCTCCTGCACGTGCTGTACAAAGGGCACGACGTCTATGGCACTACGCGTCAGCGGATTGGGACGGTCTACGCGATTATTATGCGTCCGTCCCCTGGAGCCAGCGCTGCTTTGTAGGAAAGGCTCCTTCGGATAGCGCTTCTGCGATTGCTAGTGAGATCAGTTTAGGGATGGAATATTACATCCCTTTCACTGATGTCGCCAGTATCCGCAGAGCCCGTCCCTGGTTCGGGCGAGATTGTGCCAAAGCTGTTCGACAAAAACAGTCGGCATATCGCGCCTGGATCAGGGCCCGGGCTGTGCGCGACCTAATTGTGGGCCACCTCAAAGCAGCGTACAACCGAGCCACAAAATCCAGCAAGAGGGCCTTCAAGAGAGCGGATACCCAGCGCGTCACGCGGCTTGATCAGGAGCTCCCTTCCCATCCCACGGGCAGCTGTGGATACTGGCATTTGGCCAAAGCCATGCAATCTATCTTTTGTCAGCCCTCGCTGCCACCGCGAGATCCAATTCCAAGAGAAAGTGGATATGCTCGCAGACCTCTTTGCGGCTAATTCCCGGGTCGACGACCGTGGCCTGCAGCCCCCCGCCATCGCCAACTGTGGCCACACTATGCCTGACATTGTACTCAGGCAATGCGATGTACGGGCAGTGCTGCGATCACTCGACGCGCGGAAAGCCAGTGGCCCTGACGGCATTCCGGTGGTGGTACTACGGAAATGCGCAACTCAGTTGTCTCCTGTACTAACTCGTCTGTAGCGCCTGTCTTACTCCATAGGAATCGTGCCGGAGGTCTGGAAGGAGGCGAACGTACAACCGATCCCCAAGAAAGGGGATCGGTCAGATCCAGGCAACTATAGACCCATAGCTGTTACCTCAGTCATCTGCAAGGTGTTTGAGCTGATCATCAACAAGCAGCTGCGATGCGATACCTCGAAGATCACTCGCTAATAAATGATCGGCAATACGGCTTCAGGCCAAAACGATCAACGGGTGATCTTCTGGCATTCGTAACGCATGTCTGGGGTGAGGCTATGGAAAGGCACGGCGAGTCCTTGGCGATTAGCCTGGACATCGCCAAAGCCTTCAATAGAGTCTGGCTTGCTTTGCTCCTTTCCAAACTTCTGGCATATGGTCTACCTCCTCAACTGTGCAGCTGGATGGCCAGCTTTCTGAACGAACGCCGAATGCGGGTCCTCTGCGATGGCCAGTCTTCTTTCTCTCAGACTCTCTTTCTTCTGCATATCAATGATATGCTATCCCTCGGGA